>CM017569.1:3046180-3645475 GCA_007844125.1 Sinonovacula constricta | reverse complement strand
GTGATATAGTAAGCCAGCTTAGACGGGGTACCAACTCACCATTTCGTTAGTGCTAGTGCACTGCGCAAAAATGGGTCAAAACGCCTAATGACATATGATTGCTGAGCTTTAGGGATCTATGCTAACAGATAATTATATCTTCATCATGGCGTAAGACGTCCGACTGGCTACAGGTACGAGTCGATGTAGATAGACTGAATCATGATATGTATTTAGTCCTAGTAGTACGACGTGCTGGATTGGGTAGAGAATTGGTCAATATTGACAATTGGATGGACTCGTGTTGTATGCAGATAGTATACACAGACTAGGTAGAATTGTGCCTTGTAGTTGGGACGGGTCCGAGTTTGGATCAGGGACAATTGTTCTTTGAATGTTTGACCCAAACGGATAGTGCAAATAGTTGTTTGTAATATATTTTGTTTATGGCTAAGGAGTCTGTTAATATTAATTTCTCTGAATAGTTAGATCACTGGGTTTGGTGCTATAATAACTATATATAACTGCATTTCTCATAACCCCAAGAAGTTAAATATCTATTTAACTTGATGTACTTAAGGGTTCAGTTTAAACCTCTATTTAGTTAAGTAGTGATCAGCCGTCGCATAAAATTCCGAACGAAGGCACTATTGTAGAAAAACATTGTCTACACATGTTACAGAAAACTTTTAGAACACAATGTGTATTGTCGGTGGGGTTATTGTAAACTGATGTTGTTGTTTTTTTTAAAAATGCTTCCAACTTTCATAATCATCCTTGCCTTGCGTTAGCATCGCTAAGTAAGCCAAAGGTAAGGTTAGAGAGCTACGGCGAAAACAAAAAATCAAATTCTTGCAGCAGCTTTCCCTAAAAGAATAGCGTTGTTTATTAAAAGGTACAACATTGAAGTGACATACTTTCATATTACCTATATATTATTAACCAAAACAGAAGGACAGCCGTTGGATTTAATGCCATGAAATAATACCATCGGGAAACATCTGTCATAAACTAAAATATTATATATAAATTGTGGTATTCTATATTTAATTAATTTAATATATATTTTATATAAGCAGGATGAAAAGGTTGATATGAATGGAGACCAGAGTTGATACAAACACAGATGTACCTGCAAACAAGAGTTCGCTTTCCTAGCCTCGACTATCTATGTTCAATATAACTGGATTCCCTTTTAAGTAACTGAGTGGAAGTAAGTCAACAAATGATATCAAATATACATTTAGAATCCGCTTATTATTTACGTATTAAAGTACTAGTTTCTCATAAGTTTTTAATCAGGCATAACATATCAAATGTCAAATTAGAATGTGTTTTAATTTTATTCATTTCTGTATTACTCTGAAATGCTTTTGACAAGAAATACTAGTACAGTTATGTAAACAAACCATACTATTTACGGCAAACATATGATATATTGAAAAGACAATGTTCACCGATATTTTTCGTCCTGTCTTAGATAAGAAGAAAACAATCTGATTGATATGTATCCTTAACCCTTTTTCTCATTACTCTTTTTTTGTTGCTCTAATTTCCAACATCTTTCTTGCAGCAAATTATTTTACTTGTATTTCCTTAAGCAGAAAACAACTATCCGGCTTGAACATCAATTTTTCCACTATTCTACATATTGTAATTACTTGAAAACATTTACGTGAAACTAGTTGGTGATCTCTTTCTTTCGTCTTTACTTAGTTCAGGTCAGGAAAAAGAATCTAAGATCAATAGTTGGCGCTATGATAAGACTGAAAAGGGTGCTACATAAAATTCTCTCTTTCTTCCTGAATGATAAATGTCCACATTTTTCTTCCCGAAGTAATTACTGTCCACGTGTTCTTGAATGATTACGTTGCCACTTAAATCGTGCATGCCTTGTAGTCAAAAACACATGCCAACAGCATTTTCTTCTCGATGATACAAGAGTAATATACTAACTTTTCATGGCTTTTTCCGTCAGTAGATTTCGCTGAAAAATTCCTATAACTAGCTAAAATGACAAAGCTATTCTATGCATGCTCAGAACGGCTCGATAATTTCCGTAAAGTTCCGTATACAGTGTGACAATATATTCTGCACAGTTCTTTACCGGTCTTAAAAAATATTGAGATGATATTAGTATTGCTTTAAAGTAGGGAATCACTTTTATAAAAGTGTCGATGAAGTCCGTTGTCAAGTGGTAAAGACGTTAAGAAGCTGATCCTTCGGCACGACTTACAACTGCAAAGATTTGCAAGTGAAAGAATTCTTGACAACTACTGATTTTATATATGATACATGTAATATATACAATATATAAATATACGGAAACATAATCGAGAATTGGCGTTCGCGACGCTATTGGAAACAACCGAATACTGTACGATGATTATGCAGTTTTGTTAACACCGACACCTGTTGCAGAAACTCTGCGAAAAAAAACAGGTAAACAAACTTAAATTTCCTCTTTACTTTAAAAACAGCAAAAATACATTAATATCTATGATAATATTGGCGTGACTGTTGTGGACCTGGGGTTTCGAGCTGTCAATGTAAATGAATTAAAAATAAAAGCTATACAGGAAGATATTTTATATATAATTCATTTACACTAACACAAGTTCAAGTAGAGCAAATTAGAACTGTTGCTTACCAAATTGCACCGAGCCCATGCCTGTTCAATTTATTTCTCAATTATCAAACAAAAGACCATTAAAGTCAAAAGATTATCATCTCTTACGGATTAAACCTATAAAACATCTGGAAGATACTGAACTTACTCCCCTGATGCACTTTTGAAAGCAAATAAGTGGACTAGGCAGCACTGAATTATTTGTTTATTTTGCCTGCGCGATTTGCTACAGTCAGTAGATGTTGCTATATTTGGTCCTTTTAAAGCGTTCAACATCACCGTATGCTCCCAATTCATGGCCAGAAACGTGAGCAGAATTGTCAGTCACAAAATATGACATATGTCCACTTTTGCATGCAGAGCATACCTTAAAGCCTTAACACCAAGGAATATACAAACTGCATACAGAAAAACTGGAATTAATCCATTAAATGAAAACGCCATTTAACCACAGAACCTGCTACCTTGAAAGCTTCCGTAAAAATAAATCAATAAAAATGGCAAGGGCAATAAAATTGGGACCCCAGGAAGTGGGAAAAATATTTTAAAAAGAAGCCCAACTCAAAAAGAATGTAATAAAGGGAAATGGTCTTCAGAACAAAGAGAAGAGGCAGAGCCTAACAAGGCCATTATGGTAAACATGAACAACTATCTAAAAGAAAAACTAAACAAGACAATCAATAAAGAAACTCAATCAAAACAATGAAGTAGGAAAATCCCCAAAGCGTCAACAAGTGGACTAAGCAACAACAACATTCTAATTGATCTTGGGAGTTATAGCTTGCGTATGATAACCCCGACTTGACCTTTATGCAAGAATATATTGTCTATCGAATACGAACGCAAAATTAGTTATCGATAATGCAATCGCTGACAGTCGTCTAAGATCGGGTATGTTTGTTGAACAATCATAATGTTTTTATATTCAATACAAGTATAAGGCTTAACAGTACCGGCGTGGCCGAGGGGTTACCGTGCAATGCCCGCGATCGAAAACTCACGGGTTCTAGCCTCAAAAGAGAATTTTTTTTATTATAATTATTGGAATACTGGAGTCGACCTTGGATCGAGTGGCAAGTTATGGCATTGAGTTTCCCGTGTAATTTCGTAAAACTCGTGAATTGAAAGACGATTGATTTTCATTTGCATGCGTAAATTGCCGATGTGGAAGGAAGGCGTGGTATTGATCGTATATAGGTGTGAGCTAGGTCGTTAATAGATGCTAATATTAAAGGTCAAGTCGGGGTTATTATACGCAAGCTATACCTTAGTGATGATGTCAAATTTGTGTGTAAGAAAGTATCCCCTCCTAAAGTGTGAGACTTTGTAAAAGTCATAAACTGATTGATTGGACAATGTGTTCACCTTGCTTTCTGTACAGAAGAGAGTGTTGTCCATAGACAAAATAGTTTTATAAGCCCATCCCACCCTCCTCCTCATTGCAAGGAAACCTAAATAAATTTAACGGAATGCTTAGTTATGTGATCAAAATGTTTACATTTTGAAAGTTCCTATAAAGTTATAATTCGTTGACAATCCCTTAATGTTGGTTAATATATTATCTAGTTTTACCAAAACAATTACAAAATAAAACCATTCGAACTGCTATCTTCTGACCTCACAGCAACTGTGAACAAAAGTTACTATATATAGTATTAGCTATGACTATATATAATATGACTATATACAGAAGTAATACACTAATATACATTATGGTGTTAATCGAATGTTCAAACATGCTTATAGATCAATCGTTGACTATCCTTGATTTCGTATTTCGCGTTTTACAAAATACTTTGAGCCTGTTTACAAACTTAAATGAGGCAATTGAAATGCAATTTTACGAAAATAGTGATAGTCTCCTTAAGCGGCAATCATCGGTACACGTCTTGCATAGCGTACCATGAAATAAATCGTAAATGTTTGCGGATGTTTATATTATTAGGTTGTTTAATTTCTTCTGTTTTCAAAACAACACGTTTTAGACTTCCATTGCCAATTAGGTTGTTAAGATTAACTTTGTGAACGAAACCTTTTCGAGATAGCATCACGTTCTTTTGTGCATGAACGCCTACGGAAATGTGTCAGCATTCACGTAAAGCTCATTATGTTTGTGATGTCAAAGCTGAAACCTCAATTCATAGTCCTTAGACAACGCCGACTAGAAGTCATATTTAGACATGTATTATTAAGCAAAGCATGTTGCATTTAAAAATTTTCCACATACGATCGAAATATTTTAATGTCCATAACATGTACGACCTATTTAGGACAGTGTCGGAATCTAAACTTGTTTGATTCTTGAACGAGATTGGTATTCTTAGTAAGTTATAAATTTTTAAACTGTTTATTTACCAATCGTCATATTTTTAAACCGTTTTATGTGTTGACCTGTTTTCAATTATAATTTATTGTTTTTTACCTGATAGTTTTTATAATTTTCTATATTTTGCATGCGTAGTTTGGTTTTAACCTGATTACGTTCTATTCACATTTAACTTTGTATTCGGCGCCGTATGACCTGTTAAGTGTCGGTGTGCCGTAAAATCCAAATAAATAAATAAATAAATGATTATTTTACGATGATACACAATAGCAAAATATGTACGTGTATTGTATATGTGTATTGGTCGTCAAAAAGTGCTTAAGCTACTAAATTTAATGATATTTTACTTTTTACATTTTATATTACTTGTTACATATGATATTTAATGTTTTAGAAATGGAATGTTTTCCTTTTATTTAAAGGATCGAAACATACAAAACATTTAGAAATATATGTTGATTTTGTGAACAAAAGCTGCGTCTTGGTGATGAATAATGTTTTCACCTAAGATCGTTCTCTTTCTTGCTTATTGACTCCCAAAAGAACTGAACAATCAAGTGAAATAATGATGTCATAAGTCTATGTGTCAAACTGATTGTTTATAAAAAAAATCCTCCTAACAAAACTCAGCATGTTATGGACATTTGCCAATGATTCAAAACGTTTATTCAATACACGAAATTGTTTTGTGCAATCCGATTTTTGTTAGGCATCAAAAGTAATAAGAATATATAAGACAAAGTCCTTTGAGTATTGCAACATATATAAAATTTGAAAAGACACAGGACCAAGGTATTCACATGCACGCCAAATGTAAAAGTGAGAACAAATCTGTGATGAGTTATTTAACATTAAGAGCAAACCCGACAGTTACCGCCTTGGAACGGTCAGTAGGCAATATGGACCGACTGGGGTGCTTAAACCGGTTTTACAGAGCTCTAACCTCGCACTTCCTGATGGGTTTCTCAAATGCAAGCAATGAAAAGATACCCGATTCATCCGAATAAACAAGCGCTGACGTTTGTTTGACAAGTTATGACGAAAGCTCTGACGTCATTTAAATAATGTCCATATATTGTTTAGGAGAGAGATTTGTATTATTTCGATTAGAAGACCTACAAAAAACTTTAATAGTAAATGAAATTAACTTTTTGAATCAAGGAAAAAAAGGACCAGAGAAAAGTAAATGGTTGAAGCATCCTGTAGATGAAGAGATGGAATTGAAGAATCAAGGTTCAATGTCCATCAAAGGAAATACACGTAAAATCCTTATAAGATTAATTAAATGACAACATAGATTACATACACAGGGAGATTTTCTACGACCGCAACACTGCACAATTAACATTGTTGTGATCATGAATAAGAATATATAAGACAAAGTCCTATGAGCATTGCAACATATACAAACATTTGAAAAGACACAGGCCCAAGGTATTCACATGCACGCCAAATGTAAAAGTGAGAACAAATCTGTGATGAGAAGAATATACAATGTATCTTTATCATGATTATGGCACCAACATAGCTTCGTGGTTTACATCAATTTTACTTATGTATTTTAAATGTAAAAATTGGCTTAATAAAAGTAGTTATAAAACACCAATTTTTAAAGAACATGCATACACTGTAAACAACAAACAAAGTAGGTTCCAACTGGAGCTTCACATTGTTTATTCCACGTTTCTTGTCTAACAGTACCAAGAAGATATTATATGACATATACAAAACAGATGAGAGATTTATTGTAAGCTTAAAAACGATACAATTTTTCTTGAGAAAGTTTCCTTGTCAACTGTCACGTAAAGCACGTAACACAGCCGAGTATTTTGGATATTTCAACACGCGAACTTTGTATACAGCAGTATGAGAAAATCTTCATTATTCGTTGTGTATAACGGGATTATAGTTAACATATTTTACGAATAAGGTTTCTTTGAGAATTTAAATTTTGTCAAGAGGTCAGAAAAGTCACTTGGCCTTTGATTTTCTTTCTTTTATACGAAACATTTCTCTACAATGCAGGTTTTCATACTGCTATATATTTCAAAACAATAAATTCATTGCAGTAACAGAAATTTTAAAATGTCTTTTTTTAATTTTTAAAATCGAACGCCTTGCTAAAACAATTAAGAAGTAATTAACTGTCTTCCAGCATTGAAATCTTCTATTTTAGTACAAACTCATGCAAACATTGTAAGTTGGGATATACAGTTACCGTAGAAAATAGCCCGATATGAATCTCTTTTAAGATATAGAATTAAAAATACTGAAGTTGAAATCGTCTATCTTGTTATAGATTTTAGTAGAGAAATTGTCAATGGAGATAGCGATCTCAATGTCGATAATTGCTTTATTAAGGGTAAGGTCTGGAGTGTGTTTTACACAGAAGACGATTTACTTTCATAAAGTATTACTGCATGTTAAGTGTAATAGGAAAGACAGAGCTTCACAAACATCCGTGCAAGTCCACATAGTAAACATTTTTAGGAAAGTGTTTTAAAAAGTCATTACTTTCATGAAATGCAGTTATAAACGTTGCTCTCGAGCAGTTGTTTTTTTTTTTAGAAAAAGGTGATCAATAAAGACGTAATTAAATCATGAGGCAAGGAAGTGTACAACCTATAAAAATCAGAAGTATTGACTAAAAACTATGCAAATTTAAAGTACGAAACTTCTATGATAATTTGGAAGAAGTTATTATAGACTTTAACAGAATTCTGAATTTGAATAAACTTGTTTCACAATATTTAACAACGTTATTACGAACAGCAGTAAGGAGAAAAGTGAGTAGTTTAGATATGTGAAAGGATATGTGAATTTGTGAAGCTTGGGAATCAAATACAGTAAAGGAAGAGTTTTTCCTGCTTTCATTTAATCTTAATATTGAAATTTTGCCATTAGTGTTTATGTCTGTCATTGACTTTCTGGTGCTAATTTTAGTACCGGTGGTGGATACCTTACACCCATAAAGATCCTCTCGCCCAGTGGTTACAATCATGAATATGCCACTGGGTTTATGCACTTGTTACCATTTTGAAGACGATAATATAGTCAGTAAGAGTTTACGTTCCGTTTTCAATGTAGAGAAAGAACCATATTACTTCTATTAGACAACAATTATAAATGTTTTAGATACATTTAGCAACGCGTATAGATTAAAAATACTCCAATTTAAATTTAAAATTAAGAACAAAATATACCACTCTCAAAAATATGTTTCACAAAAAATATTAGCTGTATTCTTAAAGAAAAATTGTATTTTGGAATACAGACAGAAATGGAACACTAGACATCATTTATTTTGTGTTGTTGTTTAGCAACTACTTCAAATTAGAAACTGTTACGACAAACGTCAACCTGGGTTTTGAACAGCATGATGAGATCTGTAACCTTTCATGAGTCTTTTCAATCATTGCAAACACACACACACACACATACACACACACACACACACATATTAAACCTACCCTTTACAACATAGCATCTATATAATCATATTTGTTCAATCTGTTAGATAAAAGAAAACTTATAGTACAGTTGTTGAGAGGGGTGTTTACATGTGTTTACATGTAAAAAATGTTATTGAAATACAATTTCGTTTATAATTATTTGAATTATATGACAAAACAAATGTTGTAGCAACCACTTATTTTACCTGTTAATCAAGATAAATTATTGTAAGGGGACTACTACTACAATATATAAGAAGTAATCGTTTAGTTCGTAAATTTGAATTTCTGATATTTAACAATAATAAGAATATATGACAAAGTCCTATGAGTATTGCAACATATACCAAACTCCGAAAAGGCACAGAACAAAGGTATTTCACATGCAAGCCAAGCGAAAAGTAAGAACAAATTTGTGATAAGTCATTTAAGGAAAAGAGCAAACCCGACAGATACCGCCTTGGAACGGTCAGTCGGAAATATGGGCCGACTGGAGTCTCATTTAAAAATATTTTCCCCATATACCTACAAAACAATATGCCTACAGGACTTCAGAAGTTAATATATTATTAATAAACAACAAGCTTAGAGGATGTGTGCCAATACGAAAAAAATAGATCACAATAATGCTAACCTTGGACCTAAAAGCTTTTTGTATGTTCAGTTAATGTTTTCTCATCCAAAGCAGACCTTAAGCTATTTAAAAGAAATGTACCAGTTATCATTTTTTGAACTTGTAAAAAAATATTGCCAAATTAAATATACACCTTAATTTTTAAATGATTATGGATATGCACATGTTGAAAATGCATACCACATTTTCAACAATAAAAACATCTCCTGTAAAAGGTATGCACTTGTTCAATATAATCTTTATTTAGACTTGATTTCGACAGGTCCTTAGCAAATTTAAGGTAATAGAAATCGTACAATCCATCGATATCCATACACTATAATCAAAATTTATCCAGCAAATTTCTGATGAACAAACGTTCAAATGATAGACATACTAATGTTTTGTGTGTGTGTTGGGTGCAAAAACCCTTAACATACCTAACATACATGTACTTAATAAGACATTGTCTCATAGAAGAGGCACAAGTGTACATGTAACTTCCGAACATTGTTACCAGTAACGCAATTTGGGGATTTTGATAAACCACACGATCCAAATGGAAACATACTGCAACGTTGTATTTTGGGTTTTGTTTGTTTGTTGTTGTTGTTTTGTGTGAGTGTTTTGTTTTCTTACCAAAATCTTCTGTTGTCGGGCGGTCGTTCCTGAATGAGCATGCATGGACGTCATGTATAACTTATTTGCATACGGCCATTCAAATTCAACATATATTAATATTTGCCCAAAGAATTATCCAGGTATGGTATCACGACAGATATGTTGCAGTGTTATATCCCTACTTATCCTTAAAATTAACTCATGAAACGTATGTTACTTTATTGTTTTTGTTCTGCTTATTGACTTTTTTAGCAATCACTCTAGTAAATAATCTAATGAATAATATTACATGAACATGTAAAATACGTAATAATTAAAAAAGTGCTGCAGGAGTCCCGCTGAAAATAGTATTATAACATGAAAATGTACATTGTCATATAGCAGTAGTTTTTACATAACACACTTTTTAAAGTGTGCCACCTGTTTTGTCATAGTACTACAAAAGCCAAGTTGCACTAATTTACTTAAGACATATATTAAAGAGTGTATTAAAATATATTAAAACATTGCCATTGTCGGCAAAAGTCGAAGGCAAATCCACACTCAACACGAAGTGTTCCTGGTCTTTTTATTGCCTTTAGAGGTCAATTAATGTATGTCTTAAAAGTTTATATAATAGCCATAGGTGTTACTAAAACATATTTTACGTCTGTACTTCCTTGTTAATCATGAGAAAAATGTCAAAAAGTAAAATCTCCCACGGAATGCCCTATATTACTAACTTTCCTGCAAGAGCGGCTCGTTGTCTCGGTGATGCAAGAGTTTTTTATTTCAGGCAAAATAATAAACTAGTGTATAGTAGGGTACTGTGTTTCATCAGTAAGTTTGCTCACCATAACAATATTAAGTGCCCATGTTAAATTACTTGGAAGTTGAATATATGTATTATAAGGAATATATGGCATGGTCCTAAGGGTATTGTAACATACATTTAAATTCGAAGAGGCACCTAACAAAGGACTTCACAAGCTAGTCAAAAGGAAAAGTTACAACAAGACGGTGACGAGATATTATATAAAATTAAGAAATCCATGGGAATGGTCTATCAGCAGAAACAATTAAACAATTTAACGTAGCAATTGCGGCCTCGTCAGCTGTAATTTATTTAGTCTAAATTACAAAAACTATAACAATGACATTATGACGTCGCATTCGTTCCGCATTGGCGCCATTTTATCGTCCATAATGTCATTCTTTTGTTTTGATGTAGCACGGCTTAGCAGTACGTAGCTTGATCTTCCGCGGCTGTCCTATTGTTTTTAGGTACTCCTCCGATCTGTATAGTTTCTCCAGCCACAGTATTACAAAGATTAATGGGTTAAAGCTTTAACAAGGTACGAACGAATGAGCCTTGCGTTATCAAAGTCGAAAAGTTATTTCAATCCACTTTGATATATATAGTCCAATGTCGCAAATATTATTTAATCCTTAACGGTATATTCCCACTGTTCAAACCAAGGGTTATTGCATTGTTTGCTATGACGGTTTAGATACTATCACAGGTCATATAAAACATTGAAAGTCTAGTATGTTCATACAAGTCATGAATATTTTAGAAGTAAACAGATAAATCTGAAATTAAAATTTTCTAAACCATGCTAGCAATTTTAGTCCAGCATTAACAAATAACGTGATTAAAACAAATAAAAATCTTTAAAGTAGATATGTCAACAACAGTGTCCTAACCCTGGACGGTCACAATGTTGTCTGGGAGGCTCTTTCATAACAATGAAGTTCAAAAGCTATATCCGCATTTTGTGTATGCATGTGTTTATTTATGGCATTCAGATGTTGTTAGAAGTTAATCCAGGTTTATTATGTCAGGTAGCATTGATCCTTGCTGACAGATTTGGCTTTTAGATTATTTTATAGAGATGTTTATATATACCCCAACCACACCCTCACTACAAACACGGGACGCGACGCACATAGAAACACGTGACAAATGTATTCACATGCAAGCCAAACGTAGAAGTGAGAACAAATCTATGACGAGTCGTAAAACAAATAGAGCAAGCCCAACAGTTACCGCCTTGGAAGAGTCAGTCAACAAAAGGGACCGACTGATTTGCTTTTACCGGTTATATAGAACTTCTATCTTCGCACTTCCTGAGGGTTTCTCAAATGCAAACATTTAAAAGTAACCGATCTATATAAAACACAATAATAAGAGATGACTTATTCTTAAAGATATAAAACTTCCTTAGGACGATTTCTACAATAATAATCATTTCATAGAATGTTCTAATTTTTTGATATCCGTAGTATTCAATGGCGATTTCGAAAAAGAATAAAATTCAAGGTTGTTAGGCTACGATTGTAGTAAAAATGAAGCTTCCATGGTACTAACTTGGTGAAATCTTACAAAATGGCCCAATTTATTTTAGTCACTAAAATTTTCCAGATATTTTACACAAAAATAAGAAACATGAATTTGCACACAAAATAACTTTATTTTTTGTTATACTTCAGTAATTATTCCATCTGTACATTTTTCAGCACAATACAGCCATTATGAATTTCCTTTGGGGAAAAATGAAAGAAAACATACACATTTTCTGAAAATAAATTAAGATTAAATAATAATCATTTCATAGAATGTTTCTATTCTTTATATCCATAGTAAAATTAAATGGCTAGTTCGAAAATGAAAAGAAAAGGTAAGGTTGTCAGGCTACTTTTTTAGTTAAAATGAAGTTTCTATGGTAATCAATTTGAAAAGACTAAAAGAAATAATCATAAAACTTATTTTTAAATATCTAGAATTAATGTTATGGCTTGCTCACGTAATAAGACACACAACTAATTGTTGGCTCATCGTAATCGAAGACGCAAAGTGAAATGTCCGAATAATATTCAACTATCTCCTTTTTGAAGCGTAAAAGTCGACGATAATTTCCCCTAGATGCGCTTGAATGATGCGCAGAAATTACTACCGAAAAAGTCTTTAAGGCTTGTCAGAGTATAACTGTAAATCGTTAGAAAACTGTTGTAGTTTAGGCAATTGCGTTATTTGCGTATATATTAGGTTGGGGTCAAGAGTTTAGAAATAAAATCATTTGAGAATTTGCATAGACGTCATAGATGAAAATATTATATGTTGTAAAGGGTAGGTTTAAGTGTAAATTAAAAACGGCGTGGCCGTGGATTAAAATACTAAGTAGACGTCTATGATAAAATAGTAGTTGTTGCTCAATTAGTTAAATTGAGGAAACACACACACACACACAAATGATGTACTGCGTGGAATTTAGCTCTGGATTGAATTTCGCTAGTGAGCCAATTTCAGTACTGTGTGTCTATTTTGTCCACAGTATGTAGACTGTAATAAGCCTTTTTATCCACTATATCTCTTGAGCTCTGCGCTGTTTGCCAAATAGACATTATTGCATTTGCTTAATACAATAAATAGAAACGAGAGATAACAATTAATTGGAACGAGAGATAACAATTAATTGGAACGAGATGCTGTAATGCTTGTATTGCTTCAAACTTAGGACATATCAGACAACTAACTGCTGAAGGTTACAACTCGAGAATTGTTAGATGCATTGCTCAATCTATCATATACGTTTAAGTATCTCTTTCCCTAATATCGCCTCACACTACTTAAATATTTTCCTTTTTGTTATACAAGTTTGTCTTCATTCTTAATTGCGTCAATTCAATTATATGACTTCAGTTCCTGTCATGTGTTATGCATCATCGCTATGACTGTCAGCGTCTGCTACATTCTTGTTGAGAGGATACCGTGTTCGAAACCTGAAACCGACCACGCGTTGTCAGTCGGCCAATGCAATAATTTTTACTGAACATTTTCACAGTATTTAGTACAGGAGTATTGGTTTCACCATAGGGGTGGCAGATAGGAGGTATGAAGTTTTTCTAACTTTGATTTGACAATTTTTACACTGTGTTTGAGAAAAGTGCTGGATTTGACGGGCAAATATCAGTTGAAGCAAACAGGTCGGCTGTTTTTGCGTCTGACAATTTTAAACGTGTTAACTGTATTTTTAGCTTTCTATTTGTGTCTTAGTGTTGTGTTAATTTTAAAGTTAACTTGGGAAAGTGTGTTTTCCTTCGATGGGCATTGAAGTTTTGATCCTCAATTCCATCTTCACACTGACAGAATGCTAATACTATTTACATATCTTCTCTAGCCATGTTTTCCTGATTTAAAAAATAATTCAATTTACAATTAACTATCTTTGTTAAGTAGTACCGACACGATTGTAGTCAGCAATAATTTAGTGAAGTTATTAAACTTGTTATAATACTTTTCTCTATTTCCTAAATACCATGAGGATATTGTGGATATTCATTTTCAATTACGTCAATACTTTCTTTTAATGACATCGTAACTTGTCTGAAACGTCAGCGCTCGGACCGTTGTTTATATAAATAGATCTGTTTTCTTTCCATTACTTGCATCTGAGAAATCGCTCAGGAAATGTGAGGTTAGAACATTTAAGCATCTCAGTTTGTGAGTTTTCTCATTTTGTTTAATGACTTATCATAGATTTGTTCTTATAAAATTACATTAAGCTTCCGTATGAGTACCTTTGTCCTGTGCCTTTTAAATGTTGGTAAATTTTGCAATGCTTATAGGACTTTGTCGTATTTCGTTAGTTATGTGTCTAATGCAAGTTCAATTTTTTAAGTAATATAGTAATTCTGATAGGGGCCATTTCTTTTTTTAATATCTTTTGCAAAATGCAATGTGAACTAAATAATTGATCACCGGTTTGAGACACCGCAAAGTAGATCTCCCTCTAGCACACGGATTTTATCGCATAAGTTTTTATCCACGTCGTGAAATCTTTACATTGTCAAAGGTGACTTTGGCTGTTGTACCACAAAATGTGTATAGAGTTTAGATGCGTCAGGAATTGATGCAAATAATCTAATAACTGTTTATGTTTTGTGGGGTTTATAAGTGAAATAAAACGTCAATTATTAAAACTAACTGCAAGTACGTAACACGTTAATTCGATCATGCAACTTATTTACATTCACAACTATTGCACAGTTTTCTTTTTTCTAATCCCTAAATAAAATTAAAAAAGTGTTGATGGGCACTAGTTGAATTGTAAACACATCAGTAATTTTAGCAGTTATAACAACATCGTTTATTTGCATTATTTGTAGTTTTCAAATTACGTTATATTTATCATGTTATTTATGTATACTTTTATATCGTTATTTTTTAAGTTTATATTAACTCATTTCTGTGAGTTTTTGCAGCAAAGTATAATCATTTTTTACGTAACATGTAATACCTGGCGTTTGTTTTACACTACGTTCATTAATCTTAAGATTGTCATCGACGAGTTAGCTGACACAATTAGGAAATAGATGAATTGCAGCAAATTGCCATAGGTTATTATCAAATCCATATACACTGTATTATTGTCTTACATAGTCTTCTAGACAGAATGACAACAAAAACAGGTATTTAACCCAAGAGTCTTCTCTCCTTTTGATAAAGTACATTCATACATACATTGTTGTAAACAGTACATATGGAAATTTATATAATAATAAATAAGATGTTGACAGCAGTTTATGTGGGACATTTAATAATGCATGATAATAAATAAGACAGCTTCTAAGTAATACATAGAAGTTTACGCCTCACTTTATTGTCTGGTTATGGCTTGAGCAAGAACGTTTTGTATTCATAATTGTATGTTTGAACTGCAAAAACTATTTTGAAGTTGGCTTCAAGAAATATTCTATGCAGTTGGTTTAGGAGACTGCTCTAGTTAAAAGTATGATATTTCCTTGTGGAGGTAGAATGTTTTGTTGTTTGTATTGAGTATGACAGGCTTGTCGTGTTTTTAAATTGAACTGTTATTTTCTCTGGCAGGTTTACACGACACTGTTATTTGAAATTCTGATTGAATGGTGATCTCCTGCAAAACATATAAAACTGGTATGAACTTTTTCGCTCATTTAAATGTCAACCCGAACGGATACTTAAGTCATTATGTATATTTTTGTAGCAGGGTAATCACAGCAGTTACGCATTGGGGTGTACTTTTTAATTTAGATTTCGATTGAATATAATGTAAAGTGTAGGTAGAATCAAGTGATGTTTTGTTTTTGCATAACAGCATCGGGATTTTTATTACGCCAGGAACTCATCCCACTGAACAATAAAATCCTAAAGATATTCAATGCGATGTTATCATTATCTGTAGGTTAGGTCAATAAAAAGTCGCTTTGAAATTCGTTGGGGCTTAACTTTGCGCCAGTATTAATAAGAAAGTCAAAAACTGAGGACAAACAGCTATGCCAAAGTCTTATCTTGTGTCACGTAAACGTAACTTACTTTGTTCTCTTTACATATACTTGTGCGTCAAAATATATTCTAACGTCTTTATAGCCACACTTTTGAAAAGATATATATTAACAAAGAGATATTCTAAATGAAGTTAGAAGCATTGTGATGATATTATGTCTTTACATGTCTAATTATTTCTTCTTGGTGGATAAACAACCGTGCCAGCTTAAAATAATATATAACCAGAAACGCATGCCTTTTTACGGTAATTGTCAAGAAATGTGTTTCTAATTTTATTTCTTATTTTAACAATAACATGTATTTCTAATTAACAGTGAACGAGGTTTTCATACTTATGAGTTATTTCACTCATTAAATTCTTGCATTACTTTACGCTGTTTTATGGTACGTTTTAAGAGTATTTTAGATGCTTTATTGAACCATCTCGCTTTATAAATTGATAATAACAAAACTGTATATAATTATGAACTGCCATAGATAAGTACGTTTCGAGGTATGCGTCAACAATATAAACAAAAAAATCAACAACATTTTGGGTGATGCTTCATCGCGGGTCTTACGCCGTATAACTGACTGATCGACGACTTCGAAATGATTATTTCTCGGAAGCCGACGAGTTTTTACAATGCGATTTGTTCGCCCACGACCACCTATTTACAATTGACATTGAACTGTCCAAACCCATGATCACATTGTTATGGTGCGTTTTTTCTTATATCAATCGTTTTAACGGATTCGTGCTTGGGTGTTTATAACAGTCTGGGTTTTGTTATGTGGATCATTCATATGGTTCAGTGTAAAGTTCACCAATAAACTAATAAATCTAGCATTATTGAATTTGTATAATGGAATCTAAGAATATTTCTATAATGTATCATATCCTATACTTTGCACTCATTGTATAACATTAATTCGCATCATCGACTTAACTGAATATAGTTTTGTATGTTATTGTTATGTATTTAACAGATGTATATGTGCCTGTATGTCCTCCTGATTTGTCGGGAATGTGGGTTTACTAAATGCCTAAGTCAATCAATTTATTGTTAAGTGCATTATGTTTCGGAAAAGAAGCAAATCAAGCATTGTACTTTCAGTTTATCACTTAATGTCATTGTATACTTTTAAAAGCCCCCAAATATAGCGTGTCGTTCATTGCTGACCATGATTGCATTAGATACAATTATGGGCAGTTCAGCTGTTACAAGCGGTGTGATACGATGTGAGATGCACTGAAAAGTGATACCGGGCAGAGGAAGTGACATAATATCATGAGAACTAGTTTAACAGACCATGAGTCTTTTATCAAATTACAATTACAATTTTTTTTTTATTTTATGTTACAAAAATTACTCGTATTTTTCTGTTTGTAGATGTCAATTGTCAAAACTTCATACTTGAAATATGAAATGACTCAAATATGTTTGTAATATAGGTTAATGACAAATGGCAAGAACATAAGCATAACATATTGAAAATGTGATATTTTTTTTCAGTTGTTTAAATGTTTAAATTATTCGTCTATTAAAATCATTTTGATAAGTCCTTATTACTTCAGTGTTTACCTTCTGTTTAAGATATAATTTTTCAGGATATTTGATTGCTACTAATTCATTTTAATTAAAATATTTGTTAAATGACAACATACAGGGTCGGCATAACAGCTGGCGTTTTAGTATTGACCGGGACGGTGGTTACATGTAGTACTGGTTTAAAACGGTCAATACAGTTCATTACTTGTCAGTAGTGGTCATTCTACATAAATATGTAAAATACATGCCTATGGCATGTCTTTGTTAAGTTCAACTGTTTATAAATCAATTAGTTTGTTTATTCAAATTATGTCCATAAAATAATACAAAAAGTATTTTTATGCATGTTTGAACATTTTCCCCAAAAAAGCCTGACCATCACACTAGTAACATGATATTGGCACAATTAAAATGCATTCTATCTTACTACTTATTATGCTTGTGTTAATCACATTTTAATAACTCACTGAGTATTAACTAAACTGTAAAATGTAGTTGGCATTTTATGTTATGGCCCTCTGCTGATATAAGTAGTAGTATTAGTAATCCGACCCGGTCAATAGTGGCCAGTTTTTCAGTTCTGTAACGTTCTTTCAAACAATTTAACTTTAAATTTTTAGAATTATAGATTATTTTAAAAATATTGTGTTTTTGAGTTGAGTTTGCAGTTAATTTTGGAATAAATATTGAACATAGAAGGCTTCAAAAATGGGCTTTCAGTTAAATTTGGTATAAATATTGAACATAGAAGGCTTCAAAAATGTGTAACTTAAACAAACTTAAGCATTGGTAGTGTTTTTTTCTTTGGCAGACATTAACAGCAAAAAACACAAACAAAATATGTTTACAAGTGAACTAAACATGGTGTTAAAGTACTATTAAATCCATTAAATATGTTTGGCCTTACGTACCTCCAGTTATCAAGAAACATACATTTGTCAAATGACAAGCCAATCCACCAGCCTAGTTTATCCTATGGTCCAGTTATCTGTTTATTGCCCTTGGTCCAAGTCACTGTTTATTGCTTATTCAGCAAGTGGCAATGCCAATTAGCAAAGCATCAGTCACGATTAACAGCTTAGTATCATTTGAGGTTCTGGGAAGGTACAGTCCAGTGAGACATCAATTTAGAAATTTCATTTTTATTTGACCATATTTTAATAAGACCACATTTAATATACTTATCCAAAAAATAAGATGTTTTAAGGCACATGGATGTTAATTTTAATATCTTCAACTGCTTAATATATCCTTTTTAAAAGCTAAAGAATAAAAAATACTAAATTGAGCACTATTAACCAAACCAGGAGTATTGACCAGGATTGTTTTGAGTTTAAACCATTGAAAACTTAAGGTTAAAACCAGGGCTGGTCAATACTGTCCAACCCTGACTTTAATCAGAAGAAAATATCTTTTATCAATTACATGCAGGGCTACTGTCAAAAATTGTTTTAAATTGTTTTAAAATTACATTTGGTCAGTAATAAATTATTCACCTTATAAATGCATAAATACAATTTAAAATACTAGACATAGACTTTCTATTCCAGTTTCAATTTAAAAGGCAAGAAAAGTAATAATATATGTAACCTTTTGCTTATATTAATAACATGTGTCTGCAATCAAAATCCCTTAAAAATGAACAACATTGTCCACTTGAGGGGTATTGGCCGGAATGATTTTAACCGGTTAAAACCGCCGGTTAAAACAGGGTGTAGTCAATATTGTTCAACCCTGATAGCATTGATGTATTATGAATCGCATGGTTTCTTCCAATGTTCATACATGCTGCAATGCTTATAGTAACCCGCATGTTTTCTTTAGAATGTAATCTGTGTTGTAATTTAATTAATCTGGTAAGGAGTGTTATGTTTATTTGTCTTTTAGACGTTGGTTCTTCAGTTTCATTTAAAAATGAACAGAATGCTACTACCAATTACACTTCCCACCTGATGAATTTTGTTCTTGATTCATTTATTAATTTTCATGAACGAACTAAAATTTTGTGAATCTATACTAATAAAAATAATACTCTTTTACACATCCACATAAAATGTGGATATTATCATTATTATTAATACATAGATACATATATTTTGGTAAACGTCATCACTTAGACTGGTTTGTATAAATGATCTGTTTCCATTTCCTTGCTTGTACTTACATGTAGAAGCCCGGAAGTGTGAGGTTAGAGCACTTGGTTTTGGTTTAAGCACCCGGGTCTACCTTATGGCCGAATGCCGGTCGAAGACGGTAACTGCTGGGTTTGTTTTATTGTATGTAATGTCTAGTGTTGCATCTTTCACTATTGACTGACACGGCAATACCCTGTATCGTGAATGTTTAAGTTTGTATATTTATTTGCAAACCAGAGGTTTCCGTTGCCATGATTTGTATGCTGTTCATACACCCTGAGCAAATAATGATATAAAACTAAAATAGATTTTAGAACTGATGTTTATTTAAGTTTAATGTAAAAATTGCTATTTCTATTCGTGTTTCGAAATAAAAGATTAACTAGCATCAGTGTCTTCTGTCCTTTCTAGATGTTATTTGTTCAACATGACGGCCAATCATTGAATAGTAGAATGGTCAAGTAATGAAATACGAAAAAAGTACTTTGATAGTAAAACAATGACATTGTATGTTTTGTCTAAGGGATGCCATGGATTTGTGGCATACGGGTGACCCAAAAGTATCAAGCTTGTTTGGCAAAGACGTTTGCCTACCTACATGCACGTGTAGAAATGACAATGAATTCGCAGGAGGACAGGGATTGAAGAAAATTACATACAAAGTTCATAAACATTATTGCTTTCACATTAAAATGCCACTTGAAAAGTCACTGTTAAATCCTGATATTGTACTGTTCGGGATGAAACAATAGGCAACTTTGTATTTGTTGTCGCCTATATGAAACTTGTGAATAATTAAAGAAACAAATAACAGTATTTTGAACCTAAGAACGAATATAGTTTGCACAGCATGATATTCAAATTGACATGACAATTAGATATATTTACTTTTTAAACGGATGAAGGGATCCATACACAAATGACTACAGACCCATTACTTATCTTGAGTGGACTCTTTAAAGTAACAAAACAGTCAATATTCAAGGAAATTGGGTAACATACGTCGGTTGTTTTTTATTTGCCATTTTAATATTCACATACCTCTGCACACTAACGTAAACAAGCGCAATTTACAGTGTAGTAAAAGCAACTTTAGCGTTAAAAACTGCTTTCGACTGGTCGCAGAAAATTTCCTTTGTTATAATATGAAATAATGTGAGCATATAAGGGGTATAGCCTTTTTCGAAACTTGTTTGCGTAACTTGAAAATTACTTTCCTATGAGTGTACTGTGCATGCTTGATAAGATTTCGATAAATACCACCTACTTCCGGCAACATCTGCAAAATATTCACACGTACGCCACAAGGTCTCGCTATATTCTCATGCACTCAGCGTTAACTTATCCTATAATGCTGATCTTTGTAGCGAAAAGTCTAATTATTTGGAACATTAAATAGTGTTAATTTTATATCTAAAAATCTTGATATGACATCCAAAGTTAACTTCAGTGGTTTTCATTTTGCACTTGCATTCTTTAAACGTTTACGATAAACACGAAGTAATCAGCCATTTTCCTCAATTATTGCAGCATCGTTCGTTGGCAATAAGACAATTTTATTGATTATGAAGTTATTAATTATGATTGTCAAAAGTTTATGATTTTAAATAATACATATCGACCAAATAAAATGTTGCTGTCTTGGCATTATATTATCCTAAGACGTAAGAATATGAAGAATAAAGGCTTGGCCCAAGAACGACCCGTTTGCCTATTTTCTTGTTACTGTGTACGCATTGTAAAGAGAAAACAAACTCCTCTGAGAAAAACAAACACAAAGAAGTGTACAATAAAACAAAACTAATACAATTATATATTTTAAACAAATATTTTCATTGTGATGTTCACGCCGTCTCTTGAACAGGATCACATGTCGTGCACTGGTGGCTCATCTCGTTCTTGCAACACCCAATATAAACGCACCTTTTCTCTTAAAACTAACTCATACATTGATGCCTGCCGACCACCACTGTGCAGGCAACATTTTAGTATGTTCACCGTAAGCGTGTGTAGAGTCTCATTTAGATCCACTTTAGTAATAAGTGCACTTTGTTTTTCCGCCATTATTAGCAGCAAGTGACGTCACTGGAGATGGCAATAGGAAATTAAGGTAAAACTCCTGATTTGGTAAAGTTTAGATAATATTCTTGTTATTTTTTCTTTAAAATATTTATGTTTTCTTGTGGTAGTACATCGTGCGTCTTTGTTCCAAATTACTACTTTTTATCACATGACATTATTCCCTAGTTATTGGCTAATGCTGACTTCACACGGTGATCACAATAGGAGATTAATGAATTGAGAGGGGTAGGGAAGATTGTGGCATGGAAGGATCTACCCGGCTAGACACAGCGTCAGGCTGTAGTTGTATCAGGAATACGGTGACTATTAGAGCGCAATGTGCACCAAGAGTGACTGACTGTTTTACAACCGTTTCCCACTTAGACACCTCCGTGTATTATAAACAAATCAAATGTACAGCTTCGATCTCACAGCATGGTATCATCCTTGTGTGTGTGTGTAAGGAACGTCATTTTCAATACATTTAATCACGATCGGTCATTTTGTCATTTGAACGCTCCATCGCTGTCACTGTTTGTTTTCTCTTTTTTGTCTTGTTGGTCACGTGTGAATGTCCGTGCTGTTCCTGCAGGACTTTCTTTTTTTGCCTGTCCTATATCTTAAATAAGCGTCTATTAAATGACAAACCTGCAAGAAAAAGAGACAAAACGAAACGAGGACATAGTGTTGTTAATTCTGAAGATAAATAACATAACATTGTACATGCACATGATGCATTATAATAACGGTATTGTAAAAACATTATTTTAAATGTTAAAAAAATTAAGTCCAAGTGCAAAGAGCAATTTTTATGTTTTACTTTTATTATAAAAAAGCAAGAAAAAATCATTGATGTGACACAAAATGTAAAAAGCTGCACGGGTTAAAGCAATACGGGAGTAAGTAGCATAACTGCGTTGAAATGAAATGGTTCTATTTGAAGGTTTTCAGTAAATATAATACGTGGATATTAGCCATATACATGTATATTAAATTTCGCAAAGGCAAAGGAAAAATGTATTAACATGGCACTCAAATGTTAATGAAACAAAAGCAACCAAGGCGAAACATTTCTTTCTATTTTCAATTGTTTATTGTGTCAAAAGCAATGTTGAAAGTAGTAAAAATATTGATTTCATTAAACTGGTCGTAACTGTTTTCTGTCATTGTCTCTATTTATAAGTCAAAAGCTTAATTGTGAAACGTTATTTATAAGTGCAAACGAGTAGCCAACATATTCGTACGCATCTGCTATCTTCCGTTCGTTATCCGACAATATCTGTTTAGTTCGCTAGAAAGTTTTAAACATGTTGGAAATTGGGGCGGATAAACCAGGTCAAGTCATCAGTTTATCCGGAAATCACGCGGACCTTATCCGGTTCTCTTGTCCTGTAAAGATCCGTTTCACTTCAGTTTATGTCCGTTTGACTTAATCTGCAAATGCAAATTAACCAGGTGTATATCGTAGAATAACTGTACGTGTAACCGGTCATAACTTACACTGCACAGTTGTGAACGGACGACTGACAGAAAGAAAATAGATACATTCAAAACATAACAAATGTACATTTTGGGAAACAATGCCATTTGGTAGTGTTGTTTTTTTAAATTTAATTTCATTTACAATATTAACTTATTGTTTTAAGCCTATTAAATCAATCATGCAAAACTATTTCAGGGATTTTTATTAAATATTATTTCCATTGACAAATTTTATGTCAATATCAAGCCATTATGGGTCTTACTTGTTGCGGTTGATGTCGTTAGAACGCACAATTGCGTTCGTTATATTTTGCGTTTGTTGTATTTTTGTATACACTTAGTTGCAAAACGTGTCGCTTGTGTTTATGATTATAAGCTAAATATGTGTATATAAAAATGTACACTACATTATAATATTGTTCATCGAACAGCACACTTTAAATTTGTTCCGTTATCATCAGTTTCGCAACCAGTTCAATCGGAACGCCTCGGATAATTCACCAATCATCTCTCTGATGTATGACGGGAAAACCCCGCGAATATTTACATGTCGGTGCCTATGGCGTAATCTAAACAACAAATATTAATGCTTTGTTAGATCTACTGAAAATGTTGTATATCTATCAAGATGTCAAAAGTTAAATTGAAAAATGATTAAATAAATCTATACACTACACCTATCGCTTTTCTGAAGAACTTTTTATGACGTATTCTTTTTCCGGCGAACAAAACGATAGTTATTCTGTAGGTATCATTGCACCAGTTATATCTAATTGTCCCGAGGGCATAAAATAAAGTTATAATGACATAAATATAAAGTTACCTTAACACATGAAAAGCCATAAATCGTTATCCCTGTACCCCAGTCTTGATAATCATGTTAGGCCAAACAGGCATCTTTCGGGTATCATAAATACAACAATATTACTTAGACTAGTGCTTTCGAGCATAATCTTTAAGCTTTATTTAACATAGATTCTTGTATGTTATCATACAAATTTGCATCAAAATACATATATGACGTCAATACAATGTTTTAAATTGTCATTTATGACATGCTTTGTGGATCGCTAACCCTACCCACTTGTACTAAAGATGCATTAGTAGAATTGCGCCGATATTCAAAAGGTCATATGCCAAAATGCAGTGTAGATTTCTCAATATCGTCTGAAATGCATTATATTTAGTAACATCTATAAAATATCAGATGCCATTTAAAGATAATTAGGATGTATTATCGAAGCATTTGTTCAGAAACGACATCGTGTCGGTGATTATGTGCATTTTACGTTATTTATAGCATGTCATTAAAACGATGTCTTGATTTTAATGTCTGTTTATTTAGTAGAGCAATTTCAAATTGAACAAACTTATTAATAAATTTAAAGATATTGTTAATGTATCATTTTACAACACATTGCCGAGTAGGAAATGTAACTACGAGCAACATGAGACTTTCAAGATGATTATCACATTTAGTCATAATAAATACGTTCGTTTGAATGGATTTGAACTGATTGGACAGTTTTAGATGCTACTGTCTAGACTGCATGTTATTTCATCATATCTGAATAATCAATGCAGTAGAGCTTTTATGTGGTGAGTTCTTCCGGCTGACATGCATTGCGCCGATGCTTCTTGTCAGACAGTTGTCGGTCGTCGATCTCCACCACTGATAAGTTGGATCTCGCTAACATGACCATGACTGCGTCTGTACAAAAGCAAGCAAATAAACAAACATATTTACCACGTTCTAAATAGCATCAACGTAATATCGCAGTAACAACTTAAACAATTAAATATTATGACGTCAGCATGTAAAGCTGTTTCGAAGTAATGCAAAGTCGAGTGACATTACCTAAACAAGCCACTCGAAAATGTAATTTAGTTTTCATTTAAGACAACGACCCTCGTAATATAGAGGCAAGCCTCCGATAACAAACCTGTGATTTGACCTTTCTCTTTCTTCGTAACTGCCCTGACATCAGTCCAGTTTATTTTCATGTATTCCCGTTGTTTCACTCAGCGCGGACATGCGCTATTGTCTGAGGCTTACAGTTACAATCATTCTAAGATCTGAAAGCAACAAGTCATTATATCTCGTTTGGCACACAGTGAATCATATATATTGTTGATAGGACGATAAACCGATAAACTTAACAAACAAACACTCAATGGCGTAACAAAGGAAATAGCCGACAACACGTTCTGCAACAAAACATACATCTCTCCGAAATTAATTAAATACTTATCCAATTCCTTACAGATTTCTAATAAAGAAATTCCAAAACTCATTTATATGATACATAATTTTCCAAGTAAAGTCAAAAGCAAAAAAAAAAAAAAAAAAAAAAAAAAAGAATCAGATGTTATGAACAAAATTCCGGGAGACTTATTTTAATTCAATGATAATGTACGGTTTAATGATATAAACGAGCTAATGAAATATGAAAATTCAAGTAAAAATGATTTAAAATGTAACAGCAAAGTCTAGATCCAAATCTTCCAGAACATTTTTATTACTGAATATTTCATAGTTCTCCCTGGACATTGTAAACAAGGTGATTTAGACATTGGAATCATATAGTTCTGTCAACAACAGTGTCCTTAAACCGGATCATCATGTCTCTTACACTAATTTTTCTGTCGAAGGATCAAGAACACAGGCGCACGTACACACATATATACTTGCACATACAATCCGCACACAGACACAACACCTACAAACAAATGGACACTCGTGTGAGTAGAATAGCAGGGGGATCAGTAATCTTAAAGGCATTGAAAGTGACCTTCCTTAGTTAGTGGCCTCCTAACACCCCCAACAAGATTACACCATGCTGTGAGATCACATCTGAACACTTGATTAGTGTATTATTTACTGAAATGTCATAGGGGCAGAGGTCGTTATATTTCGTCACACTTTATGTATACAGGCTTACTGCACTAGCATTGGTTAGTAACACTCTTATCCCCTCCCATTACCTGATACCATACTGCCTGAGGCTGTGTCCAGTCGGCTAGAAACATCCCACCCTGACGTTCTTCCCCCGATCCATTAACATCCCACTGTGATCACAGTGTGAAGCCAGATAATAACATGTTTCTATTTTCATTGTCTTTAAGACATCGAAGCGGCGAACATGGGGCCAAGTTATAGAGTCGCTGATGTGTAACTCCTCTGACTGCTCAGCCTCCTCTGACTGGTTTGGTCGAGCTCCGGTCGAGACGAAAAACATAATGCAGGAAGGATTCCGGATGACCTGATGGTTCTGCCGGGTATTGGTCGGGTGTCTCTCTCTACCGAAACAGCTTAAAGTCTCTGTATGTGCAATATCTTTTTTGTAGTGATGATTATTAAACCAAACAAGATGCGCCGGCGATTCTTATGCTTTTTCATTTCTGAACTTACAACTTTATGGTTTGTTTATTTACATACTTCGAAATTTGAACTTTCTGAAACATTCTGGTTCTATATCATTAGATTTCTAATATACTTTTTATTCACATCATGTACCTTTTATTCTGTTTGCTCTTCTAGTTTTATTAAGGCGTCTAAAATTATTTCCAGCAACCAGTATATGCAGCATAATTGGTGTATTCGATTAATTGGTTCTACAGCAGCATTTCTCTTTAATTCATATTTATCCTCCAAACAAAGTTTTCAGATAATTTAGCTTTACAAACAGGATATAGTTATAAGTTGCTAAACAGTGTGGAGACAGATTATGAATTAAGCATTCTTACGTATATTTCATAAAATGTCAAAGCATTTTATGTATCTTCTTTTTCTTACTTATAGTGTGACGATACATTGCATCATTGATAAAGTTACGTGTTACTTTATTGGCGTATGTTCGGCAGTGCAATGCCTGTCATGTCTTTAACTGTATTTAACATCCTCCTACAGAAATGTAGTTAATAGGAATCTCCTTTTCCAAATCAGTCTGTTAAAGGCATTTTATGATATTCATAAACATTCGTTTCTTAATTTTGTCCAAACATACATAGCAATTCGAAATTGGTCAAGATACAGAAGCATAGTTTTCCGGGCAAAATGTTTGCTTTGCTCAAATTACATTAAAATGACCTGGTAGGTTATGTAATAATACGCTTATCTGTAGAAGAGACCTGCGTCACAAGATTATGTGATGACATGATCGGATAAGACATCGGATTTATAGGATGTCTCAACACAATAAATTTATTTTCTACGTAACAACATGGAGAAATTGGATAACAAGTTGATCTGTAAAAAATTAGGTAACATAGATAATGGCTGTGTGTTTGTCTGAGATAAAGGAGCCAATAAACTTCTTTTGATAAGGAGAAAATAGACAAGATATGCACACGACTGGCCGCTATTGAACATGTTTAGAAAGAAGTGAACCTAATTAGATATAATTGTAACCATGTGCTGCGATATTAGAGGATCTGACATGAGTTGTTATTTAATGCAAACATTTATTAAACGAGTTCAGGCAAAATGATATTAAATGAGCCTCTGTCAGATTCTTTTTATCACATGATTTTCGTCCTCTTTTACTTAAAACAAACACCCGTGTAGATCTACATGCCGGTTCAAAAAATAGAACGATATTGTGACGTCATTTAACCAAACACCGCATCAAAGACCGTCTGAGTTCATTGTTGCGCAAAATAGTTCTGTTTTATTGTCTTTAATTGAGAGAAAAACAACTCTTTGACAAACTTGTAATGCTTATTCAATATTAATATACAATAAAATTAACATATCATTGCCATATGTTTTATCGACTATTTTAGCTAAATAACTTATAACAATAAACATTAAACACGTAAAAGTTCGTGACCCAGAAAGTTTACAAAGCGGTTAGTGTGAAGGTCACTGTCTAGAACAAAGCATTGTCTTAGAAGCAGGAAGAGACAGAAATACGTCAAGTTGGATTGTTGAAGATTGTGTAGAATTAGAAAAATGTTTAAATTACATGGATTTAAATAATAAAGAAAATTAACTGGTATTGCCTAACCCGGGTTAGGCGACGATTAAAATTCGCTTTTAGGCGTTTTTATTTTTTCAATATTCGGAAGCAACTGTACGCACGTGCGTAAGTGCGTAAGCCCAGGCACGCCCCTGGTTTCTTATGTGGTGGAATTTCAGACTGGTAAGTAGAATTTACATTTGATTGTGACATAGGCTGTTGAATGTAAATATTAAAAGTTCCGTATATAACGTTTCCTGCGGAGATGCTGTTAATGCCACCGTGGACGGTTATGAGTGAGTTCTTTGTGGCGGAATTCATTGAAGTTACCATCGCGTTGTGGACATTCTTGTCTTGATTCACATGCTTGTGAGAACAGTTTTTTGAGAATGTTCGATATCATTTTGTGTTGATTATCTCTAGTATGGGGGCAGTTATTAATTGCTTGAATGTTGCGGTGTCCTGTTATCTGTATAATCTGATTTGCCGGTATGTTATTTTCGGACAGTTTTTAAACTAAATGTTTCTGGGTGCTGTGGTAACATGTAGTCAGACGTTTTTCGGATGCAAGTCCAGAAGCATTAGCTAAACGCTTCATGATGGTGGTAAGTTTATTTAGACCAATAATCAATCGTGACGTTTGAACCTACTAAAAAGAGCTGTCATTGTCTTCCAGTTTGTTTACAAACTCGGCGGATGAATAGCAAATTGTCACGCGATGCTGCTAGCCAATAAAATTGCAAGAAAAGCTGTATTACACTAGTGTATTACACAAAATATTACATGGGTATATATATTTCATGGAAACAAGGTGAATCATGTGACAACAGCATGGTATATAGTCATTAGTTATAACTAAGAGAATGGCTACAGATCGTTTAAATAAGACATGTCTTGCATACATTTTTACAACATTGTCCTCATGTAGTAATTTTAATTAAAACGGTCTAGTGGATTCATTTGCTGATGGCATATTTCGAGGCGGCTGCTACTGCTTTCTTCTTTTTGCAACGTCTCATGTAAGTGTTTCGTGTCAACATTTAACTTTAAGAATGTGTCCTAAAATACCGGCAATCCTAACAGTTCTTTGATTTTGATGACTGCTATAATTTTAATTTTCTAGGCAGAAAGAAAAGCGTGTCCTTGTTTATTATTATGAGACTGTGAGTGTAACTCCATATTGCGATATGGTGATAAGATTTTTACCATATCTAGCAACAAACTGTACTTTAAAGCCACAGCATAAGATACAAGTACGTGTAATGTTAATACTATTTTTATGTTATAATTGTTTAAAATCATAATCCATGTTTACGCTTGCTTTTGTCTGGACTTGAGATACAATGTATAGGATATATGAATATGTATAAGATGCCACATCATTGTGCTTTCATGCCAAATTGGATAGGTTCTGTATATACAGGTTGCTCATTACGGAATGGTTACAATAGGAATAGCATTGTATGCATTGTGCTTATAACTGATTTTTTTTAAATTCTTTAAATTCTAGTAATCGTCGTAAATGCCAATCTTAAACAGTAATCAAGTTTTTTATTTGAAGTCATCATTCAGCATATATTTTCTTCTCTTCCTCTCTCATGTGATACGTCATGACATGCAAGTTAATAAACATCAGGTTTCCCACATCATCTTTGTTTTAGAGTTATTTATAGTCCATGTACGACGTATTAATACTCATATTAAAATTAAAAGTATAATAATCATTCAAAGTACATAACAAGACACTTAGGAAGACGCATTTGTAAAAGCTTTGTCTTTGCCACAAAGTATTGTCTTCGTAGATATTGACATAGTTATTGTTGTTTGTAAAAAATGCATATACATGTATCTCGAATTGAGGTAAACTGGCACAGTGTCTAAAAAGGCCAATTTACTTAGGGTAAAATACACCCAAAAACATTATTTTTATAAAACAGTGTAAGAGGTGTCACTTTCAAAATAAGACGAGTTTATAATTGACAATGTCACATTGTTTTTGGATCAACTCTCATCGTAAAATGGTTCCAACGATAGCCAAGAATTTAAAAACATTTTCATCTATTAGCGGTACAATATCTACAGAAATGGAATGAAAAAAATGAACAAACGTAATATAAAACAAACCAACTCAACCCCACAATAGGTATACGTGCAGTTGAGTCATGAAATGTTTGTTTGTCGTGTTACACCATCAATCATTCAGATGCCAGGAGAAGTTTTTTATTTAATGTAAGCATTGGTAAAATTGCGATTGCCACGATAAACATGTAATAATATTATCTTGACTTCTGGCCGACAAATCGTATTGCTACCACAATATTTGTTTGGGTGTTAGCAAGGGAGTTATTCGACTACTACTTTTATGCAGAGGCACGCTCGGATTTAACCAGGCGATTTATAAAATCACTTTGTTTGTAACAATTGCCAATCAACTGTAACGGATAAAATCTGTAACAGATTACTAATCGCTTTATCTTGTTTGTGTGATCAAGATATGTTCTTAAGTTACACAAATGTTAAGGGTTTCATTTCTCGAAATGGTAAAAATTAGATATTTCGGCTAATATCAGCTTTCTAGTTTATAAAAATTAATATAAAAAACCACCAGGAACTACAAAGAATATTGTATATGAATGAAAGTCTATAAAGAGAAATTATAATTCGACGTCCGTTCGCTTAGAAGAATGCAATGTACAATAGAATTCACACATCGACCACGAGGTTTTGATATGAGCATGCCTAACAACATCATGTTTAGGTTTATGTTGTTTAATTTCAAAACCCACCTTCATGGTTCAGCATATCTTATATACTTTTTATGTGTTATTCGTGACTCATAGGGACATGTATAAGGCTTTAAAGAGAAATTGACGGCAGATTATTTACAGTTGTATAAAGCTCATAATATTTGAAAACATGATAACTTGTCTTTGATTGGATAAATAATAATCTTCGCTATTAGCCAAATGGATTCACTTGTTATACTAGACATGGGAAGGGCTATTTTACTTGATAATCTTAACAAATGACGGAATATAACAACACGTTAATGGCTTTTGCGATACGGATTTAAAGGGATTGGTAATGATTCTGAAACTTTTCATAAACTCTACTAAAATCCCTGGTTCTAAATGTATTTCGAAATTGTTAATCATTTAGATGCGATTGTATTTTTATTGCAATAAAGATGAATTGTAATTTTGTAGAAGTTAAATGTCATATAAAATAATGTTCTCTTTCACAAAGCTAAAAAGATCCAAATGTCAAATACTAACGTTTCAAGTGATTTTTTATCATAATGTATCGCATTTAAAATGCTTTGAATTCAAAAGTGGTCATGGCAGATGTTCTCAGATGATTATGTTCTCATGGGTGTTTTTTTTAAAATTCATCAATAATTTAAGACAGGTAATAAGTCTTTATATATATTGCATATAACTAGAGCTCGTTGTCATACATAGTTGTTTAAACGCTTACACAGACATTTCGTCAAATGTTGGAACATTATCTGCATGCTTTCTTTAAGAACAAGCACTTAATGACCATTTTGTGCTATTATTCTGCAACAACAAAGTGTTTTGTTTTACTGCCCTTTTATGACTTAAATCTTCAATCTTTCCCTAGGACGCTTTAACATTTGAATGAGTTATAGATAATTCTCTAGCACATCTTCAAATAATTAGATAGGATTTAGAACCCGGCATTATAAAAATATTTCAAAAGCCAAACCTTTATTAGAAATTTATATATATATATAATATATATATATCTAATAAAGGTTTGGCTTTTGAAATATTTTTATAATGCCGGGTTCTAAATCCTATCTAATTATATAAAACACAAGCAACAACTTTATTTTTTGTAAATAAATGAAAAACTCTATACGTTTAAACGTAAAGTGGAATTAATGTAACCCTGGCGAAATAAAATGTGTTTTCTGTCGAATATTCACTTTTGGAATTCTATTTTATTACCCAGTAGGATTTTTGAGAGAGAAAACAAATGTCTTCACCGATAGAATCTTCGTGATTTATTTCATGTCTGCAGCTGAATACAAAATTCATTAAGTTCTAAATAAATGCCAGTAATGACCAACAAGAAAATGGAATGCAATTTGCGAATAAAATAGATGGATGGATCTTCTTGGAACACTTGTGTCGTCTGCATTCCTGCAGTTGTGAGACAATTAGTGTGTTTTTTTTAATTAAGGGTTATTATTCAAGAGCTAGAGTAATAGATCACATGCACTGTCCACCATTCTGTCCGATTAATGATTTTACTGTATTTCCGATATCAAAATTCATACGTTCTAAGAGGAGTATTTTATAGTTTTGCGATGGCTCTATATAATGTATAAATTAATGTCAATATCTCCATCTGAAATATGAATCCTTGTAAGACGATGCAGGAGTATAATTTTTGTAGTTATTGGTAAAGTGAATCTCTTGTCGTGTTGTTGCTTCTTTGTAGAGTGTGTGCTGTTTTGGTTTCTAGGGTGTCTGTTCTAGCTGGTGTTGTTTTTACTGCATCTAGTAACTACAATAATAATTTAGACGGTGTTTGGTACGCTGATTCTGTTGCTGTGGTAACTGTTTCTGCTTGTACGGATGATGTAGATAATGATTAGTGTATAGATGATTAAAGAAAGATCATATCGATATAGTTCATCTTGACGCATAGCACAACATTGCAATGAAGAAAACAATACAAATTTTATCCTGACATTTAATTTGCAGAAAACTGTGACGTAACAGTTCATGTCCGTTTCTATCCTGTAATCATAGGAATGAATCCAGCTGGACTTTGCTGGCCATACTTGCTACACGTTGCACAACAGTTCGTACCTGCAACACACAGATGGCATGTAAGAAGTATACATCTTACTAAAATAGTTACATGTTTGACGCAAACGGAGATACCGTCTTGATGCATATAAGATAACTTCGCAATCGGAAATGAATCTCTTTACCTACTTTTATTGAAAGACTGTCTTTATCTACCGCGCCTGCTGTTATCTGTTCCTTGTTATTTCAAACATGACCTCCAGCTTCTAAATATTATATTCAATAATAATGACAAATCATTCATTAAGAATGAATAAAGTACTCGATCTTATATCTACTGCTAGTATTGTTTGGATCTTTTAAAAGATGACCAAGCCGTATGCTTTTCCAACCGATACTAAAAGATAAATAGTAACAGTACCGTTACACTCATTCACGTGATTTTACCGCCCTGTGTATTAATTAAAAGTATGACAATATTCATTACATAATCTATACATATTATACATAGGTCCAGATAAGGGAATAACAAGCATGTTCAATGTGGAGTGCCAAAATACTATGACATTAAATAAATAGGAAAACATAATGTTGGCGTCTAGAAGTGTTGGCAAGAAGTACCAATTGCCATCGCTTCAAGCACGTGTCAAGATCAAATCATGCCTTATCATTTTTCTCTAACAAAAATCAACGTTTAATTTAGTTTTGATGATGATGAAGATGATATTGATGATGATAATGATTACAATAATAATGATGATGATGAGGAGGAGGAGGATGCTCACCAACACTTGAAGCGCACATGATGACAGCTTGCTCTGCATTAGGAATCATAAACCTGCATTGAGTAGGGTTCTTGTCCCCGTATTTACAGTCTACAATGAAATAGAACACGTCAATATGACAGTTTATATAAAATTAAGACACGATATGGATTGTTGTACGAATAATGAAGATAATATCGCAATCGAGATCAAGTGGCGTTTAATCAACCAAACTGTCTCATAAAATATTACATATATAAGATTTACATGTAGTAATCTTGACCATATGGGCATGGAACGACATCTGTTTCCGCAAAGAACGTCATAAATGAAAATATTTTGTATAATTAAATGTGTGACCTCTTTAATCTTAATTTATAAAATATAAAGGAAGGGCGATGAAAAGCATAAAAGTTGTTTGTTTTTCACGAAAACTGAAAACATAATGGTATTCTTTATATTGAAATATCAGATTACAGCGCATGTATGCCTGTGAAAAATAATTTTCCTCCTTTTTGCACTGCCTTTCCTTTTTCTTTTACAATTATTTTTTGCGACAAGCACACCTGCGTAAAGGCTGCATTTGTTAACCGTTGGTGACAACGTTAACATGGAAAAAACAAAGCAATTAAACGCTAATAAGGTTAATGCGACAAAAAATAGGTACGTGTGTTGAATGAATTCAATTTTGGACTTAAATCACTACACTGGTCTGCATCTCATTGTTGTCATTTTGTTCCGTTGTGTTTGCATTTAAGCGTGACAACTCTTTCTAAACCTTTGCAAAAGAAACTATTTTATCGACATTGAAGATGCTTGTTTTTTGTGTTTTGTTTAGTGCAACTTAAATAATAAGCCATTAAACTATCTGTCCTGTTTTAAGTGGTGGGGATAAACAGTAATTTACATGGAAATGCTCTGTTTTGGATTATGTCAGATACCATGGTTCACTAGGCCGAAAGCTCATAGTGGGGGCACATGGTCATTGACTGCTTATTGGTACGTATGGGGCCTGTGACACTGGGCTTACTGCTTTGTCATTTGACGTCATTGTCTGAAGTATCTAATACCCTTTGACCGAGCCCTCCACTGAGGCTAGTAACGTAGTCCCATTGGCCAATTTCTGAATAAATTATTAATATATGCAGATGTAACACAAAGCTCTATTCACTATTCCAAAACAATTGGTAGCGACATACAGATTGCATTTCTTTGGAAAAAAAAACACACAGGAAGTGCGAAGCTAGGGCCCACGATCAGCCAGTTACAGCACCCTAGATAATCTTTCCCTGTATAGGTGATTATCTTCTTAGTGCTTTGTCAATTTGTATTAACTTGCACAGCAGCTGTACCCTGTACCGTTGTCTGGCCCTTGTTCAAACTTGCATATTTGTTGAATTAATCATAAGACCTTTTAACCCTCGACCAGTTTTAAACTGCCGACATCTTTTTGTTTAAACTCTGTAAGTATACAAAGCTTAATATGCCTTCTTAGTCAAGAAATAAGGTTGGCTATCGGACCTTTAATAGAGATGCAGCATCCAGCTATCTAGCGAGTAACCTGACTGGCTGTGTATGTAGCCGGGAGCAACTTCTAAATGCTGTTTTATCAAGACAATTGAAGTGGATGCAAGCTGGTACTACTAGTTGGATAAAACGAGATTGAACAGATTGACCAGACTGCTGGCAAATAATTCCGGCATCGAAGAACAACAAACAGTATGTCGAGTCTGGCAAGATGTATAAAGCATGTTATTGGGTGATGTTATAAAACATTTTGAAAGCAATTCTAAACTTCTAAAGATAACTAGTCGAAAGAGATAAAGAAGAATCGACAACAGTCGAAGATAGAGATGCAACATGTTCTGGTCAGCATTCCACATATAAATCAAACGGGTCGGAACTGTAAGCGCAATCGGTAGAGCCGTTGATCCAAGTATGTGAGGCAATGGGTTTAGCTCCGTGCCTTCTTGTGTCGTAACATGGTTTTGGTTTTGCCCCACTGCTAACGAAAAAAGTTGATCAACGACTGATCAAACTGGTATCATGTTCAAGTAACAGGGTGTGGTGTCATGGCTTGTATTCATGGCATCCTATGCCAAGTGAATGCAGCAATATTCAAAGTCAATTGGACACCGTCTCCGGATAGCTGCCATATAAACCCAGCATACAAATCAAACGATGGAAATTCCCATCTTTAAGACATACTACTTACGCATGTAAAGCAGTATAGTCTTATCATTTCCAGTATATAAACGCCAGTAAAATGAAATTCCATGATAATTAATTGATATTACAGACATTTGACCGATATAGAAGTAAACCGAATTTTCGCTCATTGTTTTAAAGGAAGTGTTCGAAACAAATCTTTAAAAATAACCGCAAATACGCAGAGAAATGCACCTTGATTGAACAGCCGCACGCTTACTTATGGCACATCAACTTGCATAATTCATCTTATGCCTGATTGAGACATTAGAGGAATAAACTTACAATTTATTTTACAATCAAAGTCTAACATAAATAGTTGACGATTTATAAGGACAAATCTTAAGGTAACTGTATACTGTTGTTTGTGTGTGTGTGTTTGTGTTTTATGTTTTGATTTGTTGTTTTTTGTGTGTATTTTGTGTTGTTTAAAAGTTCTCTTACCACTTCAACTCCAAAACATACAAAATGCGAACGCGTGTTCATCGTCGCGCATTAGGTTATACATTCAAGAGTACTCTGATGCCTTTCAAAGATCAGGTCAGTAATGCGGCTTCAAAAATGAACGTATTTTGTCTTGATAAAAACATACATAAATATAAAACGAACGGATTAAAGGAAGAAATCCTATGGCAGATGATACCATCAACTACTTGTTAAATACCGTGTATAGCCTTTACAATATGGAAATATAAGGCATGGATTTATTGTGATCATTTACTAGCTTGCTTTGGCCATTAATGTCGTAAAAAAAGAGCGCAGGCAATGTCTCTATCCAAGAAAACCGTGATACAGAATGGAACACCTGACATGAAAGTAACTGTCTGCTTAATATTCAGGAGCTCAAACTGTTAGGATTGTACCGGGCGTTAATTAATGACGAGTCATCCCAAACCGAGATGATGACATTTAAATGAAGTGTACATGTACTAAAGCAGAAAAAATGCATAAAAAATATTTTCTTCACAAAAAGAACGTAGCCTACCTGGAATGTCCGAGATCTTGTATTGTGCACATGTTTCACAGCACTGGGAGGCCTGTGTGTAGCAAATAAAGGCTGTGTCAGAGTCGTAAATGTTGGTGTTGCACCACTCTTGAAGATGGTCTCCAAACTCACAACCTGGTCGTAAAAATGAATAAAATGTAGTGTTTTATTGCTTGGCGATAACTAGTTTCTGCATTTTCATAACTTGTGGCCCATTATCAATCACACAGAAGTCTATAGCATTTTTTTGCCTTTTCTAAAGTTCAATGTGTATTAGTGTTTCATGAGGAAGACCCCATTTGGATTTTACTATATTTAAGCGTTTTTTCGAGCTTTTTATGTTGATACATGTTTTATCTTTAAGGTATATGTATATAAATGGCGCCCGTGTAGACCCCCTAATATATCATTAGTATATATATATATATATATACCTTTAAACTGCATCATAATACTTGATATGTTGAGTACATACCTACGTTCGTGACATTTTGTACATTAGCACAAGATCTGCAGCATTCAAATTGCGGAATAACATCATAGCAGTTGCCAATGCCTTGAGAGTCATTGAAATAAGCCACACATTTGGCAGGTTTCGTGTCTCCGTACATGCATCCTGGAAGAACAAATATGAATATATATATATATATATATATATATATATATATATATATATATATATATATATATATATATATATATATATATATATATATATATATATAACACATTATATTACACACCTGGTCAAAAATTCTCATCTATTAGAAGAATCATGTTGATCTGTATATCCAATTATAACAAAGTAACATAGTTTTGCAAAGTGTATGTAAATGAACAACTGTATTTAAAATTAAGTCTAAGCTCAGAAATTTAAATAGATATAAAATATGTACTTTCAACCTATCTTTGTCGTTTTTATCATAAGATATCTGCCCAATTTGGAATATTTTTCTCTCTTATCATTTTAAACCGGCCGCCGACAATATTATCCATACTTCATCCTGGTTCTACTTCCGAAATTAACTACTGCTAACTTAGATCTCTTAGATTCTATTTTTTACAGTCTTTTGTAAATGTTAATTCATCTAATGGATATGTTTGTCCTCGATTCTATTTACCTGGCGTCGAGGTATCCCTGATCCTGCCACAGGTCGCACAACACTGCGTCTGTGTGACGGCGTCATAGCAGTTTGAAGTGCCTTTGTCGTCGTGCATCAAAGCCTCACATGCTATCGGGTCTGTGTCCCCGTACTCACAGCCTACGTATGATTAATACATCAGCGACACTTTAACTACATGTAAATATAATTATACATTCCACAATTCTGTGTATAAAATGGGACTTTAATTATGTGCCAATTAATTATGTAATATTACAATATGCATTTGTTGACAATGAACAAAAAAGAAATCTTTGCAATATTTTCCCTTTGCTACTTTCTCAAAGAAGTCAATATTGTGAATTGTAATTTTCGATCTGTTTCTGTTATACACGTTCGCATGAAATGAAATATATAGTAAATAAACGACTTACATTGTCGTTTTACGTGTTCCACAAAGTATGTATAGACCAAACTAATGAAAATCCAGTATCACTTGGAGACACATGATAAGCCACCAAAGTAACGAACACCATGTGTTTGCTTACCAGGCATTCCTTCAATCCTGTGTTTGCCACATGTTCCGCAGCACTGAGATTCGTACTTGGAACATTCTGTAGCCACTTTAGGAGGAACCACGTTCGTTGCGCAATAATCCTTCCAGTGGTCACCGTATTCACATCCTACAATAGAGGACGTGATGGGTGACACGTGGTTCTTGCCAAAATGAAAAGCCGAACAATGTAACTGTTGATATTCAACAAAATATAGTTGTTACGTCGATGTAATAAACTGTATATTTGTCTTGCTGTAACAGTCTTCTAAACGTCGTTTAAATTTTTGCGTTGCACTTCGATAACGTACTCATACATAGTGCAAAGAAACAATTTTCATGCTTGATTTTGTCATAGTTTCCGGTTCTAAGCATGCCTACCGGTATTGGAAGCGTTGTAATACTGCTGACAGGTATCGCAACACTCTCTACGACGATTCTGGTTGTAACAGTTGCCTGGTCCTATACTGTCGTTCATCAGGGCCTTGCATGTACTTTCACTCACATCTCCGAATGGACAGTCTGTAGTAGAACGATACAGGTAAAGACTGCTGCAATTGTGAACATCGCTGTACGACACCCGTTTCCACCATGAAACACGTTTTCATCAAACACATGAAACTTGTATCAAACTGATTCGGATAAAGGTAAAGAAGAAGAATGCAACAATAACAAGCTGTTCTGAAAACGTTCGTGCCGTAGAGGGAACGTTTAAATATCATAAACAATAATGGTATTTTGACGCATTTGCATAAATAAAACAGCATATACAGTTGAGCGAGATTCCACATAAGGCATAAGCGTATCACTGCTAATCAAAACGCATCAATGTGCATACAACTGTATAATAATACATATATAATAAATGACATTGATTTACGCATGTTATGCGTAATAATGAAATTTATGTGGTCGCTTTTTTCAAATACCGATATTTGATGCGGATATTTTATAAATATATAAATATATAAAATCAACAACATTGTTTCGTGCTACAAGTCTTAGTACACTGCATCTGGCATAAGCCAAATTAAACACAAAAAATGAAGCACTACGAATTCCTTTTATTGACTTACTGGGGTCTGTATTCTTTTTTATATTAGCACATGTTTCACAGCAGTCCGTCTCATGGGTGACACAGAAGCCCGCAATGGAGTGGTCCTGCTTGTGCTGTTGACAGACATCCGGATGCAGGTCCCCGTACTGACAATTAGCTAGGTGACAACACAGAGAAAACAATACATCATTTCAGGCTACCACTTTACCTCAGTCAAGCTACATTTGGTCATCACCAATTTTATTTATTTACTAACTTTGCCTTGAATATGTATATAAGGACGAATGCTATAATATTTTATTTTGCTTTAGCCCTATGAGTTTAAGGTCAACGTTTGACAAATTGCCCAACAGCTGTGTGTACATGATAATTTGATTAGCAAAAGCAGACACAGATACCGAATCTAGACCAGACAAACTAGTGAACTTTGATTCCTTTGATCGTGCTTGGCCTGATCAGCAGGGTCTTAATAGACGCATTGAATTAATTGGAAGTTAGGACTCTTTCTGCAACCTTTTAGGTACGAATTATATTATGTAAAATACATTTATATAAGATATTTGGTTTTAACGCGTACCTGTTTAGTGAATATTATTTAAACTTTACTTTGTCAAACTGCCCATTTTCGTCTTTTGTAAAAGTACGGGTATGATATGAACTGTATATGTGGATGAGTTCCAATCCTACCTGGCGCTGACGTGTTTTTGTGGGCAAGGCATGAGGCGCAGCAGCTTGACTCATAGCGGCCACAGTAGATCGCTATCTGTGGCTCTACGATGTTGATCTGACAGAACTGAGAGAACTGGTCACCATACAGACAATCTGCAGCAGAATCAAAACTATAATAAATTCAATATTTGAAATAAGTACGGTGTAAAAATAAAAAGGCTTGTAACATACACTTCTGGAATTACTACTTATGAAATTTCCCTATTTGATCGAAAATATGCGGTTTATTTCACTATGTAATTTTAGTTTTGTGGATTATTGCAAATAAAAGTGGGTGCTTAGCGACTCATTTCAAAAATATTTTTACGCAATGCTGACAAATTTTACATGAAATGATATACCTTTATAAGAGGACAAACCGTTGAAAGGTGGTATCCGACGTTTCGATTTAATGAAACGCACACATTTTACATAAAATGATACAGAATCCATGGCATTAAAAATGATAACCGACCCCATGGGAACGTTCCTGCGTTTAGTTAAGAAGTTATGCATCACAATTTAAATGACCGAATTTTTGTTCTTGAATACCATTTATTTATAGAAAAAAAAGCAACAGGACATTGTTACTTTGCTCATGTGCATATTGCGGAAACCCCCGTTAGCGAGCTAGTTGTGCAGAATATGCAGAAATAGAATTCAGTCTCATTGAAAGTATGTTTGTCTCGTTACAAGGCAACTCTTTCGACAAGAAGTTTTAGCAAGACCTTCCAAGCAAAGTATTGTTTGAATAATAATGTGTTATAACTTCTGGCTCAAAGTGTATGATACAACATTTAATCACAGAACGTAATAAAAGTCTTACGTACCTTGAATGCACTGACATGTTACAGTTACATGTAATCTGTTAAGATCACATTAACAAAATATTTTCTCAGTTGTTTGTTCATATTTCTTTCTCTGTGATTAAAAGATTGTGTCGACTCTAAGCACCGAACCAAACGCATACTTGATTTATGACATCTCTTCCAAAGCTACCGTTCTTACTTGTATTGTCCATTTTAAGACTTAATCAAAATTTCAAATATAGCATTAAAATATTTATGTTATGCATTCGGCAACATTTTTAAAATTTACAAACAACTGTGTTTCACATCCCGGACCATGGTGTGACATGCTTCTTGTGAAATGTATCTAAATGAATTGCTGGTATTTTCACTCTCACAATCGTCACACTCTCACAAACACACTCTTTACTCAAGTACCAAAGACTCTGGATGGATGCTATCAGAAGAATTGAAACAAGAGACAGTCTTTACCTGACTGTGGGTCTACTGAGGCGAGGGAAGATGCAACACATTGGCCATTGACACACCACTGAAATATCAAACGCAAAATATTTCTCATTTGCATGTTCGGCATCCAAGGAAACTATCAAAAGACTTTGTGATTATGTTGATACCTTGTAATGATAACAAACATATTAGTATTAAAGTAGTTTTTTGTGTATCAACGTATATTAAGGGTTAGGAAAAAAGATTAACTAATTATTTTGAAAATAAAACAAAGAACATAGAAACAAATGAAAAGTGAAGAATAAGTCGCAATTACAACAAACTTTGATATATTACATATTAAATATCCAATAAATATCGGCAAGCGATGTTGAAATATAACATTAGGTCTTTATAACCCTGCAATAATACGATGCAGGTAACAAAGTTTCAACATCCGAGAGGATTATTTCCATAATCATATATACGATATGGCAATGTTGTCGCGGAATATGAACCTGTTGTTATATTTTGACGTAATACCTAATACGATTTGATATAAACTCTTATAGCTTGCTTCGTATATATTTATTTCTGTACTCCTGTTCAACTAGAGCATGATTTTATAAGTCCTCGAATGAAACTGTAAATCTAAGCCCGCACATTCTGCTTTCTATAATTGCTTGTGAAAAACAGTTCTGATATAGAAGGCTTATGTTTACAGACTTCATTATAATAATAGGTTATCGTACGCTGAAAATTACAGCTTACACTCAGTTATAACGATTGCGTTAAGTTGCAGCTGGCAATGTTGTCTATCCCCCTCTTATGGTTCTCTATGAAACGAGTATTAACATATACCAGATTTTTGTAATCTCTTATAATTACAAAGAAAACAAAAAATACAGCTAGAAACTCCGCGACAAATAATGCAGCCGGCATATCTGGATCTACACTATTACCGTAATGTTTCATATGCATAAGTTTATCATACCATGCCGCCTCCACAGGGCACGCCGTCAGATGCAGGAAAACTAACACACACGCCTGCATTTGGATTCCAACACATCATATTCTTGCACGTTGCGGAAAAATCTCCTCCGCCATAAGTCGGGTCAGTCTGTAAAGAATTTACATGTATCTGCCACAAACCAAACGATTTTCTGTATAAAAGTCATCTCCATGTATTGCACTTCAAAGGGACCTTCTACATGAAATTAACATGTTAAAAAATCGAAAATATCTGATTGACTAAAAACATGACAAACTTAAGGTAAGATAGACATATTTCTAATGACCAATCATTTGTCTTCCTACATCCTGTTTATAAGTATATCAACTTAAGGATCCTGCATGGAATCCGTGGATTAACGACTGAGGTGAATTAACGTATCGCATGGCTCATTGTTGATTTTGATTTATTCTGAGTGCTTTTGAGATGCCCGAGTGTAATTGCACAGTTACTAGCCGTCGTTGATGTCAATTGTAAAGATGGAACGAAGGAGGTACAGTAATACATGCAAATAGGTAGCGGACATATTTCTCTAAGCATGAAACATTTTCGCCCGTATTCACCAACCATTTTTTAGCCTCAGTCATGACTTAAGCCCAAGTCACAATTTTTATAACAACAAAAAGAAACTAATTTATAAAGTTTCAATGTGATTTTAAGCTGGAACTAGCAAAGTTAAAGTGTCATGCAAAAATACAGACATGTAGCCTAATACATTATGAAGATGTTATGGATTGAAATCCATGACTTCAGCAATTCTTACTTAAGAATGCTTTATCCGTGAATACGGAACTTTATATCATCTGCGCGTGGCCTTTCTGTAAAGAAAACCTGCCGTAGGATCATGAAGCCAACTTTCACGTAACCAGTTAAACGAATTTAATGCAAAACACACTATGTTAAAGTAATAACATAATCACGCCCTTAGACAAACGGTCTCATAATGTTATACTTCGGTGTTAAGTACCTACCTGGCAAAAGTATGACTTGGCACCAAAGATGGCCTTACATTCGCCGTCAGCACTCACTGCTGGACCAATAAACGTTGCTGCAGAAAATAGGCGTTTTATAGTTTCTAACCAATTGCCTGCCACGTTATTGTTACTTATTATCTTCAGCTTAGTGCTAAGGGAATAATGCAGCGAATAGTGAAGATCCTTTGTTACGTACTTTCCTTCTACGCCTAATACAATTTGCGTTTAACGCGTCATGAGTTACTTGTTTGACCCTACATTATTCAGAGTGTACAATTATCATGTTCACGCTAGCATATCAGGTAATATGTAAAGTCCTAATTAAATCTGAAATGATGAATTCAAAACATCTATAACAGTAACAAAGTTTATAATGTAGCAACAACTATTAAGAATGGAAAAAAATATTGCTATTTTCTCTCAAATTATCAGCGCGAGATCCGTTTTAACGGTAATTTTTAAGTTGCATAGATTTTAATGCATTGCTTGCTTTTCACTGTGAACGCTAAAATTATGAATTTAATAGCCAAAATAGCGGTATTTATTCTATATACATATACATAACTTGTTCATCCTCTTATTAAAACGTAGTATTTCCTGAGGACATATGTTAATGTTGCCATGAGTTATGTGACTACTGTATCTATATTTGAATGTATTTGTATGTGACAACAAACTGTGTAGTTGGTGTTTATTATAGGTATGTCCTACTGCGCACTTATTCAGGATGATAAATACGAATGCGGTTCGAGTTAAGATCTTATTAAACTATTTATCAGTATATGACGATGCACTAATTTCAATTCGTATGTTCCCATCTGTGACCTTAGCCTTAACATTAACGGTCTCAAGTTCCTACCTGGCACGTTGATTTGCACCTGCGCACATCCGCCGCAGCACCACTTCTGCATCTCTGGGTCGCGACACAAACTCGGCATTTTCTGAATGACCTCGGAACAATTCATTCCCAGCATCACATTTGGCTTCAGAGAGTCTCCGAGGGGGCATTTATCTGTCAAAGCAAATACCGCAAAGACCTTGCTAAAAACTATTTTTTGTCTTTTCTCTCATCAGGTCCGTCTTTCATTCGAGGTTAGCTCATTAAATCTTGCTAATTATAGGTTCTAGAACAATACAAAGTAACTGTATGTGTTAATTGAAATGATTATTCGAAACCCTCCGATCTGAGAAAAGGTATTCTAAATTATAGTTATAGCATATAAAGAGATCGTGCTTGATATTTACACAACGACATAAAGAATTGTTTACGAAAAACTATAATGCAGCACGCTATCATTAAGTGCATCTTTCTTTTTCTTCTTGTAAATAGAAACTATGAAGGTTACTAAAATATAAATAATAATAATAATAATAATAATAATAATAATAATAATAATAATAATAATAATAATAATAACTGCATCTACAAAACATCTTACCTGATGTAACTTGCGCATGCGCATCCGCTACACATACTCCAGAGACACACCACTGTCGTGAAAAGATATGACATACAATTATGTACTGGTAGAATGGGTTTTCGTGTAAGAATATAAACATAGTTGATTCTCTTTAACAGTTAGTTGATTGTAGAAATGTTCCAAAAATAATTTAATAAAATTGGGTTAATAGAAAAAAATCGATAAACTAGTTATTATGTTAAGGCATAAATATATACACATTTATTGAACAAATATCCCCATATATGTCGATACCACGTATACCAGTATCCCAATATCGATTACATACAAATAACTACATAGCACGTGCAGAGCGAGTAGAACACACTTTACATGTTTCATGAATACGACGGACACACTGTTATGCTCTCTTACGCCCCTCAAAAAGTCGAGGCTACCCTTAGCTGGTTTCGACGTACAGAGTTGTCATATAGACGGGGCTCTACTATTAAATGAAATTGAGTCTTTCTTCCGATATAAAGACAGGCCAGAAACTGGGTAAAATCACATTATATTGACTGGAATTTCAGATGCTTAGCTAACGAGAACGCGTTTATAAATATGATATATAAAATGTTTAATTATTTACCACAGTTTATTAGTTGTATATCACATTAAATTACGAATTATCATAAAGTCGAGTCGTATTCAGTTATAAAAGAACATTCTCACACTTAAATAATTAGTTAGTACATGTGAAATGTCTCAAGTTAACAAACAACAATCTAAGAGAACAAGGGGGTAAATACAAAGTATTTGTATTATATTTCGTTTTCTTATCAATGGTTCAACTGCTATATGATGACTGTGAATCAAAAATATGTTTAATTCTCTGTAACAAACCTGGCGAATACAATTAATATGTTGCAAACCAGGAAAGTTACATAAATAAAGCCTTAGACGGAATTGCATTAGGCCAGTTTGGCTTGTCAAAAATAAGGGTGGGACGTTTTAGTCGATTTTTGGTTCAATTTTATGTACATTGTGAAATTGAATATCATAATAATCTGGAAGTAAACGATGCCAATTAAATACTGGAAATATGTTTGAACTCATAGCGTGACAAAACGATGGAATTGGAAATGGCAAAAAAAAAACGAACTGAAATGTTACTAGAAAAGTTTGAAAACATAGACAACTATTGATTATAAGAAAGTGCTACTCAACTGTCAGAGAGTATGGAAATGTTATAAACACAGTTTGTGTTATTTGACAAAGACAACTACAAAACCGAAATATATGGATAGGACACATTTCTGGATGAAAGTGGCCGAAGAAGGTCTTTGCACAACTAAAAGTCGTATAACATATATTTTAATTGTAGAATTGGAGAATTACATTTAAGGGTATGTTTTTCTAAGAGTAAAAGTCGTTTAACATATATTTTAATTGTAGAATTGGAGAATTACATTTGAGGGTATGTTTTTGTAAGAGTGAGAAAATAACAATACCATGCAGTATCTAGTTTGGATGAAACATGCACATTGGGTCGTTATTGTCTTGACGTGATGAAATGTTAATTCTTACTTCCGAAGATAACAAATCGTTACAGGAGAACCGAATCATATGGAGGCATCACATTCTGTGATTGAATGATGGAGTTGTATTTGAAGGGACATGTACCATTAACGTACCCTGCCATTCCCACATAGGGTGGAGTCCTGTGGAGGTATGCTGAACACACAGAGATGCTGATGAACTGGATCGAAGCAATAGAGGGAGCCACAAATATAATCGTAGCCAGTGTTGTAACTGTTCTGTAATTTATTGCAAGAAAATAATAAGTGAAAACTGGAATTTAAAAGGTGTTATATATGACACTATATATCATGCGTGAAAAATAATGTAAAACCGTCTATAAGATTAAATTTTCTACTCTACTTAATTTTGTATGTATATTCTAGGTCAATTTGTTACTAATGAGAGTGATTGTACATACCCGGCACATATAAGATCCCTTTCCAAACGTATTGATACAATACTGATCTACATTCACAGACGTTGTTTGACCTGTGAAAATAGAAGCGACATTATGCATCGTATCATAGTGTTTCTTTTTTAAATTGCATGCTAACTTTAAAACTAAATTAACCGATCGATGGTAATGTTACATTTAAAGCTAAATTCTTTTCTAAGATGGGGACTTTAACTGAGCAGTGTTTGTTATTGTGTTGTTGTTGTTTTTTTGTGCTTTTGCCAATGAGCAACTCGAACTGTCTGAAGAATCTAGCCTCAATCTGTTCGACAAGTTTGCACTTGCAAAAATTCAACCCACGACTCTTCCATAAATCTGTTAATTTACAATCCGATGGTTTTCAAATGTGAAAATACAGTAGATGATCTTATCATGTAATGATATATCCTGTTTGATACTTTAGCAAATCAGACCTATGTTCCTCGATATGTTGTGGTATACTTATAGGCAGACATGAAATTCGTTAATGTATTTCTTACAAGTCCTGTCAATCTGTGCATACTGTTTACACACGTTTTAATGGCAGCATACTACTCTACGATAAATTGCAAAGCATTGAATTAATGCCATTGTACGTACCATATCACTACACAAGAAACCCATTGAACAAAAGCATCAAATGCGACATGTTAAAGGAACTGTCGGATTAGCTCCACATTTATCTTGCACATGAATACCTTTGCCCTGTGAATTTTCACATTTTGGTATATATTGCAATAGGACCTTTTCATATTTTCTTATTCATGATTACAACAGTATTACCTATGCAGTGTGGCGATCGTAAAAATATCCCCGCGCCTGCATTCTATGTTGTCATTTAATTAATTCAATGATTGTTACATGTATTTCCTTTTATGGTCATTATACTTTGGCTTCTCGATCCCACCTACACAGGTACATGATGAGAAGACATTTACACTTCTTCTCTGGTCATTATTGTATGATACAAAAAGTAATAAATTTACAATTAGAGATTTTTTGTAGTTCTTCGTATATAAATAATACGTCTCTCTCTTCTTAATATGACTTGGATATTATTTTTAATTACTTCACTACTTTCTTTTAACGACGTCATAAGTTATCTACGAAAACAATAGGAATTGCGAGGTCAGAGTTAAAACAGGTTGAAGCACCTCAGTCGGTCCATTTTGTTTGTTTGGCGTTGTTTGTTTGTTTTATTTTTGTTGTTGTTTCTGTGTTTGTGTGTTGTGTGTGTGTGTGTTTTGTGTGTGTGTGTGTGTTGTTTTGTTAAATGAATCATACCACTTATAAAGCTGTCTTTCATGTGACTACCTTTGTCTTGTGCCTTTTTAAACGTTATGTATATGCTATAATACTTACATCGGACTTTGTTGCTTCTTATTGGCAAGTTTGAAAGAGAGATCTACACTGTTTTAGTACATTTGTGTGAATGAAAGCATTCGATATCAGAACAGCGCTATTTTGACATTAACTGTTTTGGCTGTTATTAACTGTGGTATGTGACGATTTATCTTTTTATTGTATACATTCATTTTTATCAAACTACTGATTTCGGTGTATTTAAGAATTATTACGGATCAATGCTACGTTCTTATTTTCTTAAAACGAACTGTAAGGCAGACTCTTTCGAGTTATTTATAACTTATTGTGTTTAATTCGACGTTTTATATATAACGTTGTAGTAGTTATACAACTCGTGCGCGGCATTTTGCTACTGGTTGTCATGGAAATGGTAAAATGTACTCTGCTTTGCGATACGTGGTCGTATGTAACAGACCATAAAATAGAATATAAATAGAAATTTATCCATGCACATTGTAATTCAGTTATCTTTAAAGTATTTAATCTCTTTGATAAAAGTCTACATACTTCGTATGCCCGTTTATATGTCAATATTTACACGTTTAATTCAGTAGTACACTTTGATGACCGATGCTTGTCATGAAAAGACTAAAATTGTGATACTTTTTCTTTCAAAGCAATACGGATTTGTATAGCACAGTGTTGTTGTTATTGTAAAACAAGGCGTGGCAGATGTTTACTTGTTCCGATAGCAGAAACAGGGCGTGGGGGAATGTGGGGGTGTTTATAAATAGTGATGATTGTATGTGTGGTGTAGTTTGTGTATACTTTATAAAACTGTTGTTTATTATTCAAATGACAGAATGGCTAAGCTTACTGGCTAGGTATAGTTCAATGTATCAGAGCCACTAATTACTCTGTATTGTTATTTGTATGATCCTAATCACTCTGCTATCTTAAGAAGAATGGCGTCAATGCTATGCGATAGGCAACACCTTGTAGATGGTAATGGGGGCATTATCAATGTAACATTAGATAACGGAGGACTATACTCCTCTGGCAGACATGCTTGTTATGCCTAATGCGGTAGTACTGATAGAAACACGCTGTTCTTTAACCGCTTAATTATATGCTTTGACCGTTCCAAGGCGGTAACTGATGGTTTTCTTTTTGTGTGTTATGTCTCGTCTCTGTGTTTTTGTCACATTTACATTGTTTGCCTTTGTCTACAGGTAGATAAAATTTAAATATCTGTGGAAATTTTGATAGGACCTTTTCGTAATTACCTGTTGATCCGCATGTAAAATCATGTCCATGGCTAATCATAAAGCCTTTATAAAAATAACGTATGTAGTTTGCCTTTATATGTTTTCAATTCTAACAAACGTTATAATTGTTCTTGCTTTTTCCTCATTGTTAATATTTTACATAAGCAATGGAAATTGACAATATGCCACATTACTTGTTGTTTCCAGTTGTTTTGGATACCAGGAAATATTAAGTAGACGGCATATATGAAACCATCGTACGATTCTTTTAATTATGTTTTATAGGTCTTCGTGATTAGACTGATGAGTACCAATGTACTCAATATGCATTATGTTCACAATATATTTTCTAACTATATATAAAATATATCCTAAAATTATATTTCAAACGTTATTCTAGCATTGACAAAAACCATCGTTATCTAAAACATGAAAGTAAAAATCTCTTAATGTGCATAGTAAAATATTAAGCTTTAGATAATAATGATATTCATAGTCGTATATGTATAATGTTCTAAAAAGGTTACAAAAATTATACGCGTTAAGGAAAAAAATACTAATATAAGTTTTAGTCGTTATGCGATGACACGAAACAACTATCAAAATGGTTGAATACAAAACTTTGTCAATTTTTTCTAATTTGACTATCAAAAGAGCATGTAAGCTATCAGTTTTACCATGCATATATCAGGAAATAATTTTCGGTATAGCTATTCATTGATTATAAAGTATATTTTGCGTATCGCTTTACTATTTCTAATGTACGTAGTGTTCGTTATGCCACTCCCACATTTCTGTTTACAGGAACACTGGTAGATAAAGAGATATCTCCGTTATTTGTTTCCTATAGGTCTTAAGGCTAAAGATTTGCAAAGCAGATAACAGTTGTCTGGCCCATTGTAGCGAGAGAGTCAAAAATGACGCAGTCATAATTGGTTTTATTCACCCTCGCCTTTCACTGTTAGACATATGTTGGACATAAAGCGAACAAATTACTTCTCTGACTAACATACACTGTTAAGATGAAGCCTATCTAAAATAAGACATAAGACATTGTTAAGCCTTGGCTCAGTGACTTAACCCATAGTCCGCCATAGCCTGGAACTGGTTGATCTGGATTTTCATTATTTCTCTATGTCTGGCCATCTCGTGCTCTGCAGAATTATTTTTAATGTTCATATATCGGTTATGTGCGATAACTTATACTGAGGTGTTGTAATAATTGACATATGAAAAAACTGATAAGAGTGTACATTTATAGTATACGTTACAACTTTACTGAATAATTACATAAATACCAACAATGTGTTTAAAGGAACATACTATCTTGGTTACATAAATCCATTATATAAACGTTCACAAATAAGAGAACTGATGCCTCACGGTGATGTAGTTAGTGCTAAAAACTCCTACATCAGATATAATTATAACATTTTTAACAAAGAGTTATATTTACTGGTAAACGGTTCTGTCTTTAGACATTATTAGCTTTATAAGACAATAACAAGAAGCCATTGAGACACGACCGACCAATATATGTATTATATTGCTAATAAAAGAGAAATAAGAAGGTATATCATATATGTTTTTTCCGTCCGCTATAGCTTTCAGCATGATGATTATGTTATTTTATGTGACAGAATTATTTATTTTGACTTGTTCATTGAACAACGTTAACACATGTTTTGTAAAAAACGTCAAATAGAAATGGAAATTAAGCAAGTTGTAACGAATTTGATCACACAATATGGTCGCCTACAGCTTTTACTTTCAGAAATCATAAAACCTATAGAGATATATGTGTAATAAAAGCGGAAAGCATTGTTTCTAGCCGTAATGTTGTTGTTTTTTAATTCATTTAGATTTTTTAGTTTAATGGATTAAAATACATGCTGGCATTTCACTTCGGAACTGACGTTTTCGTACAATGAAACGTTTTAATTTTAAATGAAACGTTTCATTTGCTGCTTTGAGCTACTAAACACGGCTTTTCAAAACAAAGAGCACAAGAACACTTAGTGAAAACAGCTCATTGCTAAATAAAAGAGCGTAATTAAGCGAATTTAACGTGAATTTTGTTAAATATTTAAACAACAAAATAGAATCGACTTACGTGAGACAACATGCGACTCGCTTGATGCAATTTGAGATGTAAGTGAGAATAAAATACAAAACAGAAACAGAGATCGGAGACACATTTCTACTACTACACTGGTTCTCTAGAGTTATGTAATGCAGCAGATAGCTTATGTTAAAGCAATCTTCAGACAGAACTGGCCAGGGTCACGTGGTTCACTGATAAGAGTTGAACACTGAACGTCAGACGGCCATTTGAACTAAAACATAATATTGGAACGAATTCAAGAAATGTGTTATCGATAGCATGACGGACATGGCAGTTATCCAGTTCAAAATTTTAAAAATGTAATACTGTGGAATACTTACTCCCCCGATTGTACTAATAATCAACATTAAATAGCATATAGAGGAGCATTCGTTCCAGAGCAAAGCCTCGAAAATTGCTAAAATTGATCACCCGTCTTTTTAATAATGGGCTAGGCTCGTGTCTTATCGAATACCTTTGTCCCGCGTGAACATTATTAGTTTTATGACAATCAAAAAAGATCAACTCGATGCACTCCTTCACGAGATTTGCAAAGTGGCCAGAATAGTAACAGACATAGTAACAGATGGCATTTACATTAGTAGACAATAAGACCTATGAGGAACAATTACCTCTAAGCAACAACACTTTATTTCTCTAATTTGTTTTCAGTGCATTTTATCCTCTGACCAACAATAACTCTGAATAACATTAAACGACCATAACGATAGATCCTTAGAGGCTATGATAACCTCAGCTGGTCACCACTAGGTAGGGGGGCGGTGTCGCTGGCCTACGGGGTAAATGAAAAACACAGATACGAAACAACTAAGGAAAAAAGAAAAAAAAAGCAGTTACCATCTTGTAACAGTCAGTCGGCAAAAGGACATAATGGGGTGGTTAAATATGGTCATGGAGCGCTCCAGCTTCGCACATTCTAGTTAGTTTTATAACTGTCTATAATCGGTTTTTACTTACTACAAATGCTGACGCAAAATAAGCTCCCTGTGAATTTTAAGCGACCTTTTATTCAAAGAAAAGGTACTACAGACAAACATAGCATAGTACAGAACTCTTCCAGAGATTTTCTGTTCATTGAGGAGTTGCTGAAGGCAGGGAAATTTGACCCCGATAGTACTGTATTATTATGCAAAAGAAAATATTAAACATTTCTACACTTCACATAAATAGGAAAATAAAGAAGAAAGGTTCTGCTAATTAACATAAATATTAAAATTTGAAATACCTCTAGACAATGTCATACAGAGTAAAAGTAAAAGCGACAAAAACACAGAGACGAGACATTGTACAGAAAAAGAAAAGCCAACAGTTACGGCTTAGAATGCTCAGTCCGCAAAAGGACCGACTGAGTGCTTACACATGGTTTGTGTAACGCTCCAGCCTAGCACTTCCTAAAGATTTTTTTCACAATTAAACATTGAAGATAAAAATATCCAATCAAAGTGAGATAACTAACAGCAAGCACCTACATCGAGAGGTAAACTTGTAAAAGAAACAAAATACTTTTATTATGATGAAATATAATCGGCAATCTAGCAGTTGCAAACGAGAACAATGTTTGAAAAATATATTCCAAGCAATGTCATTTAACATGAACACGTTAATGATGATATACGATACCATAAAACACGCACAAAAACAAACAAAGATATAGGATATAGTATTGGGAAGCGAATATAAGTATTTATATCCTATAGCCACGTTATCAAAAGCCAGGAATTCATCCGGAATTTGCATAATATATATTTCTATAAGAGAAAAATAAGACAATGTCCTAGGATAATTGCCACTGTTATTGAAATTTTAACTGCTTCCAGACAAAGTCATAGAGAGTACAAGTAAAAGTCAAACAGCCACTTGTAAAAACAATGGTTTTAAGTTAAACTTTGGTTATCCTTTCAGAACTCGTTAACCTTACCTTGGTTAGTTGACCAAATTAGTTATCCATTTGTATAAAGCAGCTAATTTTTGGTTTCTTAACCGAAAATGTTAATGTTAGCTTAAAGTAAACACATTAATTTATCAATGGAGGAAAACAAAAACAAGAAAATGGAGTCGGTCGAAAACTTTATTATGGCGCTGGATGAGGCCATCAAAAATGGTATTAAAACACATATACAAGTAATCAATACTTAACATTGTAATGGGTTGGGTGCGGTTATGAAAATGCAGGATTCGGCCTGGAGAGACGTTGGTTCATGTGTTAATGCGGTGCGATACTGCGTAAGGAGCGTCCCAGAGGTGAAGTGGCACAACCTGACACGCCAGATTGAAGTGAGATAAGCGCACAGAAGACGGGTGGTTGACCCCGAGCTTTTTAAATATTATCATAATTTTCATCATTACTAACAACATCCTACAGAGATGATACACATGGTCATTATCATTGTAATCATTATAATCATTTTCATATTTGAATAACAATTCTAAGCCATTACATGTAATTATCTGTATGTGCAATTAAAAAGTATAATGTTTATGTGGTTGTTACGTTTGTTAAGTATTGTGATATCCACCTCAGAATTGATGACATGAAACCTCTTCCAGACACCAAACATACGCTCAATAGTATTTCTCGTCGAGGTGTGAGCCATGTTGACTTGCTCCTTCCTCTCACTAGCAGAGTTAGTGCAAGGGGATAAGAAGGAAATGTCATCACGGTTAGCCGCTCTCACCCAGCAATATCACTTGAGAAAGTCTGCGCAAACAGAAGACGCGCAACTTTTAGTGTCCGTAACTAAAATAAGACCTAGATGTAAGCTGCAACTAATATTTTAATAATAAATATAGAACGTATCTATGAACTAATTTGCAATTAATGTTTTTATAATAAATGAAGAAAGTATCTATCATCTAATTTGCTAACAATATAGGGTTTTGGGGAATTTTAGTGATAAATATTTGTTGGTATAGCTGGCTATTATAAATATACTTCCAACACTTTAATCAATGCTACTGCCAGCCTATGGTTTGTATTGTCAAATAACATAACTATATAAAACTATATATTTTTTAAATATAGTAAAGGTCAAGTAATATTGAGAATTATAAGAATATTGTAAGCAGTGGATGGCCTGTATAATGACTTGTAATGTAATGCCTTACGCTTACGGTTATCTGGAAATAATATATTTATTAATGATTTTGAACTAAGATAAAATGACATAATCAACGCAAATCTTTATGTAGACTGCCTACCCAGGCATATGCACAAGGGTAGGTTATCCAACTTGGTGAACGACAAACTTAACATTTTAGAAATTATCATGTATAAATACAACATTAGTAGCATATTGAATTGTATCAATGTAATTTAAACATTTACAACTGAAGTAATAAAACGGAATCTGCTAAATGCTATCTTTATTTCAGGATATTGAGTAGTTTTCACTCAATTTCCTTGACTTACACATATGCTATACTCAGGTGCAAACATTTTATACACAGCCTTCCATAGTTGATTATCCTAATGTTAATTATTGTGCATACTATAAACGAGCTGAGTTACCTTGATGGTGTTCTTTTAAGTCACAGGTTTGATGCTCTAAGCCCATGGCTATCGTGATCTGGTCCTGTCCACACAGCGTTGATGCCTGTTATCCTTCCTTTGTCGGCCAAACACATGGTTATAAAGTAATCAATTGTTCATGAACATCAATGTAATCAGTGTATCAAAACACAAAAAAAACATTGCCTGGGATATTAATATTTAGCTAAAAAAAGTTAAAGGTATAATATAAATCAATAAACCACATGTTCATGTTTATATTACATTAAACAATAAACTTGGTTAAATCTTCAACCTACATGTATTTAACAAAATTATTATTTGCACTTACTCACTATATAGAAATACAATACATCTATATATTTTATATTTTATGATTATTAGACATGACATTTACTCTATCACTAACATGCATAATTGGACTGGACACTTATATAATCTTAATGTCTTTATAGAAAAATAAAAAAATAAACGCACATGCAGACAGTGCCGTAAAGTATCTAAATACAATGAATTCTTCTGCATCAATACAACACATTAAGCATTTTTAAATAAGTCTGAAAAAATAACTGATATAATAAGTCATTCTGGCACTTGTTCTAGGAAATAGAATAAAAACAACGTGCATATTATTTTAACATAACATGCACACTGTATTTCCAACATTTAAATGATGTAGGAATGTTTTATCCTAGAGTAATATAATGAAAATGACTCGAGACTATTTTCTCAACAATGAAATTGAACTAAGTATTTAAATATAAGGTGCCTACATAAACAAAAATGTGAAGAGAAAGGTCCATGTTGTTTACTTTCAGTGTTATAAAGCATATCGGGATATATTTGCTTAAGCAATCAGTAACTAGGAACAACTATACAATGACTCCGTAAGTCCTCGTCATCCGTGTCTTTAGTCTGTCTGTCTACACGTCCAAACTGTCTAGGCCGTCTATTATAAGAGCTGCCATTTTAATTTAGGATTATAATTTTACAGACCTCTTGGAGGATGGCTTAAGTTAACCAAAAGTGTTAAATTTTACACACACATTTTGGTTAAATTGCTGGTTAGCTATTGTAAATAGCTTACCAGCAAATTAACCAAAATGTATGTGTAAACCACTGTTTAGACAATTGCGTGCAGAACTTTAACCTACTGTGTAATCTCACGAAAATGCGCATGGAGACTTCTTTTGTAGTTTTATCTTTATAGGACACGACTAAAGAGATGACGTCACAATTTAAACAAAGAGTACCCAACTTATGGCTTTAAGTCCTCTTTATCTTGTTGCCTAAACGACTTGCCCGGTCGTCGTGTAATTTAATAGCAATGCCACTTCTTGACTGTAAAAAGGTCATTTGCAAACAATGCAGTAGAACAAATTATTTCGGGGCTGCAACAATCAGCAATGAATTTCTAGATAAGTTTTATAATGAGGTCAGAAAACTAATGACGTTAATTTTTTTTATTAAGTCATTTCCATTTATGCAGGATGGTTTATACCTTGCTAGATAAGTGTTTTGTTTTCATATTTGTATTACACGTTGAAGCTATAAAAACGTTGCGGTGTAAGAATGTTGAAGAAGCCTACTTAAAATCTTGGAATCATCGAATAAAAATCGTCAATTTTAAAGTGATAAACTTGTTTCCAGCATTGAAATATCCTACTTTAGTAAAACAATCGTGCCAGGCTTGTAAGCTGAGATATATAAATATTATAGGAGGTAGCGCGAGGAGAAGCGCCGTCAAAGTATGGATAATTCACAATACTAATGCTGATATTGACTCCCTCGTACAAAATTTTAGTACAGATGTTGTAATTGGAAATAGTGATAAGAATGTCTAGAAATGTTGCACACAAATGTCAAGTATAAGCTTTCTTAAGGGTAATTGTTGGTTAGTAAGTTAGAAGGATCATTTAAACAAAGAAAGGAACATCTATAGTAAGGATGTTGTCCAGATAACATGACATGGGCTTGATAGCTTCTTTAATGTGGTATCTGGGTAGAAGGGGATAAAGTTAACATAAAATCACGTTCATAGCAGAATTAAAACAAATTTGCAATTAATGGTGCAACTTGGATCTCATTGCAATACCACTTACTTGTCTGAATAAGGTGTCACCGTAAACATGGTCAAGTAAGTAACACAGAGCTTCATAAACTTCATATCTATACAAATCCACATAGTAAATTTGTTCAAGAAAAATGCATTAATTTAATTACAAGTAATTACAAGCAATTTGTAAAAGTTTCTTTCGAGCAACTGTTGTTTCAATGAGATTTGTTCATTTTTCTTGCTCCCGCCAAATGTTGTTGCGGAGAGGTTTTATTGTAATCACGATCCACCTCGCATTATTCTCTCAACTATTGAATCAGCAGATTACTGATAATGTCGGTATTGTATGAGTTGGAGTGCAAATGTCTTAGCCTCAAGCCAATAAACATGATTTACAGAACGTGAGCATAAACTGCTTACATTTAAAGGTTTTAGTCACCTTTATAATATTTTTCAAAACGACTTAATAAGGGAGGGTTATTTTCTTGTACTAAAACCTTAAAAAATCGTTCTACATTTAACAAACGTGAATGACCGCCCTTAAATGTTTAAAACTGAACCCCAAACTTACCCCAAAAGAGGAGTTACGGTTTTCTTTAATCTTGTTGCGGAATGGACGGAATTGGTCGGAAATGGATTTCAACTTCCCGCGGAGATTAATCGCGGGCTGTAACTAGCAACATAACAATCGTATTGTAGTGTGACAGGCGTCGGAGTATATGTGCGGCATTTGCCATTTTGGTATTAAGTTAGATGATCTTTGTGACAGTCTTTAGTGTTACATCGATAGTAATATACTTGTGAGTGCAAATATGTAACAGAAACAAAGAAAACATGCTGTAAGATGTTACACAAAGGCATATTTAGTTAAAAGAAACTGACAAACCAAGACTAAATCACGTATAACCAAATGGAAAATGCTTTTATGTCAACGTTAGACCTTTAGAACAACATCAAATGACAAACTCGAATGTCTAATGGATGACCTAATGATCGTTAAAAGAATATCATCAAGACCAAAGTTACTGGGTTAATTTTCAAGGCTGTGGAAACTTTTTTAAATGTATGCGTTTCGTTGTTTTTATCTTTCATATTCTTTTATCGTTCATTTTATCTGCAAGGAAGAGCAGTAGATAAAGTAGAAACAATTAGGATTGTGTAATCTTTAAGGGTGTAAATCTATTGTTACGAATGCTTTATCGCTCGGCAAACTGCAGACATACCACCCGTTAAAACCTCAGACATATCACCCGTTAAACTGCAATCATATAACACCTTTAACCCTCAGACAGACATATCGCCGTCATACAGTAGCTATAAAAACCTGTAATATGTTAAAAACAAATTACCCATTAGAACCTTATCCATATTACCCTTCGAATCCTCAGCCACATCTCCCTTCAAGCACTTAGCTATATCACCCTTTAAACCCCCAGCCTTATCACCCTTCAAATCATCAGCCTTATCACCCATCAAATTCTCAGCCATATCACCATTCAAACCCAAAGCCTTAACACCCTAAACATTCTCAGTCATATCACCCTTCAAACGATCAGTCATATCTCCTTTCAAACCCTCAGCCATATCTCCCTTCAAACCCCCAGCCTTATAACCCTTTAAATCATCAGCCTTATCAGCTTAAAACCCACAGCCTTATCACACTTCCAGTCTTCAGCCATATTACACTTCAAACTCTCAGCCATATTTCTCTTCAAACCCCCAGCAATATTATCATTCAAGTCTTCAGCTATATCCCCCTTTAAACACTCAGCTTGATCACCCATCAAATCCTCGGCCATATCACCTTTTAAACCCTTAGCCATATCACGCTTTAAACCTCCAGCCTTATCACACTTCAAATCATCAGCAGTATTACTTTTAAAACCCACAGCCTTGTAAAACTTCAAATCATCAGCCTTATAACTCTTCAAACACATCAGCCTTATCACACTTCAAAGCCCCAACAATATCACCCTTCAAACACTCAGCCATGTCACCTTCAAATGATCATCCTCATCACACTTCAAACCATCAGCAATATCACGCTTCAAATACACAGCCTTATCACCTTTCAAACACTCAGCCATATCAACCTTACAATCCTTAGCCATATCTCCCTTCAAACCATCAGCCTTTTCACGATTCAAATCCTCAGTAATATCATCCTTCAAGCCCTCAGCAATATCACCCTTCAAACACTCTGCTATATCACCTTTCAAACCCTCAGCAATATCATCCTTTAAGATCCAGCAATATCACCCTTCAAACACTCAGCCATATCACCCTCAAATCCTCAGTCATATCACCCTTTAAACCCACAGAATTATCACGATTCAAATCGTAAGCGTTATCACCCTTCAAACCCACAGCATTATCTTCCACAAAAACCCTCAGCCTTATCACATTTCAGATCATAGGCCTTATTATCATTCATCAGCAATATCACCCTTTAAATCCTCAGCCAGATCAGTTTTCAAACACTATGGCATATCACCCTCCACCCCCTAGCCATATCACCCTTTAATTCTAAATCTTTCTTCAAACGCTCAGCCATATCACCCTTCAAGACCTAAGTCACATCAACCTGCAAACAGTGTGCCATCTCCCCCTTCAAACACTCGGCCATATCTCTCATCAAACGCTTATCCATATCTCCACCAAACCCCCAGCAATATCATCCTTCAAACCCTCCGCCATATTACGCTTCTAATCCTCAGCCGTATCACCCTTTAGATCATATGCCTTATCACCATTCAAAACCTCAGCCATATCGCCCTTTAAATACTCAGCCATATCACCTTATAAACACTCAGCTATATCACCCTTCTAACCCTCCGCCATACCTCCCTTTAAACCCTCATCCATTTCACACATCAAACCCTCAGCCTTATCACCCTTCAAACCCATGCATACCACCCTTCAAACCCTCAGCCTTTTCACACTTCTAACCCTCAGCAATATCGCCTTTCAAAGACTCAGCCATATCGTACTTCAAACCATAAGCAATATCACCTTTAAAGAACGCAGACTTATAACCCTTCAAATCGTCAGCCATATCACCCTTCCAATGCTCAGCCATATCTTCCTTAAAACCGTCAGCCATATCACCTTTCAAACACACAGCCATATCTTCCATCCAAGCCCTATCTTATCACCCTTCAAACACCCAGCCTTATCACCCTTCAAACCATCAGCCTTATCAACATTTAAACCATCAGTCATATCATCCTACAAACCCCCAGCAATATCGCCCTTCAAACTTTCGGCTATATCATCTTTCAAACCCTTAGCCATATCATCCTTCAAATCCTCAGCCATATCATTTTTCGAACCCTGAGCCATATCACCCTTAAAACCCACAGAATTATCACGATTCAAATCGTAAGACTTATCACCCTCCAAACCGTATCATTAATCAAATCCTCAGCCTTATCATAATTCAGATCACAGGCCTTTTCCTCATTCACACCCTCAGCAATATCACCTTTTAAATCCTCAGCCAAATAAGCTTTCAAACACTAAAATATATCGCCCTCCACCCCCTATCCATATCACCCTTTGATTTTTCAGCCAAACCTCCCTTCAAACGTTCAGCCATATCACCCTTCAAACACTTAGTCACATCTCACATCATATCAACTTTCTTACCATTAGTTATATCACCCTCAAACTCTCGGCATTATTACCCTTCAAGCCTAGCGACAGAAACATTTAACGCTCAGTCATATCTCCCTTCAATTCCTCAGCCATATCACACATCAAACCCTCTTACACTGTAAAACCTCAGCTGTGTCACATTTAATACCCCTTATGTGCATCACACTTCAAACCCTGAACCAAATTATCCTTCGAATCCTCAGCCTCATAACCCTTCAAACCCTAAGTCATATCATCATACAAAACCTCAGCTGTATCAAACTTTAAATCCTCAGCTGTATCACACTTCAAACTCCGAAACATATCACCCTTCGAATCCTCAGCGATATCGCACTTCAAACCATTAACAGTATCACCCTTCGAACACTCAGCTATATCATCCTTCAAACTCTCCTCTATATCACACTTCTTCGAACCCTAAGCCTTATCACCCTTCAAAGCCTCAGTCCTATCACCCTTGGAACCCTCAACCATATCGCCCTTCAAACACTCAGCAATACATATATCATACCCTCAACCTTTTCACATGAAAATCCTCAGCCTTATCACCATACAAACCATCAGCCATATTAACCTTCAAACGCTCAGACCTATGTCCCTTCAAACCCTCAGCAATATCTCCCATCAAACCGTAAACCGTATCAACCTTTTTACCCTCAGCCATATCACCCTTCCAACCCTCATCAATACCACCCTTCAAACCCTCAGCCATATGACACTTCAAACCCTCTGCCATATCTCCTATCAAAACCTCAGCCTTATCACCCTACAAACCACCATCAATATCACACTTCAAACTTGCAGCCATATCTCATGTCAAAACCCAGCCATATCACCCACCAAACCCTCAACTATGTCACCCTTCAAATCATCAGCCTGATCAATCTTCAAAGCCTCAGAAACATCATCATACAAACCCTTAGTCATATCACACATCTAACCTGTAGCTATATTACCCTTCAAACCCTTAGCCTTTACACCCATTATCTTCTTAGCCATATCTCCCATCAAACCGTCAGCCTTATCACCCTTCAAACCCTCAGACATATCATTCTTTAAACCATCAGCCTCATCACCTTACAAACCCCCAGCCATATAACCCTTTTAACCCTTAGCTATAACACCCTTCAAACAATCGGCCTTATCAGCCTTCAAACCCTCAGTCATAGTACACTTCAAACGCTAAGCTGAATCACACTTCAAACCCTCAGCTGTATCAAACTTCAAACCCTGAACCATATCACCCTTCAAACCCTAAGCCTTATCACCCTTCTCGCCCTCACCTGTATCACAATTTAAACCACTTAGCTGTATCACACTTCACACCCTGAACAAAATAACCCTTCAAATCCTCAACGTCACTACCCCCCCCCCCCCCCCCCCCCCTTCAAACCCTCAGCCATATCAACCTTCGAATCCTCAGCTGTATCGCACTTCAAACTCTGAAACATATCACTTCGATTATTCAGCTATATCACACTTCAAACCCACAACCGTTTCAACCTTTGAACACTCAGCTATATCATCCTTCAACCCACTCTATATCACACTTCTTCAACCCTAAGCCTTATCAGCCTTCAAACCCTCAGTCATATCCCCATATAAACTCTCAGCAATATCGACATTAAAACTCTCAGATATATAAACCTTCAAATTATGACAATACAAACCCTCATGAATATCACCCTTCCAATCCTCAGCCATGACACCATTCAAACTCTCAGCCATTTCAACCTTCAAACTCTCAGACATATCTCCCTTCAAACCGTCAGCCATATCTCTCATCAAATAGTAAGCATTATCCACCTTTCAAACCCTCAGCAATATCACCCTTCCAACCCTCATCAATATCACCCTCCAAACCCTTCAGCCATATGACACTTCAAACCCTCTTCCATATCTCCCATCAAATCCTCAGCCTTATCACCTTTCAAACCCCATTAATGTCACATTTCAAACTTTCAGCCATATCTCACGTCAAACCCTCAGTCATATCATCCACCAAACCCTCAGCTATGTCACTCTTCAAATTATCGGCCTGATGAATCTTCAAAACCTCAGCAGTATCACACTTAAAATACTCAGTCATATCATCCTTCAAACCATCATCACTTCTAACCCCTAGCTGTATTCAAACCCGCAGCCTTATCACTCTTTACCTTCTCAGCCATATCACCCTTCAAACCCTCAGCCACAACACCCTTTAAACCCTCAGCCATATCTCCCATCAAACTCTCAGCCGTATCACCCTTCAAAACCTCAGACATATCATCCTTCAAACCATCAGCCACATAACCCTACAAACCCTCAGTCACATAAACCTTCTAACCCTTAGCTATATCACCCTTCAACTTTCGATTTTATCAGCTTTCAAACCCTCAGCCTTTTCACACTTCTAACCCTCAGCAATATCGCCTTTCAAAGACTCAGCCATATCGTACTTCAAACCATAAGCAATATCACCTTTAAAGAACGCAGACTTATAACCCTTCAAATCGTCAGCCATATCACCCTTCCAATGCTCAGCCATATCTTCCTTAAAACCGTCAGCCATATCACCTTTCAAACACACAGCCATATCTTCCATCCAAGCCCTATCTTATCACCCTTCAAACACCCAGCCTTATCACCCTTCAAACCATCAGCCTTATCAACATTTAAACCATCAGTCATATCATCCTTCAAACCCCCAGCAATATCGCCCTTCAAACTTTCGGCTATATCATCTTTCAAACCCTCAGCCATATCATCCTTCAAATCCTCAGCCATATCATTTTTCGAACCCTCAGCCATATCACCCTTAAAACCCACAGAATTATCACGAAATCGTAAGACTTATCACCCTCCAAACCGTATCATTAATCAAATCCTCAGCCTTTTCATAATTCAGATCACAGGCCTTTTTCTCATTCACACCCTCAGCAATATCACCTTTTAAATCCTCAGCCAAATAAGCTTTCAAACACTAAAATATATCGCCCTCCACCCCCTATCCATATCACCCTTTGATTTTTCAGCCAAATCTCCCTTCAAACGTTCAGCCATATCACCCTTCAAACACTTAGTCACATCTCACATCATATCAACTTTCTTACCATTAGTTATATCACCCTCAAACTCTCGGCATTATTACCCTTCAAGCCTAGCGACAGAAACATTTAACGCTCAGTCATATCTCCCTTCAATTCCTCAGCCATATCACACATCAAACCCTCTTACACTGTAAAACCTCAGCTGTGTCACATTTAATACCCCTTATGTGCATCACACTTCAAACCCTGAACCAAATTATCCTTCGAATCCTCAGCCTCATAACCCTTCAAACCCTAAGCCATATCATCATACAAAACCTCAGCTGTATCAAACTTTAAATCCTCAGCTGTATCACACTTCAAACTCCGAAACATATCACCCTTCGAATCCTCAGCGATATCGCACTTCAAACCATTAACAGTATCACCCTTCGAACACTCAGCTATATCATCCTTCAAACTCTCCTCTATATCACACTTCTTCGAACCCTAAGCCTTATCACCCTTCAAAGCCTCAGTCCTATCACCCTTGGAACCCTCAACCATATCGCCCTTCAAACACTCAGCAATACATATATCATACCCTCAACCTTTTCACATGAAAATCCTCAGCCTTATCACCATACAAACCATCAGCCATATTAACCTTCAAACGCTCAGACCTATGTCCCTTCAAACCCTCAGCAATATCTCCCATCAAACCGTAAACCGTATCAACCTTTTTACCCTCAGCCATATCACCCTTCCAACCCTCATCAATACCACCCTTCAAACCCTCAGCCATATGACACTTCAAACCCTCTGCCATATCTCCTATCAAAACCTCAGCCTTATCACCCTACAAACCACCATCAATATCACACTTCAAACTTGCAGCCATATCTCATGTCAAAACCCAGCCATATCACCCACCAAACCCTCAACTATGTCACCCTTCAAATCATCAGCCTGATCAATCTTCAAAGCCTCAGAAACATCATCATACAAACCCTTAGTCATATCACACATCTAACCTGTAGCTATATTACCCTTCAAACCCTTAGCCTTTACACCCATTATCTTCTTAGCCATATCTCCCATCAAACCGTCAGCCTTATCACCCTTCAAACCCTCAGACATATCATTCTTTAAACCATCAGCCTCATCACCTTACAAACCCCCAGCCATATAACCCTTTTAACCCTTAGCTATAACACCCTTCAAACAATCGGCCTTATCAGCCTTCAAACCCTCAGTCATAGTACACTTCAAACGCTAAGCTGAATCACACTTCAAACCCTCAGCTGTATCAAACTTCAAACCCTGAACCATATCACCCTTCAAACCCTAAGCCTTATCACCCTTCTCGCCCTCACCTGTATCACAATTTAAACCACTTAGCTGTATCACACTTCACACCCTGAACAAAATAACCCTTCAAATCCTCAACGTCACTACCCCCCCCCCCACCCCCCCCCCCCCCCCCCCCTTCAAACCCTCAGCCATATCAACCTTCGAATCCTCAGCTGTATCGCACTTCAAACTCTGAAACATATCACTTCGATTATTCAGCTATATCACACTTCAAACCCACAACCGTTTCAACCTTTGAACACTCAGCTATATCATCCTTCAACCCACTCTATATCACACTTCTTCAACCCTAAGCCTTATCAGCCTTCAAACCCTCAGTCATATCCCCATATAAACTCTCAGCAATATCGACATTAAAACTCTCAGATATATAAACCTTCAAATTATGACAATACAAACCCTCATGAATATCACCCTTCCAATCCTCAGCCATGACACCCTTCAAACACTCAGCCATACACACATCAAACCCTCGGCCTTATTACATTTAAACCCTCAGCCTTATCACCATTCAAACTCTCAGCCATTTCAACCTTCAAACTCTCAGACATATCTCCCTTCAAACCGTCAGCCATATCTCTCATCAAATAGTAAGCATTATCCACCTTTCAAACCCTCAGCAATATCACCCTTCCAACCCTCATCAATATCACCCTCCAAACCCTTCAGCCATATGACACTTCAAACCCTCTTCCATATCTCCCATCAAATCCTCAGCCTTATCACCTTTCAAACCCCATTAATGTCACATTTCAAACTTTCAGCCATATCTCACGTCAAACCCTCAGTCATATCATCCACCAAACCCTCAGCTATGTCACTCTTCAAATTATCGGCCTGATGAATCTTCAAAACCTCAGCAGTATCACACTTAAAATACTCAGTCATATCATCCTTCAAACCATCATCACTTCTAACCCCTAGCTGTATTCAAACCCGCAGCCTTATCACTCTTTACCTTCTCAGCCATATCACCCTTCAAACCCTCAGCCACAACACCCTTTAAACCCTCAGCCATATCTCCCATCAAACTCTCAGCCGTATCACCCTTCAAAACCTCCGACATATCATCCTTCAAACCATCAGCCACATAACCCTACAAACCCTCAGTCACATAAACCTTCTAACCCTTAGCTATATCACCCTTCAACTTTCGATTTTATCAGCTTTCAAACTCTCAGCGATATCACCCTTCCAGCCCTCAGCAATATCACCGTTCAAACCCTCAGCCATATGACACTTCAAACCCTTAGCTATATTACCCATCAAACCTTCAAATCCTCAGTCATATAAACCTTGCTACTCTTAGTTATATCATCCTTTAAACCCTCGGTCTTTTTTACCATTCAAACTCTAAGCGATAGCAAAATTTAAATGTTCAAAAGCTCAGCTATATCTCCTATCAAACTCTTAGCCTAATCACCCTTAAACCGTCAGTCTTATCCTCTTCATAGCATCAGCAGCATCAACCTACAAACCCTCAGTCATATCACACTTCTAACCAGTTTCTATATGACGCATCCAATCCTCAGCCTTAACAGCCTTCACCCTCTCAGACATATCACCTTTCAAGCTCTCGGCAATATATCCTTTCAAAACCCTCAGCCATAACTCCCATCAAACCCTCAGCGTTATCACCCTTCAAACTCCAGCATTATCGCACTTCCAAACCTAGGAAATATCAACCTTCAAAGCCTGAGCTATATTGCACTTCAAACCCTCAGCGATGACACCCTTCAAACACTTATCTATATCACAATTCGAAATCTCAGCCTTATCACCTTTAAACCCTCGGCCTTATCGCCCTTCCTACCCTAGCAGCATCACCCTTCAAACCCTTAGTCATATCACCATTCAAACCCACAGTTTTATCACTCTTCAAATCATCAGCCTTATCACTCTCAAACCCTCAGCTATATCACCCTTCAAACCCTTAGCCAAATCACCATTCAAAACCTGAGCTATATCGCACTTCAACCCCTCAGCCATGACACCCTTCAAAGCCTTAGTCATACCACCATTCAAACTCACAGTTTTATCACCCCTTAAATCATCAGCCTTATCACTCTTCAAACACTTAGCTATATCACACTTCAAACCCTCAGCCTTATCACCTTTAAAACAGCGGCCTTATCGCCCTTCTAAGCAAAGCAATAGCACTTTTCAAACCCTCAGTCATATCACCATTCAAACCCACAGTTTTATCACCCTTTAAAGCATCAACCTTATCACCCTTCAAACCTTCAGCCTTATAAGCCTTCCAACTCTTAGCAATATCACCCTTCAAACCATCAGTCACATCACTCTAAAAACCCTCAGTCTTATTACCATTCAAACACTAGGCCTTATCACCCTTCCAACCCTAACAATATCACCCATCAAACGCTCAAGCCCCCGGTCTTATCACCCAACCCTCTCAGCCATTCCAACCTTCAAACAATCAGCCATATCGTTCTTCAAACCCTTATTTTATTACCTTTATTATGTCAATAGAAACGTTACTAACCCAGCACACATCCGACTGCAACATAAGAATTAACTAAGATTCATATCCGGATATCCGGATATTCGTTCGGATCGTTCGACGGATATCCGGATACCAAATTTAGTATCCTTTGACATCCCTACTTCAAACCCTTCACTATATTACACTACCAACCCTTAGCAATATCAACCTTCAAATCCTCGGCCATATCACATCCAAACCCACAGTCTTATCACTCTTCAAACCCTTAGCAATATCACCCTTCAAACACTCAGCTATATCGCACTTCAACCCCTCAGCCATGACACCCTTCAAACACTCATCTATATCACACTTCAAACCCTCAACCTTATCACCTACAAAACCTCTGCCTTATCGCCCTTCCAAGCGTAGCAATAACACCTTTCAAACCCTCAGCCATATCACCATTCAAACCCACAGTTTTATCACCCTTCAAAGCATCAACCTTATCACCCTTCAAACCCTCAGCCTTATCACCCTTCCAACTATATGCAATATCACCCTTCAAACAATCAGCCACATCACTCTAAAAAACCTCAGTCTTATTACCCTTCAAACCCTAGGCCTTGTCACCCTTCAAACCCAATATCACCCTTCAAACACTCAGCCATTTCACTCTTTAAATCCCTCAGTCATAGTTTCCATCATACCCTCAGCCTAATTACCATTCAAACCCTCAGTCTTATCTCCCTTCAAACCTTCATCTAAATCATCCTTCAAATCCTCAGCCATATAACCCTTCAAACCCTCAGCCATATCACCCTTCAAACACTCATCCATGTCTCCCTTCAAACCTTCCGCTATATCACACTTCAACCACTCAGTAACATCAACATTCAAACCATCAGCCACATTACACTACAAACGCTCGCCATATCACCCTTCAAACACTCAGCCATATCCTCCTTTCAAATCCTCAGCAATATCAACATTAAAATCCTCAGCCTTATCACCTTTCAAATTATCACCCTTCAAACCCTCAACCTTATCACCCTCAAACACTCAGTTATATCACCCACCAAATCCTCAGCTGTATCCTCCTTCAAACCCCTTAGCCATATCACCCTTCAAACTGCCAGCTGTATCCCCATCAAACCATTAGCCTTATCACTCGAACTTCTATCCATTTCCCTTAAATTACAGCGATATCCTTTGTTAAGCCTTCTCCTTAACGACAGTTGCGAAACGTATTGATGATATTTTGGAAGAGATCAACCGAAATGCCAGGGTGTATTTAAAGTATTTACAAATACATCAAGGCGGGTCAATCAAATCTCAAGTGCGAAATAATCATTGAAAACATCCCCTCCCTGAATACAGTGAGCAATGGATGATAACATAACAAAACTCATTAGTATCGATCATTATAATTACTAGAGAGAAACCAGCGCAAAAAGCTTTAAAGGCATAATAAACAAGGAGCAAACAAATCTATCGGCATTATCTTTTATGGAACAATAAACGCATCAATATCAATTATCAATGCAATATCAATGTTTGAATATGTGTGGCTATTCAAACAAGATTTTGCAATAACTTGAGAATCAAACAAAGCAATCAGCATTAGACAAGTCTTACGCAGTACAACACATTAAAACGTTTACAGAACAGTCAATTAAAAGCCCATTATAAATTATGTTATGATTTTGTCTTTTAACTCAATATGATTGAATCTTGATAACGTTTTAATCTAACTTACACGTTTTAAAATTGTGCAATACTATAAGTAAAGTATAAGTAAAAAATGATATTTTCACGACTTTGTCGTAATTGTTACATTCTGTTTATGCGTTTTAAATTTTATGTCGGAATTGAAGCGAATTTATTAATATCGTCGCCTGATTTAAATATTTAACATATTATTGTGAAACGAAAGGATAAAACTCGTCATTCATGTTATTGGAAACTAAATTCGTCATAGATTCGCGAAAACTGTCAAAGGGAAAGAACTCAAAAAGCATAATCCTCCTTCGGTGTTGAATTGGTATTGTGAAGCATTTCATATAAATAGAAACATGTGTCTGTGTTGAGCGGGATTTATTGTAAAACACATTTCTATATCATTCTAAACACGCCATAATGCTGCAGTTTGAGTAATACTTTTAGAGAGACCAATCATTTTAAGATACTTAAAGTGGTTAGTAGTGATGGCAGAGAGACACATCAAGCTTACATATTGAGTAATATGCAATTTAGAGAGAAAACCATCCAAGACAAATGCAGAATGCATTTAAAAGGAGAAACAAATAAAGCGACAAGACTGCAAATTGGTTGTTCTGTAACATAGAAAAAAAATGTTATATGGAGAGGAATAGATAAAGGTTTTAAAAACAGACTTGTTTATCAATCCAGCAAATTGTCTTTATGTACCTAGTTCGTGTGTCACAATGTTATGCTTTTTCAAAAAGATAAAGTTTAAACTAAAAGATGCTATAAAACTGCAAATTGGGAAATATGTAATGTAGAGGAAAACATGCCAGAAAACTGCAGATTGAGTTAAAAAAAATTGTTTAAATATGCCAAAAACCAGTTACTTGAGTGACTGTAGTTTATTTAGCTAGGTAACAGAATATAATAAAATGTTGTGTAGAAATAGTCGGTCGGAATATTATAACACAGGAACCATTGCCATTTTCAGTTTATCGAATTTGTTCAATTATCCGTATATCAAATTATATTTTCCCACCTTATTTTAATCAAATCTGAATTTAAAACCAGAAATATGTTATTCGGACTTATTACATTACACTTTAAGTATATTAAATAAACTTTATGTAGGAACAGATCCTATGAGAATTAAACACATACTTAAATTGAAGTACACTAGACAAAGACATCAAAGTAGATGTAAAAGTGAAGTAATAAAAAAATTGACTTCAAATGAGTTTAAAACAAACAGCAAACTAAGTATAAGAAATAAATATGGCAACCATACTTTTTGAGCAACGCAGGCAACGAGACAATTTATTTCATTATACTTTTATACTCTACCTATATTGAATACTTAACAATTATTTCAACGATTTGGATAATGTTATAAGAATAGATATCCACAACATCACTCTAGGTCTACAATGGCCAAATCTTAGAACTTGTTAATCTTTGGAAAAATAACACGTGCAGAATTCATAAAAAATTGCATTCGATCATTTAACACTTATAAATGGAAGAAGCAGTCGGCTTATTCGGCTATGCTTTGATCTTGCGTCATTAAAGCTTTATGTACAACACAATAAAATGCAACTTTATTCACAGCCAAACTTGGTAACAGACGATTGGAAAATGTCTAACCCTATTCATGACGTATATCTGCGTCATCACCTAGGTCAATCCCATACTTATAAACAAATTGTTGTATTTAATGCTAACGGTTAACTATTTTACTAGTTGGAAAGACACAGAAAAAAGCATTTCAATGAAGTCAGCTGTAAAAGTTACAACATAACTGTGATAAGACATAATACAAAATAGAACAAACCCAACAAAAGACCATGTCTTTATTTTCGTTTCTACATGCTGATGAAGGCTGTGTCAAACCATCGAAAATATGTTCTGTATTAGTGATATTTCTCAGCAACTCACACAATGCAGAACAAGGAATCAACATGCATTGTATTTTAGTTTAAATTTAGTTACTATTGTGTGTTGTTTTTTTTTGTTGTTGTTTTTTTCTCATAGGAACTTGTCATATGATCCAATTTGTATCATAAAAATAAATACGTAAAATATTTACACTCCATTTTTTTTGCTGTATATAAATGAAGACAAGATGCTATTATTATATACATACTTGTTAGACTTTTTAAGAGTTTAGGGCACATGTTTGGCAAGGCTTCTGAGAGGCTCATTTATACTAATTTGCCAAGACTAATGACCCACTAAATCTACCTAAACAGATATTAACAAACTCTTGAAGAAAACAACATAGCAGACCGGCTAAACAACATTTAGATTTAGATTTTAATTAATTATGTTCATATTAGGAAAACATCATCTGTTGAACCTGACCGAGAAACTGAATAAAGATGTCACGAGTGTCTAAAATTACCATAGTTGTCTTTTGTTATATCACGTCACTGTGCCATTTGAAGAAGTGTGAAACTAAGTTGAAGACTGGATTACGGAAGATTTTCTAGGCGTATAATTGAATAAATAATAATAATTAAGTAAATAGTAGGAACTGTCTAATTATATAGAAGTCCAGATGGATAATATGTCACTTTGTCAGTTAGTCCGCATTTGACGTCATGTACTAAGAAAAATAACAATAATAAAATAATAAACAATAATAACAATTTGAAGAAAATGTTTGTATTGCACCCTGATAGGCATGGCTTTCTTATTTTCTTAAAGAGTGATCAAAATGACAGTTAAAGGAGCTTATATGAATCTACTTTTTAATTGGTTAAATGCATTATCGTTATCGTATGCATAAATCACTGTACTACTGGAAACAAAACGTTTGTTTCAACAAACGAGTTTGTAAAGGAGGAAGATGCCATGTGTTTCCATGCACATTATTCACGCATTTACAAAGAAGTCCTTCATTTTATATTATATGTCTCTAGCAGTACATGCATGTTGATATAAAATGCAACCATACGCAGCCTAAGTAAACACATGTTCGCATACACTATAACATTAATTAGCATTAAGAAGATAAACCGGATGATATGTGTATAAGTTTAGCATGAAAAATAGAATCATGCTTGCTGTTTTGGGGACACTATCAATATAAAAATGTATGTTTCTGACAGATTACGGAATAAAGTAACTGCCGATTTGCATATCACTTATCTAGCTGAGCTCTAATAGGCAACCCATATAGATTTCATAAAATGAATATTGGACCATATTCTGTAGTAGAACAAATTCATATAACTTTAAAACTGACCAGGATTTATATACTGTTAAAGAGTAAGTATGCAACTATCAACACTAACTTCAAGAGTTTGTTTTTAATATATGTAAACACTACACATGGCCACTCCATCAATCATTACCATTATTTGATGACAATAAAGACGAAGTCTGTAGCTGTTGAATCTGAATGCCGCGTGTGACATTTATGGAGAAGAATATATTATAAAGTCCTACGAGCATTGCAACATATACCAAAATTTGAAAAGGCACAAAATAAAGGTATTCACATGCAAGCCAAAGGTAAAAGAACAAATATGTGATGAGTCATTTAACAAAAAGATTAAACCCGACAGTAACTGCCTTGCAGTTGACTGACCATTTAACTAGGATATGAGTCGATTCAACCTGGTAACATTTTGCATTTACATTTAATAATAACTTGTATGTAAAATATAGATATATAGATTTGAAATGTGAATGTGATAGTCGTGAGGAAAGTTTCTTCATTTCCTTCATTTTACGTTGCACACCAAACTATGAAAGAAATGTATGCCAGAAAACGGATCTCAAAGGTATGTAAGGACAGCTTAATTTAACCATTTACTTATGCCAACCGTTATTCTGCCTTCTATTTATCAAAATATTGAAACTATAACTAGGAAACGACTTCGGCACCTCCGAGCACACGGGGAATGTTAGTGTTGACGATATTTAGTTCGACTGAAGGCTACCTTAGAATATTTCTTGTGTTACTGTCAAGTATTGACTTATTAGATTAAAAGGAAGAATAAACATCTCATCTATCAAGTCTACAAGTATCTTTATGTCCGTTAGAATTGTGAAAAGCACTCCATTTTATAATAAATTCTAAGTAAAAACCAATTGTGCGCAAAGTTTCCTTTTGACATGGCATGGCTTATTTCCCAGCATGCAAGCATTTTATTAGAGCTTTTTCGTTTCCTTATGTTTTGTACAAAAATTGTGACGTAATTTAAAATAATTATGCCTACATTAGGGAGAAGTACTATATCTAGACTATCAAAGACATAAATTTTTTAATCAATGTCTAAAATGTCTTAAATCCCCAAAGTAGACGTGTGGATGATTTTAGCATCTTGTCTAATTCTCGTCAAAAAAAAAATACAAATAACACTCGTGATGTGATCATTTAAATGACAACATTGATTACATCCACAGATAGAATTTTACGACCACCAAACTGCCCACGTAGCTATAGTCTGATTATGAATACAAAAAATGATAAGCCCAATGAGCAGTTAATGTATTAAAGTAAAAATCATAACACAAAGGTTTTCATATGACACTTAAAGGTAAACTTTACCAAAAGTGAGACGAGATGTAAAATAAAGCAAACCAAACTTACCGCCTTTGAATAGTTAGTTGACAAAAAGGCCGACTGGCTGTCGAAACCGAATAGCAGAGCTCTTTTTCTTCCTTACGAAAAGCCAAGCATGAAATAACGTAAACATATATGTACTCAAATGAAAAATTCTTAAAGAAGTACCATATCTCGTAAAACTTGAGCTACCGCTACACAAATTCACATAAAATAAATGTAGAAGTGAAAAAACCCCAGTGGCGAGACACTTTACACACAAAAGAAAAACAGTTACTGCCTTGGAACGGCCAGTTGACAAAAAGAAGCGACCTGTTGCTTCAACATGGATTGTGGAGAGCACTTCCTGAAGGCTTTGCTTACAGAAAGATAGCGTAAATAAAAAGTCCCTCCTAAGTTAGACAACTACTAATAGGCACCTAATTATCACACCACCTTTGTCATTTTGTGTTAAAATTAAAGGCAAATAAAATCCAAACTATTATGCAATCTCACGTAAAGGGCATAAAAACTGCTCAAGTTGTCTTACCTATATAGGAAACACCAGGAAAGATGAAGGAACAAGAACAAGTAATCCATATTATAAATCTATTTCAGTCTATTATTCGATGTCTTTACCGAATTTAGTGTTAACTCCAATAGTAGTAATAGAGATGTCTTTATTGCAGACAAGTAAAATGACTAAAATGACTAGGGACACGCTTCGTAAAAGATGTTTAAAGCAATTTAAATTGATAAAATCCTTTTATTTTTTATTTTATGTAAACAACTTACTGTCAATGCCAAGGCAAGTTTTTAGAACCAGGTCCAGTACACTAACATTATTTAATAAAGACAACGAAGAAATTTACAAAGATAAAAGTACAGTCTGTAATTAGTAAAATATGTATAGATCTGAGTTCATAAGGGTCTCATACTACGTAGGATGTACGATTGGTATAAATAAAACTTAAACAAAACTAAACAAGCAATCCTTTTTTTGTTATATACAACTTTGTGGTATCAATCTTGTTTTTACACGGTACATGTAGGTGCAGTTAGAGGGTGGCTAGATCAAGATAAAATAACATGAAAAAAGGGTGTACAAGTTGGAAGTTGGGCAGCGATTTATTAAGCTCCAATACACGATGCTGTTTACTACGAATGCTTCATCTCGGGAAAGATTCTGCAGAATTGGCGCTTATACTATTTTGGAGGTTTCACTCCACAGAACTCTACACATATTGCTACGCACGTTTTGTGGTGTAAGTATATCCCATCATAATAGAACTTGGGAATTATTTATATATATATATATATATATATATATATAAAATAATTCCCAAGTTCTATTATGATGGGTCAAGAAGTTCTATACAGGGAGGACTTATACCTGATCTGCAAAGTGCTGCTTGTTCTTACCAGACATTTAATTTATACGCTAGCAATAGGATTAATGTTTACTGTAATTGTGTTAGTGCAATGTATAAAAATAAAGGCATTAGTCGCTGAGCAGAAATGATCATTTGAATATGCCCTCTCGTTTTATTATTGCCCGTTCCAGCATTATTGTTATGGCCATGAACGCCAATGATTTTTTGAGAAAGGTCAAGTGCAGCTTATCAGATTCGCATCTTAACCTGAGCCATTTTTCATGGAACATCATATCAGCATTTAACTTTTAAAGCCAGAATAATAAGATATTTGCACTAGTAATATAACCAATTAATTGGTATTGTGGTATGGGGGTATATTTTTATTCTGTATTACTTCTAATTTTGGTTCACACAACAAACAACACTATTCTGTACAATTTTGAATTTATTGCTATGTCATCGGGAACAATGGAACTATTTGGTCATGTATTATTGAATGTATTTACAGGGTAAAATAGCAAGATACCACTTTCAGTTCTTTTGATAACGGCGCTAATTGCATGTTTGCACCAAAGACATCATTCTCAGATGCCGTGGCATCTTAAATACATTAATTTTTAAATTAAACTGAAAATTGTATATTGTGAAAGCTGAACGCATAGATAGTTATTTGTTATTTGGGTTTTACGGCACACCGACACTTTATATTGGTCATACGGTGCCGAGACAGCATAATTAGTGTTCGACTAGACAAAACATATAGGTAAACACATGCTGCATGAATCATGATTTTATTAATACACTAAAAGTGTTCTCCGACCATAAAGTTGCAACGGTGATGATAAAGGTGCATATGCAGATTTTATTTTAATTAACTCGCAAATTGAAAATAGGAATAGTTCACAGATACAAATCTTCAAGATAAACAGATCAAAAACATATTTTTATTTATGCATAAACTGTTTCAATCGCCATCAAAATACAATATGCTTTTGGTCATTGATTAATCAAACAACATATATTTATATATTGAATTTCATGATTGTGGAGATTAAAACTCTAGGAAAATAAACTACAGCAGTAATAGATCGCGATCATACTGTTACATACAAGAGTAGCTGATTGAGTATGATCTAGACAGTTCATATGCACACAATAATGCGTCTACACGAGGTTTCAAACTAACTGGTTGGCTGCTGTTAAGCATCACGTCATAAGTATGCGATTTGGCTTTGCCGGCATCTTTGCCGATACTGTGCATCGATATTTCTATCATTATAGCACAGGTCCACTAATGAGGTGCCCAGGGACTGAACCCAGCCAATCCATTATACTTAAACCGACGAGTCAGGCGTTATGTTGACCCCTTAGCCCCGAGCGTTAGGAGAATAGCCACTACTACCAATATTGAAGTCTTTGGTTTGACCCTGCCGGAGTTTTAACCCGCGACGAATTTATTAATATCGTCGCCTGATTTAAATATTTAACATATTATTGTGAAACGAAAGGATAAAACTCGTCATTCATGTTATTGGAAACTAAATTCGTCATAGATTCGCGAAAACTGTCAAAGGGAAAGAACTCAAAAAGCATAATCCTCCTTCGGTGTTGAATTGGTATTGTGAAGCATTTCATATAAATAGAAACATGTGTCTGTGTTGAGCGGGATTTATTGTAAAACACATTTCTATATCATTCTAAACACGCCATAATGCTGCAGTTTGAGTAATACTTTTAGAGAGACCAATCATTTTAAGATACTTAAAGTGGTTAGTAGTGATGGCAGAGAGACACATCAAGCTTACATATTGAGTAATATGCAATTTAGAGAGAAAACCATCCAAGACAAATGCAGAATGCATTTAAAAGGAGAAACAAATAAAGCGACAAGACTGCAAATTGATTGTTCTGTAACATAGAAAAAAAATGTTATATGGAGAGGAATAGATAAAGGTTTTAAAAACAGACTTGTTTATCAATCCAGCAAATTGTCTTTATGTACCTAGTTCGTGTGTCACAATGTTATGCTTTTTCAAAAAGATAAAGTTTAAACTAAAAGATGCTATAAAACTGCAAATTGGGAAATATGTAATGTAGAGGAAAACATGCCAGAAAACTGCAGATTGAGTTAAAAAAAATTGTTTAAATATGCCAAAAACCAGTTACTTGAGTGACTGTAGTTTATTTAGCTAGGTAACAGAATATAATAAAATGTTGTGTAGAAATAGTCGGTCGGAATATTATAACACAGGAACCATTGCCATTTTCAGTTTATCGAATTTGTTCAATTATCCGTATATCAAATTATATTTTCCCACCTTATTTTAATCAAATCTGAATTTAAAACCAGAAATATGTTATTCGGACTTATTACATTACACTTTAAGTATATTAAATAAACTTTATGTAGGAACAGATCCTATGAGAATTAAACACATACTTAAATTGAAGTACACTAGACAAAGACATCAAAGTAGATGTAAAAGTGAAGTAATAAAAAAATTGACTTCAAATGAGTTTAAAACAAACAGCAAACTAAGTATAAGAAATAAATATGGCAACCATACTTTTTGAGCAACGCAGGCAACGAGACAATTTATTTCATTATACTTTTATACTCTACCTATATTGAATACTTAACAATTATTTCAACGATTTGGATAATGTTATAAGAATAGATATCCACAACATCACTCTAGGTCTACAATGGCCAAATCTTAGAACTTGTTAATCTTTGGAAAAATAACACGTGCAGAATTCATAAAAAATTGCATTCGATCATTTAACACTTATAAATGGAAGAAGCAGTCGGCTTATTCGGCTATGCTTTGATCTTGCGTCATTAAAGCTTTATGTACAACACAATAAAATGCAACTTTATTCACAGCCAAACTTGGTAACAGACGATTGGAAAATGTCTAACCCTATTCATGACGTATATCTGCGTCATCACCTAGGTCAATCCCATACTTATAAACAAATTGTTGTATTTAATGCTAACGGTTAACTATTTTACTAGTTGGAAAGACACAGAAAAAAGCATTTCAATGAAGTCAGCTGTAAAAGTTACAACATAACTGTGATAAGACATAATACAAAATAGAACAAACCCAACAAAAGACCATGTCTTTATTTTCGTTTCTACATGCTGATGAAGGCTGTGTCAAACCATCGAAAATATGTTCTGTATTAGTGATATTTCTCAGCAACTCACACAATGCAGAACAAGGAATCAACATGCATTGTATTTTAGTTTAAATTTAGTTACTATTGTGTGTTGTTTTTTTTTTGTTGTTGTTTTTTTCTCATAGGAACTTGTCATATGATCCAATTTGTATCATAAAAATAAATACGTAAAATATTTACACTCCATTTTTTTTGCTGTATATAAATGAAGACAAGATGCTATTATTATATACATACTTGTTAGACTTTTTAAGAGTTTAGGGCACATGTTTGGCAAGGCTTCTGAGAGGCTCATTTATACTAATTTGCCAAGACTAATGACCCACTAAATCTACCTAAACAGATATTAACAAACTCTTGAAGAAAACAACATAGCAGACCGGCTAAACAACATTTAGATTTAGATTTTAATTAATTATGTTCATATTAGGAAAACATCATCTGTTGAACCTGACCGAGAAACTGAATAAAGATGTCACGAGTGTCTAAAATTACCATAGTTGTCTTTTGTTATATCACGTCACTGTGCCATTTGAAGAAGTGTGAAACTAAGTTGAAGACTGGATTACGGAAGATTTTCTAGGCGTATAATTGAATAAATAATAATAATTAAGTAAATAGTAGGAACTGTCTAATTATATAGAAGTCCAGATGGATAATATGTCACTTTGTCAGTTAGTCCGCATTTGACGTCATGTACTAAGAAAAATAACAATAATAAAATAATAAACAATAATAACAATTTGAAGAAAATATTTGTATTGCACCCTGATAGGCATGGCTTTCTTATTTTCTTAAAGAGTGATCAAAATGACAGTTAAAGGAGCTTATATGAATCTACTTTTTAATTGGTTAAATGCATTATCGTTATCGTATGCATAAATCACTGTACTACTGGAAACAAAACGTTTGTTTCAACAAACGAGTTTGTAAAGGAGGAAGATGCCATGTGTTTCCATGCACATTATTCACGCATTTACAAAGAAGTCCTTCATTTTATATTATATGTCTCTAGCAGTACATGCATGTTGATATAAAATGCAACCATACGCAGCCTAAGTAAACACATGTTCGCATACACTATAACATTAATTAGCATTAAGAAGATAAACCGGATGATATGTGTATAAGTTTAGCATGAAAAATAGAATCATGCTTGCTGTTTTGGGGACACTATCAATATAAAAATGTATGTTTCTGACAGATTACGGAATAAAGTAACTGCCGATTTGCATATCACTTATCTAGCTGAGCTCTAATAGGCAACCCATATAGATTTCATAAAATGAATATTGGACCATATTCTGTAGTAGAACAAATTCATATAACTTTAAAACTGACCAGGATTTATATACTGTTAAAGAGTAAGTATGCAACTATCAACACTAACTTCAAGAGTTTGTTTTTAATATATGTAAACACTACACATGGCCACTCCATCAATCATTACCATTATTTGATGACAATAAAGACGAAGTCTGTAGCTGTTGAATCTGAATGCCGCGTGTGACATTTATGGAGAAGAATATATTATAAAGTCCTACGAGCATTGCAACATATACCAAAATTTGAAAAGGCACAAAATAAAGGTATTCACATGCAAGCCAAAGGTAAAAGAACAAATATGTGATGAGTCATTTAACAAAAAGATTAAACCCGACAGTAACTGCCTTGCAGTTGACTGACCATTTAACTAGGATATGAGTCGATTCAACCTGGTAACATTTTGCATTTACATTTAATAATAACTTGTATGTAAAATATAGATTTATAGATTTGAAATGTGAATGTGATAGTCGTGAGGAAAGTTTCTTCATTTCCTTCATTTTACGTTGCACACCAAACTATGAAAGAAATGTATGCCAGAAAACGGATCTCAAAGGTATGTAAGGACAGCTTAATTTAACCATTTACTTATGCCAACCGTTATTCTGCCTTCTATTTATCAAAATATTGAAACTATAACTAGGAAACGACTTCGGCACCTCCGAGCACACGGGGAATGTTAGTGTTGACGATATTTAGTTCGACTGAAGGCTACCTTAGAATATTTCTTGTGTTACTGTCAAGTATTGACTTATTAGATTAAAAGGAAGAATAAACATCTCATCTATCAAGTCTACAAGTATCTTTATGTCCGTTAGAATTGTGAAAAGCACTCCATTTTATAATAAATTCTAAGTAAAAACCAATTGTGCGCAAAGTTTCCTTTTGACATGGCATGGCTTATTTCCCAGCATGCAAGCATTTTATTAGAGCTTTTTCGTTTCCTTATGTTTTGTACAAAAATTGTGACGTAATTTAAAATAATTATGCCTACATTAGGAAGAAGTACTATATCTAGACTATCAAAGACATAAATTTTTTAATCAATGTCTAAAATGTCTTAAATCCCCAAAGTAGACGTGTGGATGATTTTAGCATCTTGTCTAATTCTCGTCAAAAAAAAATACAAATAACACTCGTGATGTGATCATTTAAATGACAACATTGATTACATCCACAGATAGAATTTTACGACCACCAAACTGCCCACGTAGCTATAGTCTGATTATGAATACAAAAAATGATAAGCCCAATGAGCAGTTAATGTATTAAAGTAAAAATCATAACACAAAGGTTTTCATATGACACTTAAAGGTAAACTTTACCAAAAGTGAGACGAGATGTAAAATAAAGCAAACCAAACTTACCGCCTTTGAATAGTTAGTTGACAAAAAGGCCGACTGGCTGTCGAAACCGAATAGCAGAGCTCTTTTTCTTCCTTACGAAAAGCCAAGCATGAAATAACGTAAACATATATGTACTCAAATGAAAAATTCTTAAAGAAGTACCATATCTCGTAAAACTTGAGCTACCGCTACACAAATTCACATAAAATAAATGTAGAAGTGAAAAAACCCCAGTGGCGAGACACTTTACACACAAAAGAAAAACAGTTACTGCCTTGGAACGGCCAGTTGACAAAAAGAAGCGACCTGTTGCTTCAACATGGATTGTGGAGAGCACTTCCTGAAGGCTTTGCTTACAGAAAGATAGCGTAAATAAAAAGTCCCTCCTAAGTTAGACAACTACTAATAGGCACCTAATTATCACACCACCTTTGTCATTTTGTGTTAAAATTAAAGGCAAATAAAATCCAAACTATTATGCAATCTCACGTAAAGGGCATAAAAACTGCTCAAGTTGTCTTACCTATATAGGAAACACCAGGAAAGATGAAGGAACAAGAACAAGTAATCCATATTATAAATCTATTTCAGTCTATTATTCGATGTCTTTACCGAATTTAGTGTTAACTCCAATAGTAGTAATAGAGATGTCTTTATTGCAGACAAGTAAAATGACTAAAATGACTAGGGACACGCTTCGTAAAAGATGTTTAAAGCAATTTAAATTGATAAAATCCTTTTATTTTTTATTTTATGTAAACAACTTACTGTCAATGCCAAGGCAAGTTTTTAGAACCAGGTCCAGTACACTAACATTATTTAATAAAGACAACGAAGAAATTTACAAAGATAAAAGTACAGTCTGTAATTAGTAAAATATGTATAGATCTGAGTTCATAAGGGTCTCATACTACGTAGGATGTACGATTGGTATAAATAAAACTTAAACAAAACTAAACAAGCAATCCTTTTTTTGTTATATACAACTTTGTGGTATCAATCTTGTTTTTACACGGTACATGTAGGTGCAGTTAGAGGGTGGCTAGATCAAGATAAAATAACATGAAAAAAGGGTGTACAAGTTGGAAGTTGGGCAGCGATTTATTAAGCTCCAATACACGATGCTGTTTACTACGAATGCTTCATCTCGGGAAAGATTCTGCAGAATTGGCGCTTATACTATTTTGGAGGTTTCACTCCACAGAACTCTACACATATTGCTACGCACGTTTTGTGGTGTAAGTATATCCCATCATAATAGAACTTGGGAATTATTTATATATATATATATATATATATATAAAATAATTCCCAAGTTCTATTATGATGGGTCAAGAAGTTCTATACAGGGAGGACTTATACCTGATCTGCAAAGTGCTGCTTGTTCTTACCAGACATTTAATTTATACGCTAGCAATAGGATTAATGTTTACTGTAATTGTGTTAGTGCAATGTATAAAAATAAAGGCATTAGTCGCTGAGCAGAAATGATCATTTGAATATGCCCTCTCGTTTTATTATTGCCCGTTCCAGCATTATTGTTATGGCCATGAACGCCAATGATTTTTTGAGAAAGGTCAAGTGCAGCTTATCAGATTCGCATCTTAACCTGAGCCATTTTTCATGGAACATCATATCAGCATTTAACTTTTAAAGCCAGAATAATAAGATATTTGCACTAGTAATATAACCAATTAATTGGTATTGTGGTATGGGGGTATATTTTTATTCTGTATTACTTCTAATTTTGGTTCACACAACAAACAACACTATTCTGTACAATTTTGAATTTATTGCTATGTCATCGGGAACAATGGAACTATTTGGTCATGTATTATTGAATGTATTTACAGGGTAAAATAGCAAGATACCACTTTCAGTTCTTTTGATAACGGCGCTAATTGCATGTTTGCACCAAAGACATCATTCTCAGATGCCGTGGCATCTTAAATACATTAATTTTTAAATTAAACTGAAAATTGTATATTGTGAAAGCTGAACGCATAGATAGTTATTTGTTATTTGGGTTTTACGGCACACCGACACTTTATATTGGTCATACGGTGCCGAGACAGCATAATTAGTGTTCGACTAGACAAAACATATAGGTAAACACATGCTGCATGAATCATGATTTTATTAATACACTAAAAGTGTTCTCCGACCATAAAGTTGCAACGGTGATGATAAAGGTGCATATGCAGATTTTATTTTAATTAACTCGCAAATTGAAAATAGGAATAGTTCACAGATACAAATCTTCAAGATAAACAGATCAAAAACATATTTTTATTTATGCATAAACTGTTTCAATCGCCATCAAAATACAATATGCTTTTGGTCATTGATTAATCAAACAACATATATTTATATATTGAATTTCATGATTGTGGAGATTAAAACTCTAGGAAAATAAACTACAGCAGTAATAGATCGCGATCATACTGTTACATACAAGAGTAGCTGATTGAGTATGATCTAGACAGTTCATATGCACACAATAATGCGTCTACACGAGGTTTCAAACTAACTGGTTGGCTGCTGTTAAGCATCACGTCATAAGTATGCGATTTGGCTTTGCCGGCATCTTTGCCGATACTGTGCATCGATATTTCTATCATTATAGCACAGGTCCACTAATGAGGTGCCCAGGGACTGAACCCAGCCAATCCATTATACTTAAACCGACGAGTCAGGCGTTATGTTGACCCCTTAGCCCCGAGCGTTAGGAGAATAGCCACTACTACCAATATTGAAGTCTTTGGTTTGACCCTGCCGGAGTTTTAACCCGCGACCTCCCGATCCGCAAACCGACGATCTACCACTTGAGCTATTGCGGCCGGTCATCATAAGTACTTAATATGCAAAGACCGTGTATGATATAATAGGTATACTCATAACAACTACACTAAATTCAGTATATAAACTAAATGTGAAAAACCGATAAGTATTAAAATTGTAAATGTATAAATATATCAATACATTTTATATTTTGATATCACAATCTTGCTGTAGGATATACTAATCTGTTTGTAAAGAATTGCATTGGATAAATGATTATTTGATGTATTTACTTATCATAATAAGTTATGATGTGTGTTATATTTTTTAAATGTTCGGTAAATTTAAAGGTTGATGGTCTACTATATTTATAATGATTAATATATACGTAATTTAAATAGGTCAAGAAATACAAGGCAACCCAATAAAATGTGGAATTCATCTTAAATGCCATTTCTGTCATAAAAAGTGCAAATTCTCAAATACTTTTCCTTCCTGTTTCTACAATATCCTTCAGTAACTATTCTAAAGTCATGAAAAAAATAAACGGAATCTGATTAATAAGCTTTTGAAGGGCTTCGTTGAAGTATTTAGATAACACCCGAGCCCGAACATGGGCTTAAAATGTTTATGCCATAACAAAAAGTTACAATTGTTTCGTTCAAAATACCATAACTGTATCAATTAATTGATGACCCTAGTTTTGAACTGAATGTAAAAATGACTTTAAATTGACAGAATATGGATTAGTCCATACAATCGAAAAACCAAAGCTTTTGAGAATAGATTTGACTTTTGTAGCCCAGTTCGGTAATTCATATACACTTAAAACATTCAATATTTTTCTGTAAATAGTAGGTAACATGTCATTATCAGTATTACCAAGTTTACACCAGTATTTTGTGATACGGATATACCTTAGAACATATAGTGAATAGCACCCCAATTCACCGTATACACAGATAGTAGGAGTAGATGATTTAACACAAAGAATGTTTTTCAAAAACGTTAGGTGAATTATTTCGAACTGTTCCGAATAGCCAAAGCCCCAGACCTCGCAAGAATGACTTATTATACTACTAACAATTGCATCAAATTACAAGCAAAAACTTTAGAACTCAGTGGTTATGGCTTTACTTTGTAGCAAGTTAAAGCTTTCAACCGTTTTCCTATCAATTTAGAAAAGAAAAGAGCCTGTTCAAAGTTAAAACAGTCCCAAGATAATTAAAATCATTGACAACATCAAGAGTACGACCTTCATATTTTCAAGATTCATCCTCCCTTAAGCCACAACGCTTTCTAAATACAACAACCTTAGTTTTAACAGTGTTAACTTCTAACTGCCTGTTATAACAATATAATGATAGATGATCTAAGTTATTTTGAAGTTCTTCAGGACTTTTACCCAAGATACACATGTCATCTGCAAAAGTAAAACCAGAAAAGACATATCTTTAATGGTAACATCTGTATTACTATCATTAAGGAATTCGTCTTTATCTCCGATGAAGAAGGAAAATAAAATTGGGGAAAGTACTTCGCCTTGTTTTTGGCCATCATCACAGTAAAAGAATCATATGGCGCTCCCTTTACACAGCATTTTACAAAATTTTCGATTTGATCCATACTTTTAACAGTTTAAGCCATTAGCCTGAGATGAACTAGTGTGGTGTAACCTAGAGAGGTTTTGTTTACTTCTGTCTTCATTATTTCTTTATTTTCCCCATCTGTGAAGCCATCTGTGAAGCCAAACGAATCTTATATGGTAAACTATTGATACATCCAATTTTTATCTTTATTGAGCACCGTTATTGTACTTGTAAACGTGCTGAACACCCGTAACAATGCCAGCCACCAAGTGTATGCTTATCCGGATGCACAAACATTCGGACAATTGGTAAACTCAATCTCATACGGACATCTCTCGTTCTATGAACATTACTGTTCCAGTTATTCTTCATCCTCAACGTCTAGAAAGAAAACATTTTCATTCATTTGTTCATATTCTAATTGGCTTTCTACAGTATTACTCCTTTCTGGTGACATCCATCCGTGTCCAGGGCCAGAATGTTCTTCCAGTATTGATCCACATAACAAGTTCAATGTGTTCAAGAAAAGAGGTCTTCATTTTATTCATATCAATATACGTAGTCTTCTTCCCAAGTTGGATGAGCTACGCCTGATAGCACGGGAAACTAACGCTTCCTGCATTGCCATATCTGAAACCTGGTTGGACGACAGTGTGTTTGATTCAGAACTATCAATCCTAAACTGCAATATTCATCGCAGGGACAGGAATCGGCATGGCGGTGGTGTTTGGCTATACATACGTAGTAATATAGCTTTTAACACTCGTGAAGACCTTTAACACCAGGACCTAGAATCATTATGGATTGAACTTCTACTCCCCAAGACAAAGCCAATTTTTCTTGCTGCTATTTATAGACCACCCAAGCAAAATGACTTTTACACTATTTTAGAAGAACTCTGCACGAACAGTACACATTTTAGTGAATATGAAACTTTTTTTGGACATTGAACTTTGGTTCTTCTATGCCATCTTCACATGAACAGGATGCTACAACCATTTATTCGTCTCTGGTCATGTTTGTTCATGATTCAGAAAGTTAATTTTATTTGTATTCAACCATTTTTTGTGTTGTTTTTCAAATCGAAATAATACCATATTCCTTTTCTGAACACTATGTGGACATTATTTTTCGATGACGTCACTACTTTCGTCATAACGTATAGAAAATATCAGCGCATGGACATTTTGTTTTCAAATAGATCGTTTTTTCTTTTCGTTGCTTGCATTTGAGAAACTCGCCAGGAAGGGCGAAGTTAGAGCTCTGTAAAACCGGTTTTAGCACCCCAGTCGGTCCATATTGCCGACTGACCGTTCCAAGGCGGTAACTGTCGGGTTTGCTCTTTTCCTTAAATGACTCATCACAAATTTGTTCTTACTTTTCGCTTGGCTTGCATGTGAAATACCTTTGTTCTGTGCCTTTCCGGAGTTTGGTATATGTTGCAATACTCATAGGACTTTGTCATATATTCTTATTCATGATCACAACAATGTTACTTGTGCAGTGTGGCGGTCGTAAAAAATCTCCCCGTGCATGTAATCGATGTTGTCATTTAATTCATCCTATAAGGATTGTTAGGTGTATTTCCTTTGATGGACATTGAACTTTGGTTCTTCAATTCTATCTTCACATGAACAGGATGCTACAACCATTTATTCGTCTCTGGTCATGTTAGTTCATGATTCAGAAAGTTAATTTTATTTGTGGTCAACCATTTTTGTGTTGTTTTTCAAATCGAAATAATACCATATTCCTTTTCTGAACACTATGTGGACATTATTTTTCGATGACGTCATTACTTTCGTCATAACGTATAGAAATATCAGCGCATGGGCATTTTGTTTTCAAATAGATCGTTTTTCTTTTCGTTGCTTGCATTTGAGAAACTCGTCAGGAAGTGCGAGGTTAGAGCTCTGTAAAACCGGTTTAAGCACCCCAGTCGGTCCATATTGCCGACTGACCGTTCCAAGGCGGTAACTGTCGGGTTTGCTCTTTTCCTTAAATGACTCATCACAAATTTGTTTTTACTTTTCGCTTGGCTTGCATGTGAAATACTTTTGTTCTATGCCTTTTCGGAGTTTGGTATATGTTGCAATACTCATAGGACTTTGTCATATATTCTTTTATCATGGGTGATTTTAACAGCGATGTTTCTACTACAAACTCTTACCATAGTTCTTTAAAACATTTTATGAACATGTTTGATTTTAAGCAGATTATTACTGAATTTACTCGCATTTGTAAAACATCATCAACTGTCATTGATCTTGTTTTAATCTCTGATGTGTCCAAAGTCTCACAGTCTGGTGTAATTCATACCTCATTCAGTGATTATGACTTATTGTACAAGGAAAATCACTAAACCTTCTAGTGGTAAGCACAATATTTCAACTGTTCGTTCCATGAAAACTTACAACAAAGAGAACTTCCAATTTTCACTCTTATCCACTGACTGTAATAGTGTTCTTTTAAGTGATAATGTAAATGAAGCTTGTCATAATTTTAAGACAATAGTTTTATCTGTTCTAGATAGCATTGCACCAGTCAAACAAATTAAAGTCAAACAACGCCCTGAACCATGGATAAATTCTGAAGTTTTACAATGTATTCAGGAAAGAAAAAACCCTTTTTTACTTACAAACATGATAGGTCTGACTGTAACTATGAAAAATTTAAATCTCTCAAAAATAAAACACAATATGCAATCCAGAAAGCTAAGAAAGATTATTTTACTGAGACATGTAGAGAGCAAAAGTCTGATTCTAAATCGTTATGGACAATGTTGAAGCAATTGGGACTACCATCTAAAAAGGGGACAGGTTCATCTAGTAAACAGAATATTGGCCTCACTATTGACAAGAATTTTGCTTTGATACTTCAAAAGTTGCTGAATGTTTTAACCATTTTTATACAACTGTTGCAGCAAAGCTAGTTTCCAAATTACCTAAACCTTCTTTTACGTTTGGAAAGGATTTTTATCTAGTTCTTATTCACAAAAAGGTGTATTTCCAAATAACTTTTCATTTTCTCTTGTTTCTGACAAAAAAGTTCAAAAGTACTTAAGCTCTCTAAGTCCCAAAAAGGCCACTGGTTTAGATGGTATCCCGGCTCGTTTTATTGTTGATAGTGCAGATGTTATAGCACATCCCCTTGCTCATGTGATAAACTTGTCTTTGATCCAGGGGATTGTACCTGATGAACTGAAGGCAGCTAGAGTTGTTCCCCTATTCAAGAAATCTGACAAAACCAAAGTCGAAAATTACCGTCCTGTCTCTATTTTAGCTGGGTTTTTTTTCTAAAATCTTTGAACGGGTTGTATATGACCAGGTAGAATCTTATTTAAAGGAACATAACCTCTTGTACAATTTCCAATCTGGCTTTAGAACGGGGTTCTCCACAGACACCTGTGTCATTCATTTATCTGATTTTATTAGATTTTAAATGGACAGTGGCAACTTTGTTGGCATGATTCTTTTAGATTTACAAAAAGCGTTTGATACTGTTGATCATGTTATTCTAATATCAAAGCTTGGAGCCATTTGTCTTGGTCATGATATTGTCTTATGGTTCAAATCTTACCTCTGTGATAGGCAACAACTGGTTGATGTTTCCAGGACTCATTCTTCTTTTAGAAAGGTTACCTGTGGAGTTCCGCAAGGTTTACTCCTTGGCCCCCTATTGTTTTTATAAATGTTAATTACATGTCAGCAGTTGTCAATAACAAACTCCTGTTGTATGCAGATGATTCTGCTATTTTAGTCACTGGCAAAGATAGGTTACAGATAGAACAGGAATTGTCTAAAAACTTCGGTCTGTCAGTGAGTGTCAAGTAGACAATAAGGTATCACTTCATCTTGGGAAAACTGAGTCTATTCTTTTTGGTTCAAAAATTCGCTTAAAGAAAGGCAGTTCTCTTAATATATCTTGTTATGGTACAGACATTAAGACTACCTCTTCAGTCAAATACCTTGGAGCCTTGTTAGATAATTCCCTGACTTGTGATCAAAAGGTAAATTTTGTTATTCAAAAGGTCAACTCCAGACTCAAGTTTCTATACCACAAGCGCAATTTTCTTAATAAACATACAAAGAAACTTTTAGTATCCTCACTCATTCATTGCCACTTTGACTATGCCTGCTCTTTTTGGTTCCATTGCCTTACAAATAAGCTGAAAAACAAGCTGCACTCAAGTCACTCAAAATAAAATGATAAGGTTTGTGTTGAGCTGAGCTTAGAACAAAGATCACACATATCTAAGAATCATTTTAAAGATCTCAATTGGCTACCCGTGCAGAAGAGAGATGACCAAATAACACTGTGTCATGTTTTTAAAAACAATCATGGGCTGGCCCCAGATTACATGTCGGAACATTTTGTGTCACAAGACAGTGTTCACTCTCACAACACCCGGTTCAGTAAAAGTGGTTGTTTTTCTGTTCCAAAAAGGTCAAATCCCATGGCTTGAAGTCTTTTTTTATAATGGCTTTAAACTCTTGAATCAGCTGCCTTCGGACATAAGGGCTATTACCAACCTTAGTCATTTTAAAAAACAGTATTAAACAGCATTACCTTTCTGTGATATAACTAGTCTATTGATCTGTAATTATTTTATACCTCATACTGAATATGATCTCAAGTACCAGTTTTCTTTGTTTTTTAATATGTGATTATATTTAACCTGTGATATTTTTATTCAGTTTTACTTCTTACGTATGATAGCAATTACAATTAAATAACCATTAAACTCCCAAACTTGTGATATTTTTAAGTATCTAAATTCAAAGTTTTTAGGTTTCCTTTCAACTTAAGGTAACCTCTCTATGTTAACCACACTTATTGGGACCACAATGGAAATAAGAGTTCGCTCTTTTTTTGTGCTATACTTGAATAATTGTGGCTTGACATGGTATTATATAAAATCAAAAACACATATTTCGATAAACATGTTTTTTATATATTTTTACTATTTTCAATAACACAAATTTACCTATCAAATGTGAATTGTTAAAGTGCTACTCATCTTTGCTATATTGTATTCCATGTGAAACGCTCTTTTATTCCGAATAAGTTATATATAGCCATTCAGATATACGCTTTCAAATGCTTTTTTTTAGTCAACAAATACACAATAAAGACCATCATCATCAATGACAGTCTTTTGTATTATCCCATTTAATAAAAAGATTGCGTCAACGGTGGACCTGCCCACAAGAAAACCACATTGTGTTTTTATCTGTGCTGACTAATGTGATGTCTCTGTTTTTCTTATGCAAAATATCCTCGCTCCATTTACTTGGAAAATATCCACTGTCAAATATTACATTAAATAGATCAACAAGGTGTAAGGATAATCTATCAAACAATTCAATAAAATATTAATAGGCAAGAGCATCGCCTGCATATGCTTTATTTGTTTTAATGACTTGATGACAACTTCCATTTTCTATATGGTAATAGGCATATTAAGTTCTTCTGCGTAAAATTCTTCACAAGAATATATAGATGTATATATATGTATATATGTTTAAGATTACACCTGTATGTTCTATTCTCATTACTTTTGTATCTATTATAATCTGACGTTTTATTCAGGTAAGACCGTTTGGTTAGTATACACTCATGGTCAAACCAGCCTAATTACACACCCTACTACTGACAGCACCGGATGATATTGTATTAGAATTCGGTCTAAATATTACAGGATGAAAGATTGGCAATCTCGGGCAAAACAGAAGAAAATGTTTCAACAACTGAATCAACTGTAGAAAGGTCTGTTATATCTAAACTATCAACAGTGGGGTTTAAATCGGGAAGTTTGGCAATTATTCTGGAGCTAAATTGGTCACGCTTGGACGTATCCCACGTGACGTTGAAAACCTAAGAGCTTGTAAAACTAGCAGTTCTGTTATGCATACACACGCACCTAAAAACATGGTGGCGTGGTCAGACAATTCACATAAGAGTAATACTTAAAGGTCATTAATGGACGAGAAATCATTTTGTCGTGTTAAAACATAATCAATAACACTGCTTCCAAACTGATCAGCAAAAGTGTAACTGCCGACTGCTCGATCATTACCTATTTATCCGTTACAAGTACGCATCGTCGTAGCCTTACACATATAGGGTAACATAACCCTGTGTGAATTACTGTATTTATCAATTGACATGCGTGCAAACGGCATATCTGGTACATTACTGTCTACATTAGTTTAACTATTGTAACGATAACACTCGATATAGTCAGGTTTACAAGCAGTTAGAGAATTAAAATCGCCACATAAAATAATATTTCCATGAGGCTGAAAATTGTTTATGTCTGTAATAAACCAGTTAAAACAATCTTCACCCCCAGGGCAGTATAACAAGGCAAAACTTCAACTCACCTGCAATAAAAATAGCATTTCTTATATTGAAAAAAATTTCTTTCCCTTTTAACCAAACAATACTGTCATAGTTTCGTCTTACAACTTCGATACCGTCACATATACCGATGTTTATGTAAACAACAATGCCAGCAATTGACCTCTTGGCAATTTACTTTTTATCCGTTTTATCACAAATTGAAAACAGACATTGTTAACAAGCCTTGTGACCTGTAAGCCTATTGATCCTTTATCAAAACAATTTGCTTTTCGTATCTCTAATGGAACAATTATCATCAGCCCAACGACAACGTATCTGTCGAAATGAAAATGTGTACACTTCAAAATTTATAAATTACTAAACATGATGATATCTGTACTTTAAATCTAGAATAAAGAGCACTGAGTCGATTGCGATGTATTACTTACGGATGACACGAAAGAAATAGAAAACTAACTACTTACGCTTACAACGAATGTGAAAAATCATAATTCTGACTTATGTCTCACTCGAAGATTCCATTCTGACGGGAGTAGTTTTCTCAAACGTTGCAGCCAAACTTTAACTATGTTTGGTCTGACAATTTATTGTCAAGTGAGTTACCGTAGTCACAGTTTTAAATCTTGTGCGCCAGTTAATGACTACTATCAACATTCCCTTCCATACTATGTATTCATGTTACTATGGCGATTTAAGTTGATTGTCACTTGCAGAATCACGTAGAGAATTATTTTATCGACTTTTCAATAATAAGTGAAAAAGCAAACCTATTTTATATTTGCACACAATTATTGAATGTAAAATACACGCGACAAGTGTCTCACGTGTTCGTCTGTAACACTAGTTATAAAACAATATCATGTAATATGCAATATATCAAGACACAATTGTCTCCACTCGCACAATCAAGAAAAGGTTTGATGCCTTTGGTATTATTCATCTATTTTTGTCGTTTCTTTCTGAATAGAGATAAATGGCAAAAGGCAATAAGTCACATTAAGCGTTCTGTTCTGCTATTGTACGGGAGACAATCGGTCCGCAGATACATAATAGTTAACAAAAGTATCTTGATGATATTTTTTTCATTTAAGTCCACACGCACTTTCAAAGGTTTGTTTTCTACAGTTCAAAAATGCGTTTAATTGCTTGAAGCTGAATGTTTCTTCACTCCACCCCCACCCCGCCATTTACAAAAACAAGCATGTAAGAATGCATCTATAGCAATGAGGTATTTCATTACATGAAAATTGTATTTTGTCTATTAGTTGATTTAGTCATCTACGGATGGATATTCACTGTCGTGTTACTTTAAATATTGATAATAACAGACAAACCAATAAATATGCTTTTAGGCAGAATCTTTACTCCTCAGTATATGCAACAGAGTTGCAAGCAATGTTACAAAATGGGCTGTGCTGTTATTTTGCAGTTTTATAGTTTTACAAGTTTTAATCCTTTTAGCAATAAATATGCTGAGGTTTCAATTTCATGGTTGCATGAACAGTTACACACAAAAACTCTACTTGTTGTAACGGGCATTGTTTAAAGCTCTATATTCATAGATTACGTGCTTGACCAAGGTGTTTGCCATACGATGGTGTGGCTTGTTCTGGAATTTATAATAACGATCTAAAAATCGACATCGGACGATATTAATTTACGCCATCATGAATGTGGTCTTTTTTTTCGAAGAAGGGAGAAGATGGTTAGGGCATCACTCCCACATCGATTCGCATATTTCCGTGCTCTTGTGCATACACCTAATCCTTCACATCTTTAGTTCTAACCCATCCTTGGCATTTTCTTCAATACAGTCAAATGGAAGGATGCATAGTCTATAATCTTGATTTAAGAAAAACAGTCTAATTGCAGAATGCAATTTAAAACCGCCAATGGTAATATCTCCCTCTGAATTTGTTGTGTTTTGCTTGTAATTTTGTGTTTTGCTTGTACCTTGCACGTTTTTCAGTCAATAATTTGCGTTGAATGTACCACGCGATTTCCAAACAGATAAATCACAATCACTGTAGCTAAAAAGTTGTGTTTATTTCAAAACGGACCCGCATTCTGCTAAAAATAAAGTGCAAATAATTAAAGCTTTGCATAGCAACACGCATCTAATCATTATTTCTTTTTAATTTCTTTATGGAATTTATTGATAAGCGACATTAAAAAGGTTGTACTTTTTTGCAGCTATGATTTTGTTTCCGTGCTGAAGACTTACTCTGAATAAAGACTAACAATTTGTGTACATGTTTATAGCTTTCGAAACGGTATAAAATTACCTCCTGTTTAGTATGTTTCATCTTGTGTGTGGTTGTTCAATACTTCCTTTATCTACATCTGTGACACAAAAGACTTCTTTTAACAAATTGCTTCCCGTGTTGTGTTCTTTGTGTCTTAAATTCGAAGACCAGATCACCTTTAGTTCGGAAATACATACACGTTTTCAAAGTGCGCATGATCAAATGAAAATTAACAAAAAAGATTACTCATAAAAAGTTTCATAAAACTACATGACATTTCAGCCTGTCTTTCAAATGACAAATTAAATTGGATTGAACTATGATATGGTTTCTTCAGACGCTTTCTCATTACTGGTTTATGACATTTTCGAGAACTAGTCAAATTAATAACTATTTGTTGTTGTTTTTTCTTAATAAACACTACCCCTAAAATATAGACCACATGTTAAATCTTTTCAGTAAGCATTCATAGAATTGTTATTTCTGAATAACTTTTATTGTTGATCTGTTCTCTTAACGGGTCTAATAACGTGTCAGATTGGTTGCACCTCGGGCAACAATTGGCGAATTCCGTAATTTGCATAGATAAAAAGATCGGGATCTTGTATATTGACATTAAGGTGGATTCTCTTCGATTCTTTTTATAGGTTCCGTTTTCATTAAATTCAAATAGACGCCATACCTTAAAATACCACGACTGCATTTGACCCTCATATATCTTCAATTTATAAACGTGTACCAGAAGTGAACCTAAAGATTTTTTTTTGTAGTTTGTGGACTGTATGGGGTCATTCCAGCAAACCTGCTTTGTTATGTTGTTGTTAGTATGGTGTAGGGATGAATGTATCGTCAATCTAAGCATATAAGTGGTATTTGTGGAGAGCACTTTATTTCCACCACTGATGATTGTTAAAGCTATTCAACTCCTGACAGAAGTATTGAGCAATTATGGAAATACTTATCAATAATCGCTTAAATTAGGGCGCATGGTGCTCTTCTCTATTATACCTGTCTACTATACTTGAAATTTTAAATGTCAAGGTGCGGACCGCAGATATTTAAATTTAATCTACTTCTAGACAAAGGCAAACAGAGTAAATACAAATGTGACAAAACACAGAGACAAGACATAACACACAAAAAGAAAAACCACCAGTTACCTATTTGGAACGGTCAGTCGGCAAAAGGACCGACTGGAGTGCTTAAACTTGATTTGTGGAGCGCTCCAACCTCGCACTTCCTGTAGGTTTTTCTATCAAACAGTGTAAATAAAATTATCCCGTCAAAGTGAAACAACTAACAGTAAGCACCTGCATCAAGATTTAAAACAAACAAAAAACTTATATACATACATAATATCTAGTAATAAAATAAAGGATCCACATATGTACAGTATGTACAGTAGATAAAAGCCTCGGCAACCTAAAAATTGCAAATAAGAAAGCAGTTTGAAATAAAACAGCCCAAGCGCTGATATATAATAAGAACAATTTAATGACGTCAAACAATGCCATGACGTCATAGTTCAAAAGTGTCAAAAATGAAATGTAAAAACAAAATCCAAATAAATCATCGAATTTTAATAGACAACCTAAACCAACAAAATAAAATGTAGTTTTGCTAAGAGTTAAAAGTTTTAAAATAACATAAAAAGCCGAAGATTTATCCGCAGTTGGCATATTATATAATAAAGGTACAAAAATCCCGATGTTATACCTACTGTGCAATCTCACGTAAAGGACGTGGAGACTGCTCAAGTTGTCCCACCTATATAGGGCACGACTGGAGAGATGAAGAGACAAGAAATCCAACAGTGACTGTCTAATTATGGCTTTAAATCACTATGTTCACAAAGCCTCAAAAACCTGTCCGGTCATCGTTTAATTAAAAACAAATTCAAGTTCTTGACTGTAAAAGGATCAATTGCAAGCAATGCACTACGCCAAAGATTTTCACATAAAACCAACAAGTCATCAACATTCTCTTATCTGGCTGCTTTGCGTGTTCGGCCTCACATGCTTTAACACAAAACAGTCATTTTAAGCCGATATCCACCCACGATTTCTAATTCTGTAAAAATGCACAGAAGCTTGTTATATGTTGCTATAAATAAAAAATTCCCATCAGATTGAGACAACTAAGAGTATGCACATGCATTGGCAGTGAACAAATAATCAATAGAATTTTGATTTAAAAATAATATTACAATCAATGTAGTAACCTTTTTATCGGTATAAGATCCAACGACAATCTGATGAGAATTTATCCGCAAATGGAATGTTGAAAAATAAAGACAAACTAAGTCTCAAAGTAAAAACTCTTATTAAACCTAACCTATAAGGACTGGAGACTCAAGTCGCCTCCCACATATCAGTTCCAACAGCGGCTCATAAATTATTGCTTTAAATGTGGTATACGACAGTTTGCGTATATCAAATAATTGTAAAAAAGTAATTACATCTGTTTTGGAGAATTGGGGCATACACCACCTCTTTAAATAAGGAATTGTTGCTAAAATAGATCGACATCAGGACCTTTTCTTGTAAAAGTAAATGGCCGCTGGTTTTCTTAGTAAAAATAACTGAATAGCTAACTGTGCATCGAGACTCAGATAGTGAATGCCTGTGTCCAATGACGATTGTAGTGTTACAATTTACTGTTCACATAGATGTTTTACTTCAATATTATATAGCAGTTCGCGGGATATATCTGGAAACAATAAATGATGTTTATGTTTGGAAAGAACAGTTTTGGTCCGAACTGTTAGATACCACCTCCAAGGATTTAACCCGAATGAGTATTGTCAAGAAAATGATGGCGCCTTATTTTATTCTAAAAAAATCATAAAAACATTTATTTATTTTTAATTTGAATCACGTTTACCATGTTTAACTCGAGATATTCATATTTGAAGATGGTAGCCCCAAGCTCAGAAAAATTAAGAGGATACCCACATTACAAAATAAGGTGTGTTTTTTTTCAAATATGATTCTAGAATATCCAAACATGTGTTTTATAGAGTATTTTCATCAATCTCGTGAAAATAATATTGCATTGTTGTTTGTTTTCCATTTTTAGTATCATATGCTTTCAAAACGAGCTTAAGCAATTTTCCTAATACTAAAACCATGTACTATCATTCTCTTTTTAAATATCAGTTTTAGTTCGATCGAAATAGAACTGATAATTAATATCTACAGCACTTGAGAAAATATGTGACCAAGTAAGAGGAGATTTTACTATGGCTATTTCATCTTATATTATAGCTTATGAACAAAATATGTGTCAGCTTTTAGCTTGTTGAAAAATGGCTGGAAATATTTTTGATTCAATATATATTCAACATATTTGTTGTTGTTGTTGATGATGTGTTGTTGTTGTTGTTGTTGTTGTTGTTGCTGTTGAAGAAGAAGAAGAAGAAACGACAACATAGTATGACATCTTTGTTGTCCCACACTAAATTGTAAACATAAAAAACACATTTAAAAAGGATTTAAGTAGGAAATTATTAAATTTGATAACTGTTGGCAGAAATTGGAAATTAGAATAGCACCTTCGAAATAAGAAATACTGTGACATTAGTAACACGATGTTGTCCTTCTCAGTTTATATAAGTAAATGCGTTCTGTAAACAACCTCCCCCACCCAGTCGCCCCTCTCTCTCTCTCTCTCTCTCTCTCTCTCTCTCTCTCTCTCTCTCTCTCTCTCTCTCTCTCTCTCTCTCTCTCTCTCTCTCTCTCTCTCTCTCTCTATCTCTCTCTCTCTCACACACACACACACACATGCACAAAGTCTTTCTCTCACTGTCTATCTGTCTAACTCTCTGTCTAACTCTCTGTCTAACTCTCTGTCTAACTCTCTGTCTAACTCTCTGTCTAACTCTCTGTCTAACTCTCCCTTTATCTCTCCTCTCTCTTTAACTCTGCTGATAGATAGATATAGTAATAGGTAGGTATGTTGGTAGGTAGGTAAGTAGGAGGCAGGCGGGCAGGCAGACAAGCAAACAGAGAGGCAGACAGGTAGGCAGACAGACAGATAGACAGACAGACAGACAGACGGACGGACGGACGGACGGACGGACGGACGGACGGACGGACGGACGGACAGACAGACAGACAGACAGACAGACAGACAGACAGACAGACAGACAGACAGACAGACAGACAGACAGACAGACAGACAGACAGACAGACAGACAGATAGTTATATAATTCGATATCAAGTAGTCGAAGCTTGTCTTGCCTCTTTTCGGCATTTAACAGTTTATGTATGTCAATGACTGTATGAATGTCAACTCGGGTTCTAAAATATAACATCATCAGTAGTGACAACTGTTCCATGTTGGGAAGTTTTTAAAAAAAGTATCAACACACATGACTATTTCACATAAAGCTGTTCATCACTCAAATTGGAACTGCGTCTCAAATTTTACTGAAGTGCCGAAAGATTGTTTCAAATAATATCACACATTCCACCCATAAAACAATATGAACACAATTTATTTGATTTTTGATGACTATTTGTACTATTTGCAAGTAATTAATTGGTTTGGGCTTTCTTTGTTACCGTTCTGTTTGTTTTTATTACTTAATATAGTGAAGGGATACTTCCTTTGGTTTCGTCGTTTTGTTATTAATATTGATTGTATTTCAATAAATGAAAATGGAAAAGATACCGCCAAATTATTTTTAGATCCTATTTTAACCCATTTGGAATTTTTCTTGCATGCCAACGGAATATGATATTATTTTTTTAGAAATGTAACTATCGTTTTTAGTTTGTTGTCTTTTATTTGGTGTATTTTGGTGTGTACTGGATTAAACTTATAAATGCCAATACTATTAATATTCAAACAAAAATCAGGTTTTATTGTTCTTTGAAAGAGGGGGTCTGACGAGTCGCATAACGCTCGCTGTTTCAGTATATTTCATTCCAATTGTTGTTGACATTGTTTAGTTTATCACAAAGCTACGTGTACAAAGAAGTAAGTATGGTTATATAATATCATTTTGCAAAAAGTATTGCGTCTTAAAACTAATAGAGATAGAGGATTGGAATAATTAACAAGATTTAAAACCGTAACATTTTCAAACAATTATTATATAATGTTACAGGAGTATTAAATTACTTAACTTAAAAGCATTTCAGCACTATACTGTACCATCTAAATGATGCAATAAACTTGTTTAGAATGTTTGTGAGTTGTTCATGGAAAACTTACAAGTAAACAAACGCATTTTAAGTATAAACAAATAAACAGTCATAGTTAATGTTAAATTCAAAATTCGAATAATATTGTGTGTCTAAATAAATACGAAACCTCAAAAGTCAGAGGTCTTTGTGCGAACGAATTGAAATGATGCTGAGCGCCAGTTAAGGCTGCGCTCCAACCTTGCACTTCCTGATTTCATTTCATGAAGACCTCAAGAGAACATAAACAACCTTATCATAAGGATTCATCCAACGGAAGGCATCTTTATCAAGATAAAGTTGTTGTTTAAACTAAATATATCCTTTCCACTCCAATAACATTAGTCTTTAAACATGTCGATGTTAAGAAAGCTGTATGGTAACTCAGGCTTATGGGCACACCTAAATCTGTTTTATCAAATAATTGCAAGCGTATTTTTGCTGACGTCTCAAGTTGTTCTCTACAGGCCCGTATAAACCGTCGCGTTAAAAGTGAAAGAAACATCAATGCACATCTGTTAACGTTTGTCTGTTTACTTGTAGTGGTACTAATTATATACTGAATCTGAACTTAGTGTTATTTTTGACAGTTGACAACTACATAATTCTGAACTATCTACAACAATACCACCATCAACACCACTGCAGTTTGTGGTAAACTGGTGGACACTGTTACTGATCACTCTGAAAGACTTTAACAATTGTTAATGTTACAATTTGCTGAAGTAGAAAATGAAAATTATGTAAGAATTGCTATGTTATTAATATAATAATAATAATAATAACTTGCGGATCGGAAGGTCGCGGGTCCAAAAACCCGACCGGGTCAAACCAAAGACTTTAAAGTTGGTAGTAGTGGCTTTCCTCTTAACGCTCGGGACTAATAGGACAGCAATACGCCCGATTCGTCGGTGCCAGTATAATGGACCGGCCGGGTTCAGTTCCTTGTCACTTCATAAGTGCCCCTGTGCTATTATGATAGAAATGTCGATTCACAGTATCGGCAAAAATGACGGCAAATCACATCCTATTCCATAATCTAAGAGATACAAGAAAAAAGGTTACGTATGTGTTAATACTTACTTGCGTATCAGTTATGCAACATTTCTCTGGATTCATAAGGGAATTCAAAGTACGTTATATAAATATCTCTATATCATGTCTACACAGTTTCCGAACAAGTAGGTCTCCTTATTTGAATTTTAATTGTGCGTTCACCTTAAAATGAAAATGTGGAGCCTGTTAAACTTGACCTTATAATTGAAAATATTTGTCATAATTCAATTGTAACACTAAGACAAACACGTTTATATATTAACGATTGCTATTCGTATTTCATTTCTTGTTCAGGTGAAAAAAGAGCACTTAAATTATGAAAATAGCAATAACATAAAGCGTTAGTTTTTTTGTTTTCTCGTAAATGTCCTTTAAAAACACTTCATCTTTAAAAACGTGGTAAACATAGAGAATACTAGGTTGGTGTTGAATACAGGAAACCTTTGTTATCTTACCAAATTTAAAAAGAAAAAAAAAGAAAAAATAAGTCTGAAAGGAGGATGCTTTAACACAAGATAACATAATAATAAGTATAAAAATGAGCTCTGTGGTCGATATAAGCATAGTTTATCAAACTATTACTGACTGGAATTATGTGGATACGAGATTACATCTGGGATACTCTTTCGTTTAATCCGACTAATTTAGCGAAATAATGTAATATAATAATTCAGACATGGTATACTCACCGGAGACATTAAAATATAAAATCCTCATATCTAGGGCACAGAAATAGACACTTATGAGTATATTAACAATCTATATTAGGAAACAGACGGCTATCGAGTAATATTGAAATCTTTCATTTCTCAAGCAACGAAAAAGTGTTTTATTTTTTTTGCGGTATAATAACGTAGTGCTGCAGTGTGTTCTTTTGCGTTTCCAAGCATATTTGAGACGCAGTATTACCAGAATAAATGATATAATGAAACGTTCGCTGTATGCTTACCTTTACTATGACTTTGTATGACTTTGCGTGTCTGTGTTTAGTAGTACCGCCTTTTCTGTACAGTTGTGTCGATGGAGGCGGACGCAGACAAAAGTCTAAGTAAAAAACGGTGTCTGGTTTACTACCACAGTAAGTCCTGACAGAGATACGAATCTACCCGTTGAGATGCCGGGCATTCAGGACATGTTTTCACCTAACACCAGGGCTACCTTCAAGGCGGTTCTGTTTGATGCCCGCAATGTCAAAAGATCCAGATATAGTGTGTCAATCTCAGCTTTCATCTTTCATTACAATCATTCAGAAATGAGACGTGCTTTTTAATAAAAGTTGCATTATGTTGCAAAGTTTGAGTATATGTTAAAGAAGAAATAGCTGAATAAATAGACATGAAAAAGTATATGTCTAAATTTTAACATGTATACTCCTGGTCATGCAAATAAATACCAGGCCAATGAACAGTGTATCGTGGTCAATCTTTCATCTAGCCGTATATATTTCTAAAAGTAAACAAGCCGAGCTGTTCCTGGTGCTTGTATAATATAAATGATTGAAATCCACTCAGTACCCGTTGTAACCAGTGCAACCCGTCGTACCATGCCAACCACAGCCTAGCAAACGATTGGATAACTTAAAATCTACAGTAACTTCATCTGTCCGGTAATTTGTGTTAGATCGTGTGATCTGGACGCACTGAGGCTGCTTGTTCGTGTGGCACAAAAGAAAGAATATTCAGACTGTTCTGAGTTTGAGCTCAAGCTTTGCAGGGTTAGGCCGTTACAGGGGCCGTCGAAAGTTGTTTCAATATTTTATTTTTTATTTTTATTTTTTGCATTTGGTGAAAATCAGTGAAGGCTCGAAGGTCATATCTTGTGAAAAGTTTGGGATGTTGACTTTTGATGAAACACATGATTGACTTGGGCTAATAAAGTGCAGACTCGTGTGTTCTGTCGTTACTTTGTGTAGGTCTGTGCGTGAACTCAAGTTAGTGAAGCAGGTACACACATTTTTATCCCGGTAGGAGTAAAGAGTGTAACCATTAAAGGTGCTCGGCTTAAAAATAGGATTGTTTTATCCGTGTATTTGTCCAAGCTTATCTTTAACCTACTCAGTGATGATGCCGCATTGTGAGCCCGGGAGAAAATCAAAGCGGCCAGCATTGGCAGAAATTACTAATTGCATCACTATACCCATCTAAACCAGAAACGTACTACTTAACCAACCAGACAAACACGCTTCTGCCGCTGACACCGTCGCTTACTATTTCCGCAAGAATAGACCCACGTCAGTGTCAACGGTCACGTGTCTTTCATCTCACAATAACCTCTGACACCAAGAAGGAAACAGGATAAATGACTTACTTTATAAAGCATATTATACTTTACAGTTTTATTCCAACGACGAAGTCTTAAAATGTTTAAATTTCAAAAATATATCGTTTTAATTTAATAACCTTTAAATTGTATAGGATATGGTTACATTGATACCGATATCGATGTATTCGAATATAATCTCAAGTATGGACACGTGCTTTGGGGACAGCAGTAGTTTCTTTAGAAGATCAAACGTATTCGGTGTGAGGTTTATGGTATAGTACAAATAGCAGCAATCGGAACTTCTCGGCGATGACTAAAATCATCATATCATAAATCACAAACAGAATGTACTGCTTGTTAATGACTTATACCAAATAGCGAAACAAGAATTGGCAATTGTGTGTGCGTATAATAGAACGTGTGTTTTATGAATTACAATAGTCGATATACTATTAGAGGTGTAAGTTGGCAGTTTTAAACAGTGTAATCTTTTATTTTTGTCAGAAAATTGATACTCTTTTTATGTCTAGGTGCATACTCTTTATTTTGCTAAATTTAACCATAAATAATTTCGTAGATTAATGTTTTTTGGTAAATATACGTCACAATGACAAACACCTTAAACGTATTAAAACATATTCAATTTTTTGAAGATGTTTGTGTTTAACAGCAGTGTTAGTAATCATTAGTTGTACATACTACAACATTCACTGTACATATAATATGGAACAGTAAAATGATTTAGAATGAGTATCTGATATGTGAAAAAAACATATATTATAGCTGCTTCATCGACAAACTTACAAGTTCCTTTAGTTGGTTCTTTTGAGGCTAATGCTTATCTTTCCTTTTATCTTTTTCAGTGAGAAAAAATACTTAAGGCACACTTAAATCTGCAACGCAAACCATCCTCGCTTTCCCGTTCGTCTCAGCACGTAATCTGAAATTTAATTGTGTCATAACTCTGTAATACACTAGCGAATTTCTTCAAGAGTAATTGTTAGAACATTGAATATTCTGGCAATGATAAATTAGATAGGGAATTGTGGCCATAATATTCGATACTTTTTTATTCTGCGGGGTATAGTTGCCCTAGTTACACGTTAATGTGATAGTGTATTGTGTCAAGGACAAATATTGCTACAAGCATCGATATCTTATGGTATACGAAATCTTATATTGTTTAAAATATAAATTTCATGTATCAATAATAACCCCCACTCAAACTCTCAAATGAATATAATATAAAGCGTAAGGGATAAATATTTCAACAAAATTACCCTAATTGGACCGTTGTTGATGTTTCAAACAACTGTCCTACAAATATCAAAAAGTTATAACTTTTAAATATAAAAGAAACAAAGGTTTCACATTATTTTCTGTTTCTGTTTTTGTACAACTGTAGCAAAGACAAGAGTACTGCTGACAAGTTAACACAAACTGCAGTTAAAACAGAACATGGTTTGAACAGTGCATATTTCAGCATGTTAATATAACATCAAGGCGCGTGTTAAGACAGGATTGTTGCGTTTACTTTAATATCTAATGCATCCATTTCTACATATGTACAGAGCGAGACTTTTTTATATAATATGGCAGTTTAATATCGAATAATGTATGAATATAATTTTGGGAAAAAAATCATTTCAATAATTAGTAGCAAATGGACCCTAGTGAATTATATCTACACTTGACATACATTAAGAATACAAGGTCAACAACAATTGTATTGAAAGAAAGGAGATCGTAGTGAGTCCTATTTAATTGCAGTGATATTCTATTGCCCTGCCCTGATATGATAGATATAAATCCTGGCCTACAAGCTCATTTGATAGGAAAAACAATGACACAAGGGAGAAGCTGGACATGATGTGTATGCATTGGTTTGTTTTGGAGAGGTTTGCATCTGGAGAGGTTTCGCAGATAATATAAAACTATAACCTTCAAGTACAAATTTATATTACATATATTTCCATATTAAAACAAGAAATATTTTAATCATGCCAGATTTCTTTATTTTTTAAAAGAGAAGCTACTTAAGCACATTTTCTGGTTATATATGTAAGATTTTATCCCCGCTATTTAAGGTAATAATTGTCTCGATATTATGCATACGTATGTTCATTGCCGTATCTTCAAACACAATGTCATGATATGGAGAAAACAAAGATTGCTTTTAAAGGTGGTATCCGAAAGGTTGCCTATATTTAATATATAACAGCAGTTTGTCGTTGTTTTTGATTATCAGTGTATAATGGCTGCATAAACTTATACTTTAGTTAAAGTAAGGGCTGTTTGTAACAATATCTCAATTGTTGACATTACAACTCCTGAATCTGAATTGTGGCGCTAAAAATGTCCATTAATTCTAAATGTGAAAATCGATGGAGATTCAGCTAAATTAGGCATCGACATCAGAACCGATTACACAGATGATCATAAAACTTGATCCTAAAAGTAAGGGGTCACGTGTTGTTATATTATTAGTTTAAAAATAGGACATGCTTTCGTTATAGCAAGTGGGGTCTTATGGTGTCCTCATTACAATGATCTAAGGTACCATTTAATCAACACTTGTAGGATCTGTCAAGTAACAATGCTTTGTTTGGTTGAATAAGAGAAAACCTTTGTGCGAACTGTCGGATATCACCGTTAAATCATTTTAACTATCGCAACAGACAAGTAGTCCAATTGAATAACTTGATATAAAGCAATAGAACAAACATTTTGTCGGTTAAATGTAGTATTCACTGGATATTAAACGAGACATGAAAAGTAAAGTGGTAAACGACGAACAAACAGTTGCAATCACGTACCTCCACCAAATACTTCCAAGTTCTAAACGCCTCAATAAACGGAATTATCTAATAAGTTCAGATTTTAAATTTTACAGTACAAGACTTGTTCCATATCAAATAGGCGCAACTTCACAATAGTTACTAAATGGTGTAAGCATTTTACGTAATTTTCAAGGTGTAAAAAGGAGTACTATTTGATCGTAATTATAATTCTCCTTACCCTTAAGGTAAGATGTTTATTGCAGATTATATCTTTTAATGTTTTCATTATTTTGGAACAGTGAATACGCAACAGCAGTATTCTGCGAATAGGCAGCTACACGCCTGAACCCCATCCTGAATGTGACACTGACTTTTATCTCGTTATCAGTATAGAGTCTTTTCATTCCATTGCATTTACTAGATATAATTGGGACTCTTGTCAGTCTTGGTAGAGTTAACTGGATCGATGAAATAAATCGTGACTACGAACATAAGAAGGAATATAGGTTGATATTAAGAGAACAATAACAGATAGATTAACTCAAACACGAACATATGGCATGGTCCAATTAGTGATCAACATGGATTAAATTTTGTAAAAAAAAATGGACAGCCGTATTCACATGCCAGGCAAATGCATAGGTGACAAAACACTGAGTATAGGAGACATTATATATGAAGAGAGCAAACAAAACATTAGCGCCACTAAAGAAAGGCAACATTGAAAAAAGAACATTCTATTTAGTGTGCAAATGATTGGATATGATCAGGGTTTTTCATGTCTTTTAATCATTTGGTGTTGTCATACACAATTTGAACCAAACGGCTTTCCTGTTAAGACGAGGCAAATACAACAAAAACAAACTTGTTGCTAAATATTTCTAAATACGACAAAAATGAACAAGGGATAGATGTTATTGCTAGTATGTCCATTGACGCATTCATATTACCCAAAGAAGCATGTATAAAGACTAAATTGCAAGGAGATATCTGATACGTTTAAAAAACCGTCATTATAACTTATCAGGAAATTTGCACAAAAATTACGATTACAGTTAATACTTGTTATTACTAAACAATGTTAATTTCCTATCTAACTGTGAAAAATTACATTTTCTCTGACTAGAGTGACGCTTTTGGCAGCAAGATGCGACTCACTTATTGCATGGTTGCTATATTATGGTCTACTCGTGGGAAAACATAGCCTACACAGAAAAAGCAGAAAAGAAACAGTGTATAGACCATTGATTAGGCAAAGCGTTTCTCGCTTCGAGAGGATGTCTGGAATTTATACTAATGCGAGTCCGTCTGATATGCATTCATGCCGATCTTGCGTCAGCATTTAGAGGTGGGGCCAAAGTGAGGTTAGATTGCTGCTCCGAATAGGTATATCAACCAGTAACTATATCATCTTACCGTGTGTGACGATTCCATAATGTACTATGCGGACGAAGCCGTCGGGAATTGAAATGGCATATTTGTAAACGAATAAAGCATTTATTTTCTGGCGAATGGTTACACTGGTGATCAGCAATATGAGAAAAGCCGAATTTTATTGCAAAAAAAACCCACACCATTTTAGTAAGCTAAAATATGTAAATGTATGTATATGTTTAAGCGGATGCAAAATGCGAAAGAATGACTGGCGACATAACGAGCAAACTACGACAGCGGAAATATGTGAGGTAAACGTGTGTTGACAAGAAATGCTTTGACAAGTGTGGAGGTTGATCGTGATAACCTTGAAAATATGGTGATGAAGTGGCCATTTGGTAAATACTTTTAGGCTGATGCTGTACATGATATGGTTTCAAATCAAAGCCAGGCCAGAAACACCTGTGAATGAAGAACATAAGGTAACACATAGTAATATGGGATTCACTCAGGTACGGTTCCAGTAAACAGGCTATAAGATCTAAATATGATATCACCTTCCAATTGTTTTTGTATTCTTATGAGGATAAGCTAATCTTGTGTTTGTTTGTGACCCGTTTGATGTGATGTGGGAACAATAAGCTAAAGCTAGGAATATTGTTATATAATTACGTGGATAAAGATATTTTTAAATTTCTTTAAAGCTTTTTTTCATATTCGATACAACAGATACTACTTGTTGTCATGATCTGTGGAACGTAGTGTGCAAAAAAGCTTTACAGTTGTGCTTAAGTTGATACATTTTTAACATGTTTATACACTTCAGCACATCAACACTTCTAATAAGCAGCGATCGATACATACCAAAACATAGCAAGTCCTTAAAATGGTTGAGGTATAGGTCAAGAAAATATAAAGGTACTTTCACGACGGGTTGACCCGGTGTCAGATTATGATACTAGGTGCTTAAACAAAGCTTTACATAGCGATATCAGCACTATATCTTCTACAATTAAATACCAACTCAAGATGACTGAAATACTGTTGCAAGGACGATTGATCCAATTAATAAACATATTACAGTTCTATACATATGTCCATCACAGAACATGTGTTTTTGCAATTTCACCCCATTTCTCTAATTGTGAACATGTTCAGATATCGATAGGGTGGGGTAGCGATTGTTGTAACTAATGCGTTAAAATTAAGTGTTGTAAAGGCATTTGCACGATGTCTCGTTTATGTACACATTATGTACATCCATAATTTATCAATGCCAAAACAAAACAAAAAAAAACAAACACGAAAAACACGAGATGCATCATTTATTCTATTTCTTTCCTCGGCCTCGCAGCGACAACCAAACTCTATTCATAAAGAAATGTTTGCTATCAAAGGATATATTATAACGTACGTCAATGGCCCTTTGTGTTCTCTAGTGAAAAGAAGTCGATTGCTTCAATACTGAATATCTCGTCCAGATCATTATATAAGGCTTCTAGGATTTTGATCTTCAGAAATTAATCATACCCACATATTGCAAAAGTATACCGGAAATATTTAGGTACAATGACTTGATTTTCTGGTAAATAGATATCTCATGAATTCTCTGTGTGACGTAGCATTTCGGCATTAAAATGTGCGAGTGCTTACGTTCAATCACCATACATACATTCCCTTCTAACTTATTTATTTAACATTTACTTTAAAACATGCTTCTTAGATTGTATGTTTTAACTATGCAATTATTCTTTCCTGCAGTATAGTACTTGTGATCACAGCAATGCAGGCATTGATGTGTTTACTTAATCAAAAAGCAAAGTTTTACCCTAGCCACATACTATAGCATCGAGCTTCTCACAGTGGTGAAAGAAATACTGTCAATATGAAATTCTCTTTGTGAAAGAACTATGCTCATAGTATAAACATTAACTCGGAGTGTAGTTGACCTAACGCAGAATGGTTTGGGTCGAAAACTTCGAAAATTTCACATTGACAAGAATTAAAATAGTACTTTAGTCGTATACAAAGAATTATGGATTGTCTTTGCCTTAATTAAAATAAAACAATACTGATAATTAAGATCCCTTCACTCACCCGTATTTTTGTGTGTACAGGTATTTTGTCATTTTTCCTACTAATCCTTTAAAACGAAGCTGCACACAATATCTGCTGAATTTAGTGCAATTGCGAGTTGCCATAAATATTAAACCAGGAACGTAAAACAAAAACAACATATATCATTTACATTCTATCTAGCATGTGATTACGTAAAACGTGGTAATATATCACCCATTTTCGAATAAGATAACCTCTTTTTTGTGTAAATCTGGCCCAGGTACCGTGTCTTTTATAACCATCAGACGCACTCAAAGCAGTTTGTTATTTTTTCTTGAGTAAATATATAAACATACGTAAACCACCTTACTTTTCGTAAGCATGTTTAAAATTATAATGACACTTTGCTTTCAAGTTACATGCTTATTTGTTTGTTGTTGTTGTTTTTTGTTGGTGTTGTTGTTGTTTTTTGAGTCGGTACTCTTTAAGAAACATGCCAAAGTCTATGTCTGAGTTAAAAAATAACATAAAACACTACAGGAATTAAGAATGGTTTGAGCAGGGAAATTTGAAACTCATGAACACAGTTAATGTTTCGTCTTATTTTGCATTCGTTTGATTGTGTGATCTTGATAAACTCTAAATCGAGTTTTCACTAAAACGATCAGTTATGTGGATAGTGTCTCGGTGTGCTTAGACAGAGTGTGTATGTGTGGTGTCATCGGATTCAATAAAAATCAACTTTTTATTGTAAGATCTGGAAACTACGCAACATGACAACTTAAAAAAACACTTGCTTTTTAACTACTAATATAAACCTGTTTAAAAAATTCAAAAGTGAAAAAAAAATAATTTGTAAGTTTTTAAACGGAACACCTTAAACTGATTTAAGTTAGATTCTTAGAAGTGTAATACAAATCTCCTGTCCTTAAAGGAATGATAACTTATATGACATGATGTATTCATCTTCTACAAGAACAAAACTTGCGTTTGACACAAACAAGGCGCTGCAGATACATATAGCATGGTCTACCAACTGAATGAAACAATAAAAAGGATAGTCATTTTTCTTATAATAACTTTTAAGAAATACTGAACGATGATACATTTTAAGTTTAAACTAGATAACACTAGGATAATGCCACAGAAGGAAAACAGCCGTACATGCTGTATTATCAACCTTGGCAGACTGGTTTTCCTTTCCAGAGAGCTGAGGATGCCAATTATTGTCTGCGTCTCATTTTATACATTCAAGCTAAATTGAAGGTTCTTTTATTTGCAAAGGGTATCTACGTACTTCTGTGATTTCCTGTTATTGTCAGTCACATTATTGTACCCATTGAAATAAGTATTTCATATGAGTAAGAGGCATAGCTTTTAAGAGTGACGCCAATAAAGAATAATGTAGAAAGGGATTTTCAGAAAACTATCGGGTCGTCAGCTGACGGATTGATCTCCACGTGCATATAATCAATGTTGTCATTTAACCCATCCTATAAGGATTTACACGTGCATTTCCTTTGATGGGTATAAGACTTTGGTTCCTCAGTTCCATCTTCGCGTGAACATGATGCTACAATCATTAACACTTCTCTGGCCATTTTCCTTTCTTGAGTAAAAGAAAATAATTTTACTTACAATTAACAATTGTGTGTAGTTCCTTAAAAAGAAATAAATCTTCTCTTCTTTGTGAATTCTATGTGGATCTAAATTTGGCGGTATGCGCAGTTTATGAAGATGAACCTTCTTACAAGTTGCAAAAGTTGCCTTATTTCTGGGTCTTTCTGATAAACAATAAATAGCTCATTTCACCATCATAACTTGGTCATGGTGCAATGTGTTTCCATCTTTTCGCGATTCACTATAGAATATAGAACAAACTTATTTAGTGTCGTCTAACCTCAAACCATGAGGTAAAGAAGTGTACAGCATACAGCGTATAGTAATCGTAAGTATTAACTGCAGCGCAATGAAAGTACGAAACTTGTCTAAGACTTCTAAATAGTTTTAACCACCAAACAAAGTTATCCTCATAGATTGTTTTCACAATATTTAACAAAGTGATTATGAACGGCAGTAGTGCAAGAAGTAAGTAGGTGAGATGTGTGAGTGGTGGGTTTAGCTATCGTGTTTTGTAAAGCTTACGAATCCAGTACACTGAAGGAAGAGTGTCTTGATATGATCTTGATATGATCTTGGTGTTGTATTTGTGCAATATATGTTTTTGTTTGTCAATGACTGTCTGATTGTCAACCTTGGTGCTATTATAAGAACATGTGGTGGATAACTCAGCACTCTGAACATACACCAGTTGTAAATGAATATTATTAGGACGAATGTTTAAATGTTTTAATTAAATTATATAAGGTACTTAATGCTACCTTACCAGACCCTTGGAGTATGTATATATATATATATATATATATATATATATATATATATATATATATATATATATATATATATATATATATATATATATATATACATTACATCTTTCAGAAATAAGTGGCGTATAGTTTTCACTTCAAGCGAGCCTCATTTACAAGCCAGTCCTCCAGCTAGTTTTTTTAGTAATTTTATGATATATAATCCTTAGGTTTGTTGATATGTCCTTTAGATAGGTTTTGTTTATTTTTTGTGATTACGATTTTAATATATATTGAATTAGAAACTAGCATCTCTGTATTGTTTTTCAATGCATTGGATTGCATGTTTTTAACTGTTTGTTTTGATTATATTATAACACATGTACACATGTTCTAAACCATGACGTTCATGTTTCAGATGAAAATATCACAAACATGTTCGGTATTTTAAATTTTGGAAGTTAACAACGACAAAGATCCATCCCATGTTCCAAAATCGTTGAGGTCAGATTCTATTTTCTCCACAATATTGACAATCACGCGACATAGATCAATACTGATTATCGCTGCGCATGCGTGCTGCGTCTATATGTAATTGTTCATGGAAAGACTTAGAGAATGGATGGCACGAAGTTGTTTTTATGCACAAGTGAAATGCGGGCACAGGTGAAATGCGGTGATTTTATGCATGAAAAATATATTCGGTCATTATAAATGTTTGGTGAATATCAGAAACATATTTTAGCTAACTTTAGAAAGTAGTTAACACCCTCACCGGTCACTGTTTATATACTATATTTATAGACAATCATCACTGCTTAATCTGGTTTTGATAAAACAGGGTCGAGGTTAATGGTTTTTAGGCTCCACTGAGCAATAATTGAACGAACGCTTAATAGAGTTCAGCTGTAGAGATAATTTCTGTATGATTCTAGTGAGAATGTCTTGTAAGCCTGTTAACTTGCTTAGTGAAAAAATGAACAATTAAAATGAATCAACGGTTACCAGTTGTTCTTTTTAAACCCAAAATAAGAGAGCACACAATAGCAACATGGAACATCTTCCTGTTATTTTAATTGTATTCTAATTAACAACGTTTAGGCGAAGTATGATAATAAAATACATGTACTCAGTTAGTTTTACTTGTATATTTGGTTGTATCTTCGCAACTGAATGTGTTGTAATTCAGACTACTTTCATAGTCGGGATTATCCGTTTTGAGACACCTATAATAAAAGCTGGACATCATCTTATTTGTTTCGTAAGTTAGCAATAGAATTCAGGAGTAAAGTGTGAAATTATTTTTTTCGTTTCTTAACGCTACATTTTGTTGCTTGTTCAACGTTTTATCTTCAGTTTGAGTTTTATTTTAATGAGTGTTTTGTTTGTGGTTAGAAACAGGTTAGACTTGTACTCGTTATAGCAAGAGTAATAGTTGACTCCTCCATTAAAACATACTTCCGCGCAGATACTCTCCTGCCCATGATTGGGGGATGTTACATTTCTAGTCACTCAGACTTGTGCTGATGAATTGATGAACGGGGCTAAAACGATTCCGTATCCCGTATTTTGTAGTGCAAACAAACTAAATTAAATCGTCCAGAAGCGCTGTTTGAGTGGTGTATATTTTACGCTGTAAGCTATTTCATGTGTCAAACAACGGTCAAAAGCTTCTGTAGTCAAATGTGCAACGTACTGGAAATTTGAAAGCTGCCAAGTCTTCAAATGCAAATTAACACTTCTTCTGAAAATATGGATTATACAATGGGACAACAGTTACATAGAGTCACTCACACCCGATAGTAACCATTTTAGTAAATATTCAATACTTTCTATAGGATTTTGCATTTCACTTAAGTTAGGTCTAAAATAAACGTTCAAATATTGTACCCGGCCTGAGTTTGAAATAAACTACTACCGATTACAACTGTGATAAGAAATCTAAAAATCCCGAATGCGCAATTCCTGCTTCAAATCCTGTGTGCTTCCGGCATAAAACTTTCTCATAACTATGGACAATATCGCAAGCTACACCGCCAAGAAACAGGTTTATGGAGTAAACAATCAAGCTGCCCACGTTAACTTTGACGGCAACACGTTTGCTGTTGTTCGAATTATTTGTCTTTAATGTACCACAGTTGAACAGTAGCTCGACAGCGACCTTCTTTGCATTAATGCTTAATTGAACTTTAGTTTAACGTGTTTGATGTTAGTTTTACTGAATATGTTGAAATGATGAAATACCGGCATTGATTGACAAGAGTGGTTAGGACCGTTTTGATCCTGAGTTAGAAAAAAAGTTTGACGATTTGAGCTGCATCGATTTCAGTTGCAACCAAATTTTACATAATTATTTATAAGGTGTTAGTGGTCTTCTTGCCTGACTCTTGCTTGAATTTTAAACAGTAAATTATTTCATTATAACTGTTTACCACATACTGATGGTTAGTGAAAATCCAGCCAATAGGATGTTGCTGTAAACTAAACACACCTCTCAACGTTGTGAGAAATTAGACTATGTATAAATATACAACATTTAAAAACAACTAAGTAATTCGATAATTAGTTAAAAAAGACAACAGCAAAAGCCTCCTACACAGAATTTGCTACATCTGTCTAAATCGGATATTCTAATTTGCTAATGTGAACAAAGTCCTCAACATTGAGTATTAATTGCTTAGAGTGGAAATTCTTCATTTAAATCATCGTAAGAGAAAAAGTATCGCTCAGTATTAATAATTATTGTGTTTTGCCACACGTGTATATCTGCATCACTTGAAGCTTCAGAAACAACCCGATTTATCATTGATGTTTATATTTTTCAAATTTTGGCCATGAAGTTGCTGTAGCTGTTGCATTTACTGCAGAATATAGTAAATTGCTTGTCAATTTAGGATTTAAAAAATATACGTTTTGGAAAACATACACAGTTTAACAATTAAATTACCAACTGGTTGTGTATAAAGAAATCGGACAAAACCATCATTACGTTAAAAAATACAATGTTGTTCACTGAATCGAATTATTACATTCTCATATTTACCAAATCGAATATGCACAAATTAAACGAAATATTATTTATTGTGAGCACATTGTAATAAATGGTAGATCTTAATGGTAAATTGTGAACAATAGTAATTAACTGCTAAACCAACCAGCAAAAAGTAGTTTTTAATATTCAATTGTGTCGTTTAAGCTTGCTAAATAATGAAATAGTTATAAAGCATTTATTAAAAATGCAAACATAAATCATTTTAAATCATTACTCATTGTAACAAATGCGTATTATAAATGAAGAATATGTACGTACCGTTCTTAGTTCTAAACAACATGGTACTTTTGAAATTTCACTTAGTAAGAGCTGTGCATACTACAATCCCCTTGACCAATTTGGTCCCCTATTTTGACCTGCAACATTAATCAAGGCAATACAACTTCGTAGTGTCCATAAGTAGAATGCATTAGGCAACTGATCCATTGTCTTATCATTACGTTACCAATGCGCCATTACCACAATTACTTGATTGCTTCTTCATTGTCGGCTACGGACTCGTTTTAACTGTGACAGAAATAAGTGTGCTTGGAAATATATCTAGTTATATTGATGTAACATGAATATTGTATTTGAAAAAATATGCATGTATTTTAAATAACACGTTAATCGCATGTGTTAGGTAAACATGTTGCTTGAAATAAAATATCCAAGTGAAAACGTATATTACATTCATATTTCTTCTTAATTAGTTCATTTAAATACTATAGCGTGATGGTAGTATATTAACTGAATTTGGCTAGATTGGGACATTTTTTATTTTACTTTTTCCTTTTCAAATCAACGTTCCCTTGTTCTTATCAAATGCAGTAACAAAAGCTATGAATGACCAGACTCGGCCCTTATTAAATCAATACCAGATTCAATTATTGTATCGTTCGACAATGGTAACAGTTGGCCATGGGCGGTAACATAAAAGTTCTTTTAGGCGTGCAGCCGCGTAATGGCGGACAAGGGGGATAACTCTCAATATGCTGATTTCTGGCATCGTATATACGGCTTGTTTGACTTCGGAATTTCGACCAACTGGTTCGCTTATAGCAACTTCTATTTTATACCTGTCGACAGTAGGAACACATCATTTAACAAATTAATTTAATCTTAAAGATGCAATATATTATGAGCGGTAATACATTTGCTAGAATGAAAGATTTATAAAGTTTAATGTCCACATATAACACTTCATTTTTGCCATTTGTAGAACAAATCGTTTACAGAAAATGTCAATATATTATAAATACATTTACCCTTTTTGCATTTGTTTAGAGGAAGTTTACATTTAAATATCTGTGGAAATTTTGATAAGACCTTTTCTTATTTACCTATTGGAAAATGTACACTTGTTAAAACATGTATAACAATAATGAATTAATAAAAGTAAGGCTGTATTTTAATCTATAATGCTGCAGGAAATAATAAGGAAATGTGAAGTCCTATGAGTATTGCAACATATGCTAAAATCTGACAAGGCACAGAACAAAAGAATTCACATGGAACCCAGATAAAAGTAAGGACACATATGTGATGTGTCATTAGCAAAGGGCAAAGCCAGCAGTTACCGCCTTTAAACGGCCGGTAGGCAAAAGGAACAGAGCCCAATCCTCGCATTTCCTGAGGCGTTTCTCAAATGCAAGCAATGAAAAGAAACCTGATCTATTTGAATAAAAGATGTCCAATCGTTGATAGTTTCTTAGACAAGTTATGACGTAGGTAGTGACTTAATTGAACAGTACTGTCCAAATGATATTTAGAAGAGATATAAGTATCTTTTTAATTAGAAGAAAAACACTAATTAAATATTTGAAGCATAGAAGCTGTTGCTATCACAACTGTGTTACAATTCGGACAACAATAAGGTATTATTACGACAAATGGACCTATAATGGTCGCTGCACATAACAGTAAATTTCTAGCCTTTTTAAACAATTGCAACTTAATACACATAAATATATGGTGATGAATAGAATATCTATAACATACTAACAAGATAAAGTGAGCTACATTTTAATCTGGTCGCAATATTGATCATATATATATACCCTGGATAGCATTTACATCATAGCAGATTACGCGTGAAATGTGTTAGCAAAATAACATTCTCATTAAAAATAAAGGGTCATCGAAATTATGTTTTTATACCGTTATTTGGAATACATAGAGAATATTAATGAGTATTTAAATTATTATTTGATACTTTTTAAAGAGTATATTTCTAACTTTAAATCATTACTCGGGAAAGACCGTATCACGTTATGTATATTAAGCAAATCTTGTACTACAGACATTCTTTCACAATTGTTTGTCAACTATATATTCACACATCGTGGTTTTATGACACAGATATCTTACAGTCTCGCAAAGTTTGTATTTTGATACTGCTCCAACCACCATGAATGTGTAGGTATTCGAAATGACCATCCTGACGCCGAATACACATTGAGCAATAGCATGAACACAACTCTGTTTATAATCATAAATACTGTTCCAGACTTAATCAATTAAATCTACAAGTAGTTTTTCAGAATATGCTTAAAATCCCCCCGTGGCATCTGGCAAAACAATAAACTTTGCAACTGCAGACAATCCTATCACGTAGAGATGTAAACAACAATGACACATAATACTGGTTCGTCACAAAGTCATCGGGGAGTCTCTCTCATAAAACCTGTTTCATATGCATGTACATTCTATGAGTTGGTAAAATTTGATGAAATCATTTTACCATGTTTGTCTTACAGCGAATTCGCCGGCAGTGTGTATATTTAGGAACTTTATTCGGTTATAAGGTATCAAATCTTTTTCTGTTTAATGTAAGGTTTCGTCTTCGCTTGGTGTTGTTGTTGTTGTTGTTTTGTTGTCGTCTTTTTCGTCTGTTTTTATTGTTTTGTTTTTTGTCACCTTTACATATCACTTTCAATGTGATGCTTATTTTTCGAGTTAATTGAAATGTTATTAGAATTCACACCTTATCACACCGCGTAATTGATGTTTTCATAAGATCTGACTGAAATATTAGTTTGACGAAGTATTTTTCTATGAATCTTATCGATTTCCTAAATGCTTAATAGAGAATGAGGACAAACAAAAATGAAACTGATCAAAACTTTTCATAAAAATCCTTTTTATCTCTTGAACAACATAAGGTATAAAACATGCGCATTGTTGTTTATGCACTCGCGTGACGTCAAGTATTAACGCGTACGGAGTCATTACAACGTCACGTACCTCATGAAGTTTATAAAACAGGGCGCCATTTCTCTCCAGGAAAGAAATGTAAATATAAATATACACAATGTAAATTATTTATAGCAAGTTTGAACAAATTTAAATAAAAGGCATAGAAAACAATATATGTTACTCTGCTTTCTTACTTAGTACAAATCTATTCAAGTGAATATCGCCATTGTTCTTGTTGTTGTTTCAATTCTCCAAACAACATACATTGCTATTTGCCGTTCCTGCAACAACAGTAAATGCTCTAAAATACTGACCGTTTGTACTATAATTTGCAAGCTCTTTAGGAAATATTGTTACAAGGTTATAAAAGTATACTTACCTCTACAGTCCTATACCTTGACCTGAGTGTCAATACCATGTTTGTAACGAAAGAAATTCTCTCTTGCTGTTGCATAATTACTTAAGCACAACACATAGACTTTTCTAACTTATTTTTTAAGATAAGGCTACACATTATTTGATAGGTAATAAGGAACATATTACCAATGGAACCTAGCGTGCACCCTTCATTGAAGATTTATTGTTTTCCTACTTTATGCATGGATGTTGGTTGAAGTATCGGTTATACCTAAAGACATGTAATAAATTCATTCGATTTAACGTCACTCTGTATTTGAAGTATTTCTTACTATTAAAAATATTTTTTTCTCTAAAATAACCTGCCAGCTTTATCACTCAAAACATGTTTCAAACAAAGTTGGATATTTTTAAGCCACGTCTTTTTAGAGATTTAAATCACCTCAATGAAGTATCTAAAACAATTTTTTGCTGCAGCTTATATAGATGTGGCTCATTTGTTGAAAATACATCATAATCGAATTGGGAATTTTGTGCATTTTGGTATATTTAAACATTTTATGGTCAGTTAATAGCTAATGTGCATCGTTCTATTATATAACAACGGTAAGGCAAAAGATTGGGGCGCTATTGAAATAACGAATTTAAGGTGTTTAGTTGTCCAGAACTTTACTAGACATGCAAAACGTAACAGTCCACTGTATAGAGAAAGGATAACGCCGTGTCAATATGTTATACAACTTAAATGTTGGCACCACACAGAAAAGAATCTAAAGCATAATGACCACACTTAAACTGACAAGCTTGCACTATTTGCAGATAAAAGTAAAGTTTGTAAATCGGAATAAACATAAGCAGACACGTTTGAAATAAAGTTCAGACACGGAGAAAATCGTTCGACACGGGGGCTTTTAGTATTGATGCGTGACTCGAAGTCTCTACATTTGTACCATATAAGAGCAAGTGGGTTGTAAGAAATACCACGAAAAAATTATATGATAAAAAATATCAAAAATTTGTGTTTATTTAAATCTGGATGAACTGATACGAATTTTGGTAAAGTCGTATTTACATCGTTTTAATCAAAGCGTTTTATATTTTCAGTGCTCAATGAAACTCATGTGGGATTCTTTTTATTTTAAATTATTTGTTTGAACAAGTTTGTACTAAAGATGAAAATGATACATTCAGAAGTCAGTTTATAACTACTGAATTGTAAGGTGTAAGAGGTTATAAATTGAGTAAGGCGTTGCTAAACCGATTCGCAGTAATGATTTAATTGATTCGAAAAGTATAAACATTTATACAAAATGCACAGGTAGTTCTGTTGTATGTAAGGTAAACAAAATCATGGTCACAATCACTTTTCTTGCCTTTTTACGAAATCTATTAGAAACTATGTACATTGTATACTATAACCCAGATTGTACTTCATTGTTTGCAGAATGTGTTTTTGGGAACATTTTGAGCACACAATTTGTGAGAACACAAATAAATTTGACAAATCTTTCGTTAACATGCTAAATGGTGTGATCAATATGAGTCACTTGTATGATTGGAGTTCTCGTCTGGATTAATTATAAGGGTCCCTAGATATCATCATCAAATACAAGAAGCTTAGGGTACGAGTTGAGCATTTAGCTTATCGTTTACGCATTTAAATAGCAGGTCGTATCATTTTAAATTTAGGTTTCTCACTAAAATTTTAGAACGATATATTATAAGTATAGTATTTTAATTAGGAAATGTGACAACGTCCTTTGAGCTTTGTAACATATACCAAAATTTGAAAAGGCATAAGACAGAGGTATTCACAAGCAAGAATATATGACAAAGTCCTAAGAGCATAACAGCATATAGCAAAATTTGAAAAGGTACAGAACAAAGGTATTCACAGGAAAACCCAATTTAACAGTAACAACAAATCTGTGATGTAGCATTTAACAAAAACTGCAAACCCGACAGTTACCGCCTTGGAACGGTCCGTCGGCAAAAAGGACTAACTGGGTTGCTTAAACTGGTTTTACAGAGTTATAACCTCGCACTTTCTGGGGAGTTTCTAAATTACAAGATGAAAAGAAAACCGATCTATTTAAATAAAAAAATTCTAAGCGCCGGCGATTTCTTTGATATGTTATGGCGAAATTTATGACGTCATTAAAAAGTAATGTTCGCATAATATGTAGAAGAGAGAGAGAGAAGTATTATTTCTTTTAGAAGAACAAAACAAAAGTGTTGACTGCATGTGATTTTTTTTTCAGAAAGAAATATAACTAGAAAAATGTGAATAGTTGTAGCATCCTGTTAATGGGAAGAGGGCATTGAGGAACTAAAGTTCAATGTCTATCAAAGGAAATGTAGATAACAATCCTTATAATAGGAATTAAATGACAACATTAACCAAGCCAAATGTAAAAGTTAGAACAAATATGTTACCGATTGGTGTTACGAACATTCTTATTTACCTAAACAAGGGATTTGTCTTTTCAGACAACAAGGAGAGGCAAGTTGTCAAACAAGTTAGAAAAAGACAAGTTTTTACCTGACATTCAACTCGTCTCTGTTTCCAGAAATATATATTATGATCATAAATATCATCATCATAAATAAAGGAATGTCTGAGCATTGTTTCATAGTAAGTTTTATGACAATTTCTCCAATATCGAGTCTGCACTTTACGGTTTGTCTGCAGCTGATCAATTCGGCTGTTGCATGTCTTTCAGGGCGTTTAAAATCTTGATCGATTATGATACTGGTAGTAAATGTCGTAATGAAAATGCTAGGTTGGAGAGCTCCACAAAGAAAGGTTTAAGCACAACCCAGTGGGTCCTGTTGCCGACTGACAGTTCCAAGGTACTTGCTAGGTTTTTTTTCTGTGTGTAAATCTCGTCTCTGTGGTGTTGTCACATTTACATTTACCCTTGGTCTAGAGGTTGTTCAGATTTAAATATTTGTGGTTATTTTGATATGATTTACGAGGGTTGTATGATAAATTCGTGGACTTTGTTTGCAAAAACTTTAATATGTGTCGTAGATACATGTATTTTGCGCACGTTATAATTTAATGTGCCTGCAATCCTAAAATCATATATTAAGACTAATATTTTCATCACAAACTACGATTTAATAGCTATAACGGTTCCATGGTAACGGTTACCGGAGCACTCCGTTTTTATACATTTTATAAAGAAAATACGCAACAATTAAAGTATGTATACGAACGTCAATTTTCGCGGTAATCTGTCACATGATTATGTGACGTCTGAACGTCATTTCCGTTAATTTACAGCGCTCTATGTTATAAACATACAAAGCAATTGCTAAAACTGTAGCTAAGGTATCTAAAAAGCATGACGTCAACAACTGACCACGAAGTCCGTGCAAATATTAATTTTTGCGTGAATCTAGGTTTTATTTCGACACAGACGCTTGAAAAACTTCGGGAAGCGAAACATACATCATGCTGTAGATCTCTGGTATTTAAATGGCACGATCGATATTGAAAGGGTAGAGAAAGTTTAGAAGATGGTGTCCGAAGCGGAAGTCCGAAGAAAATTTCAACGTCAATTCAAGAGAAAGTTACGGCGTTGCTTGATGACGACCGTCGCCTTACTGTGCGTGAAATTTTGGAAAATGTCGATGCGTCTTTAAATACCGTGTACAGAGTAATTGCAGACGAATTAAATATGTCGAAGGTCAGTGCTCAATGGGTACCACGCCTTTTAACAGATGACGACAAGCTACGGCGGCTATCAGCGTCCCAGAAATTTGTGAAAAGATACCGAAAAGAGGGAGAAAACTCAACAGAATCATCACTACAGACGAAACGTGGCTGTGGCATTACGACCCAAAGACCTAAGCTCAATCGACCATATGGAAAACGGTGACCGAACCACAGGCGAAAAAGGCGTGCGTCTCTCGGTCTGGAGGGAAACATATGTTCATATTTTTTATGGACAGAGCCGGCATGATTCTTCAACACTGGGTACCCGAAGGAAAGACAGTCAACGCCGACTATTACAGCAAGGTAATTACAATTTCATGAATATTGTAACAACGTTTGCATTTATAATATCGAAACAATTTCATTATTTATTTTAATATATAATATCCGCGAATAAAATACACATATTATAGCATACTTTAGGAAAAACTACTTGTACTAATTTGTATTTTAAAATTAAAATGTTTCAGGTTCTGCGTCGTGATCTTACTCACGCGTTACGCAAAAGCGCCCGGATGTGGACTTGACTTCCGTTATCTTACACCAAGACAACGCTCCACCCCACAAGGCAGCATCTACTTTGCTAGAGAGTGATCTCCTGGGATTTGAGTTGCTAAACCACCCTGCATACTCACCGAACTTAGCTCCTATGGATTTTGAGGTATTCCCGGAAGTGAAAAGGCAGTTGAAGGGTAGGCTATTTTCATCCGCTGATGAACTTCAGAATGCTACACAGATGATTGTGCGATCCCTTCCTCAAAGTTGGTACGTAAGAACATTTGAGAAATGGATACATAGACATGAAAAGTGCATTTGTCTTTGAGGTGATTACGTTGAGAAATGAACGTTTGCTATTAATGAGAATTTTTTTCGACGTTGTGAGCGTCTTTTGTTAACAGCCTGCTCCGGTGCACGTTGAGAGCCTTTGTATTTACCCTTGTTATTTGTAAACTATTATATGTATTGACTAGCGGTTTTCTGTACTTTGTTTGCGATAAATTGAAGATTATGACGATATAAAAATCATCTTGATATGAGTCTATAACAAAAGTCCACGAATTTATCATACAACGCTCTTATGTATTGTATTGGTCTCTCAGGATCTATCCGGCAATATCCAATTTCCTTCAAAATGAAAAAATAAATTAAAAAAATATTTTTTAAAAAAGAAAAACAAACAAAAAACGCAAGTTAATTGCAATATTACATAAAATATTTCATTACAAATACTATTTGACTGTTCTCTCATAGATAGGATACAATATCTATAAACAAAGACACATTTGAAACATCAACATCATGTTTTGCTTTTAATGCAAGTACGACTTACTGTTTGTCTAACTATGACATAAGGTATATGAAGACAAAATCATCAAACTATTTTTATCCATATTTTAAGCTTGCAACATTTCTCATAAATGTGGTGTTTAAATAATCATCCAACGTATATACCTGTATACACTTATTTCTTGTTCGTTATCTAGAATTATATTCACAGATTCGACGCAAGAGCACTCTGCTCAATACACAAATGTAGATTTCGTAAAACCATTACGACTTTTTATGACATAACCCACTACTATGAATGTTGATTGATTAATAATATTAACTAAACAATTTATTATTTTTGCTGCAGTTTTATCAAGTAGACAGTCACGTCACTTAAAGCCATGGAGATGTTCTTTCTAACCTTGAAGAGAGCTTTAAATTCTTAGAAGCATTTGAAGAACTCATATCTGAAGACTTATACATGAACACAGAAAGCTGGCGATAAAGTTGAAAAACTTGGCCGGAAAATTACTTAATTTTACTTTAAAGACTTTTTACTATTTCTTTCTGTGAAATTAAATATTCTCCACTCAGTGAGGAGTGGAAATAATAAAACAAAGGCTTAAATTGTTTTTGCCTTACAATGAATACATTTAAAGGCTGTTGTTGAAAATGAAAGTATGACGATTGTAATAGCAATAGGTTCTGAATATGTATACTGTAAATGCTATGCGTCTTATATGTATGATGCGAATACACTATTAAACCTTGTACACATTGCACATTAAATGAAAGTCGTAGAAATATCTGGACATTTTCAAAAATAACGACGAAACGTTTTGAAAATCTCAAAAATTTCAAAACGGCTGATTAAATTTCGGTGATTCACAAATAGTTGTGATACATAAAAACTTGTTTGGTAAGTCTTCAAACGTATATATTGCTATTTTTGCACAAATGCCTGGTTAGTTTAAGAAATAGACGGTTTTATATTGAAAGTATAAAAATGATCAAGATAATTTAAAAAAAAAAATAATAATAATTTCAATTCGATTATATAAGTTGACATGTCAAATATTTCATTAACAATTAATAACTAACCACTTTTTGGCGCTATTTAATTTCGCAAATTAAGAAACCCAAATCCAGGCCGTGTACATTCTTAAAACGAACCTTGTTAATCTTGACCACACTATTCTGATATAGCGTTGGCTGGGAGCATGTAGATCGTACTTCACCAACACCATGTAAATAAAGGCCTTAAAGTCATGTCGACATATCTGTTGGGTGAATTTACGCTAATATAAAGTACTAATGGCTGAAATTGTCAGACATTAAACCGGCAAACACTTGACCTTGTGTAAACGTTTTGTTTCTTTTTGTCGAAGAAATAAAAACTTATGTGTCCTTAAAAGAAATATTTATATAAAAAATATTATTACAAAGCACGTTTAAAGCTGAAGCAACAACACTTGTATACGTTCAAACCGATCTTTTCTTGAATGGGTAAATAAGAAAAGGTCCTATCAAAATTTCCACAGATATTTAAATTGTATCTACCTGTAGACAAAGGCAAACAAGGTAAATGTAAATGTGACAAAACACATAGACGAGACATAACACACAATAAGTAAAATCATCAGTTACCGCCTTGGAGCGGTCAGTCGGCAAAAGGGCCGGCTGGGGTGCTTAAAGGCATCTCGAAAGGAATGTGGTATCCCACTGAGCCAGGCCCCCACATGCTATGACCAGACCTGCTAATTGCTGGTCATCACTGCAGGGAGTCTTTAGCCAACATAGTACTAATCTGTCACAGTAATACCTCTGATGGGTTCATGCAAAACTAAATTACCTGCTAGTATGGATGTGAGACAGTAGGCTAGTTTTACACAAAGCCACAAACATTATTGTTAGTGATAATGTGGGTTGTTTACTATATGATCCCTTACAAATTCTTTATTGCATTAATTACTAGGTGTCAATTTTGTAACTGCAAGATTATGTATTTATTTCATAGCTAAATATTTAATTTTGAAAATACATGAGAGATACAAGTTTTAGTATTCAAAATGACTCTGAAGGACATTATTCTGACAATGAATGACTTTTTAAATTGCTTTTGTTAGAAACGTTTCGTTACATTTTACAAATCAAAATAAAATATAACTTTAAATATATATGAGAACTAAAGGAATGAAAGAAATAACAAAATGTATAAGAAATAACAAAATCAACCAACAAAGTAAGAAAGAAAACAAATAAAGATTATTTATTTATATATATATATATTGGATTGCGTAATTGGTATATTCACAACTGTTTCCTTTACAAACTGTGAATGACTATGTTCAACCCCCAGATATAGCATACATACACTTGGATCTTGAACAATACCTGTGTGACAGACACATTGTTACAGACTGTGGCAGCCTGGCTTATCAGAAAACAGATGCCCTCACATGCTGGGTGGGGCAATAAATGGGGGGGTCACTTATAAAAGGCTTTTGAGATGCCTTTAAACCTGGTTTGTGGAGCGCTCTATTTCTATCAAACAAACAGTGTGAAAAAATATCCCGTCAAAGTGAAACAACTAACAGTAAGCACATGCATCGGGAGTTAAAACAGATACAATGAACTTATGTACATACATAATAACTAGTAGTAAAATAAACTATCAACATATGTACAGTATGTACAGTAGATAAAAGCATCGGCAACCTAAAAATTCCAAATGAGAAAATAGTTTCAAATAAAATGAAGCAGTACAAGCGCAGAAATATAATAAGAATAATACAATGACGTCTGCAATGCCATGACGTCTTTTGCCAAAAATGTTATTAGTGAAATGTAAAAAATACGAAAAAATCATCGAATTTTAGAAAACAACCTAAATCAACAAAATAAAATGTAGTATTGTTAAAGAGTTAATACGTATTAAAAACATATCATAAAAGCCGAGGATTTATCCGCAGTTGGCATATTATATAATAATATAATAATAATTATATGGTATAATTAAGGTACCAAAAAACCCGATTTTATACCTACTGTGCAATCTCACGTAAAGGGTATGGAGACTGCTCAAGTTATCTCACCTATATAGGGCACGACTGGAGAGATGAAGAGACAAGAAATCCAACAGTGACTGTCTAATTATGGCTTTAAGTCAATGTTTTCATATAGTCTCAACGACCTGTCCGGTCATCGTGTAATTTAAAAGCAATGCAAGTTCTTGACTGTAAAAGGGTCAATTGCAAGCAATGCAGTACAACGAAGGATTCCCGGGTTGTAGCCATCTGCAATACATTTTCTGAGAAGTTTTGTAAAGTGGTCAGAAAAGTTATTGAGACCCTTTATTTTTTTTAACTTGTATAACGCATTTCCATAAAATGCAGGATGGATTATGCCTTTCTACATAAGTGTTTTCATACTGCTTTTATACTTAGAAGTAATAAAACCATTGCGGTGAAATAATTTTGAAAACACCTTTCTTTATTTATGAAGACGAAAGCCTTGCTGTAACAGTTTGGAAGAAATAAACCGGTTTCTAGCATTGAAATCTTCTACTTTAGTACAAACTCGTGCAAACCTTGTAAGTTGTGATATGTAAATTCCATAGGAGGTAGCACGAGGTGAATCACCATCAAGGTATGGATAATTTACAATACTAAAGTTGAAATCATCTCTCTTGTCATAGATTTTAGTAGAGACGTTGTCATTGTGAATAGCGATCTCAATGTCTAGAAATACTGCATTTAAATGTCAGTTATTTGCTTTATTAAGGGTAAGTTCTGGAGGGTAAGTTAGATGGAACATTTAAGAAAAGAAAGGCTTATCTATAGTTTGAATATAAGATAACAATACTGATAAAATGAATAAGATGACAACAAAGAGCACATGCACGGGGAGATTTTTACTACGGCCACACCGCACAAGTAACACCGTTGTGATAATAGTCTAGAAAGAAGTATCTATACTTAGAAGAACTGCATTAAATACCGAGCAGTGATTTCACTTTTGATATTTATTTCGCTATTAATATCTTCTAAGTAAAATATGTGCAAGACTAGTTTTTAAACATGTATATAACATTGAAGAGGAAGGACACGAGTCTTAGCTTAACGGAGCTATCGACGGTTAGTGTATTAGAAAGTAATAACGCGTATTGCGTTCAGATTTGCCGGCATTTTTTGCCGATAGTGTGCAGCGACTTTTCTATTATAATACCACAGGGGCACTTATAAGGTGCCCAGGGACTGAACCCGGCCGGATCATTATACTGACACCGACGAGTCAGGCGTAATGCTGTCCACTTCGCCCCGAACGTTTGATGCCTTTTACATTTCAACAGTAGCCGGTAGGGTAATCTTGAGCATATTAAAAAAAACAATTCACAATAAGTATTGTTTAAATGTAAAGGCCAGTTGGCAGTTGTATGATTTCAAAGGTTCTTCACTTAAGGCCCGTCGGCATCGTACTAATTTAAACAGAAGAAAGGCAAACCGCTGATAATAATATGATATCTGACGTCTGACATCTCAAACTCACTGCTTGAAAGACTTAAACCTTCAGGATACAACACTGATTTGCCACGTGCATAACAACAACACACGACATGTAAGCATTTTACCCGCATCTCTTAAAATATTACAAACTGATAACACGATAGATTAAGAAGTTCATTGTTATTTCATAAGTTTGTGCCACAGTTGTCGATCAAATGCAGAAGTGGGGTGGGCGTTTGATGTGTTGCATATAAAAAGACGCATAACAATTATTGTTTTACCTGTTCAAAAATGTTTGACTATATAAGATTTTTCGCTTTCTTAAAAAAGAAAGATGACACATTGTTGCTTACTTTTCATACTACAAAGCTGTGCAATAGCGACGTTCAATTACACGTTGTCAATGTGATGACCGATCGATTAGTTGTATAATGGTCTATATTATGTATCAATAAATAATGACTTGCGTTCTAGATCGAAAAGATTTAAGTTCTATCATTTGACGTGGTTTTCTGCACAGCGAGTGAAATGACTTTAAAATGGTTAATGAAGCTTTATTTATGTACAGATAATAATTTTAATTTTATTATGATATACAAAAGTCTTCATTTGTATCGAGTTTATTTTTTACCGGCTGTGTTAAATGCCTGAGCATATTTTGCATATTGTGTTGATAGTAGATCATTAAAATACGGCTATGTGCATCTGTTATGTAAATGCAATAATTGTTGACAGATTGTGCTCGCACATTGATTGGTCAGCGTAGATACTCCATGCAATCCGTCTCTTAAGAGAAATAGCATACATGATACGCCGTCTGTGAGTGTCAGTAAGACTCGATCTATAAATGTATATATATATATATATATATATATATATATATATATATATATATATATATATATATATATATATATATATATATATATATATATATATACAGAGAGAGAGAGAGAGAGAGAGAGAGAGAGAGAGAGAGAGAGAGAGTAAACATGGACAACAATCTTCTACGCGTCAAAAAGCTAATAAAATAACGCATCGAAAAGACAATAATGATTTAGTTCCTTAAATTTAAAATATTAAACGTTTTAATGCGGTAAAAAAAAGATTAATTAGATGAACTTTTGCAAACCGACAATCCTTATATATTTCTAAATAGATTATACCTTTATAAATGATTTGTTGAAGAGGAAGTGTCGATAGTATACATGCAAACATGTTCTTGTTATTGGGTCGCAAAGAACGGTGACCCTTTATCTATAATTGGTTTTAGAAATGCCTATGGGGTCACGTCGCAGCTTTTAAGCGATGGTATTTTTTAAACGGAAAATATTATTCTGGTTCAGTTATTAAAGAACACATTGTTACATTTATACTTAAGTGTTCTGTTTCTTTTGTTGTGTCTTCTAAAGAAATAATAGTTAAAAAAACCTAGAAACTATGTAAAATAAGAAGTAAACTTTTGCTAATCTCGATTGTCAAATTCTTATTTTCGAATTAAAGGACTGCATTAATTCTACCACAATCTCTTCAGTGTCATATTCATAATTAAGCCTTTTTTCGTAACAAAAGCTTGGGGCGGGGTTAGGGGGTGGGGCGTATAGTGCAATAACAGCTCGATGAACGATGCAACAATTAATAGTTTGATTTAGATTTGGACAGACTGCACTAATTATCAAAAACATTATCTAAGGTTTGTTAAGATTTAAAACTCCATTGGCTTTTACTTTTGTGTTAAGTATTACTTTTGGAGTCATATTGCAAAGAAATAAATAGGTCATATAAATCCAATGTTTTTCTTGCGTTTTTTAAAGATTTCCGTAGATTATTTCCGGCGACTTTGAAGTTCTGGATCAACTTTTTCTTGTTTAGCGTATGATACCTGAAACGCTAGCGCCAACGTGCACGTTCTAAACATAATCATAAGAAAATATAGCAAAGTCCTGTTCGTATGGCAAAATATATTAAAATATAATTAGACACAGGACAAGAACATTCACATACCAGTTAAATGTGAATGTAACAACAAGACTTTGATGAGACAATATATAAATAGAAAAATGCCAGCAGTTACGGCAGTGGCACGGTCAGTTGGAAAAAAGCCGTCTTGGGTGCTTTAACTTAACCCCGTACTTCCTCGGGTTTCTCAAATGCATGTATTGAAAAGAAAACACATCCTTTTAAAAATGTCAAACCAAACAACATTGGTAACGTATTGTAAGAGGTGAAATATGACGTCTTTAAATAAAGTGGTGACGTAATTTAAAATCATGTCCTTATTTGGGGGAGGGGGGTTAATGAATAAGTTTTATTTCTAATAGAACAACTACACTTTTTTATTGTTAAAGTAGTAAAATAGTTTAAACATGGACAAAATGACGAGAGTGGAAGCGTGAATTGTTCCAGAGTTTAATTTTTCAATAGTATGGAATTGAAGTAACAAAATCCTATGTACGTAAAAGACAAATCACCATCCGTGTAAGGATGAACTTGATGACAACACAGACTGCATTCATTGGGAGATTTTAACAGACCGCTACACTGCGCTGGTAACATTGTTGTAATCAGTAATAAGGAAATATGTCAAGGTCATATAAGTAGTGCAACATATATTAACATTTGAAAACGATGGATGCACCAAGGCTTACAGAAGCACTAAGTAATGAAAAATTAAGTTCAAATACGTATTGACCGTTTATGGTAATATATATATTTAATTCTAATAGTAATACAGCTACTTAATCTATCAGTCCAATCGTACAGTTCATGACAAAGTAACTGAACTAAGATAGAGCATACAAATAACTCGGGGGATTTTACTACTGATTTATTCTGGTTCTGGCTCGCCTCTCATTGGTATTATTCTTATGAAGGTTGTAGTTATTATAAAGAGGGCTACTGAAAGTTAAAAAACCTTAGCAATGAACTTGTTAGTTGTCTCCTTGTAGCAAATCAATAAGACTCGAAGCATTGTATCTGAGACAGTAAAAGCTCATTATTTAACCTCTGTACGCCCCACTCCCCCGACCTTGAGAAGGCTTATTAACATCAGATTGAAACTAGATCTGTTGTAGGAATTGTTCTTCCCGCACAAACCTATTGTGTTGAGAGTCTGTCGACAGAAATCTCCATTTCCTGTTTTTTCTCTGTAATGAACCCAAGATATGGACAATGCTTCAGCGATCTCGCACTTGGGAGAAAGGTTAAACCTAATAGGCTTGCATGTTGTGCTGGTCTGGTGCTCCACACTAGGCAGTATAACAGTCTAATAAGGGACTACAATAATTCATACATAGATCCTTAAACGAACTTAACTGAAATGGTTCGTTATGTCAACAATTTTTGATAGTTAAGGCCCATTGTGCCGTCTCTATGCTCTTCACCTGAGTTTGCAAAGTAGGTATAACTTGGGCGTATATTGATTGTTTATTACATAGAATGTCATTTGTAGATAAATCATTAGCATTGCGAAAATCGTATCTCAATTCTGCATTTTGTTTCGTGGATTAGGATGGTTTTCTGAAATTTGATAACTTGACTCGTGTTAAAATTCCTTTTTTAAATGAAATCTATTCATCAATTGTACATAAAATCATCTTCTTTTACAAATCTAAGATTAACACTCTTATCCAATCAGATTAGAGCTTCCAACCCCGCCCTCACTAGGTCTTTTTTGTGTTCCATTTATTTCCCTGGCTCTATGTTGTATCATGCACACTGAATAATAGACAGAAAAAATATAACGCTCTTGGTTCATGTGAGCTTAATAGCTGTTAGACACAATTATTTGTTTTACAAAGTATTAATATGGAAACCGTGTCTTTGCAACAAAAGCTTGATTGGGTATAATGATAATTTACCAATATTAGAAACATTAATGGACATTTTAATATCTTTACATTTAACACACCTTCATGAAGGAATGTCATTTTATTTGTATTCAGTAGAGATTTAAACCATACAATGAAAAAGTGCGATTCTAGATTTTAGTGCTGATTATAATATTAACTTTTTTTCAGTTGGACATTGCAATTGATATGTCTGTGCAACAGCCATTGTGTAACTGCCATTGTATAACTGAATCTGTATGTTCTTGTTCCAACTATTCGCAAGTTGTGGTCTTATAGCCAGGCACAACCCCATAGAATTGTTAATCAGTTGTTTGATAAATTGATATAAAGAGATATTAAGTTTATGATTAAAATTCTACGAGCAATGTGTATTCGTATTTCTTCTCTGGTAAAGTTGGTATTAAACGGTGCATTCATATTGATTTGTCATATTCGCATCTTGTTATTCACCCAATATTATACATTTATGGTGTATTAAATGCAAAGCACTCCACACACCGGTGCGCTTTAGTTTTATTCTGTAGATAAGTTTACCATTTGCGTCATTTAAAATCCATTTTCGAATAACTATGATTACTTGCGACGATCGAAAAAATGGCCAGCAACTTACAGCATTCGAACTAAAGCCGACAAAGGAATAACCTCACAGCGTTATCTAAACAGTAGACTAGCGCAGATATTAGGTACACGAACGAACAGAAAGCTTTGCATTTATTATGTGTCAAGAAATGTCCTCAGTACACCCCAGTACACCCCAGTACACCCCAGTACACCCCAGTACACCCCGGTACACCCCAGGACATCCCAGTACACATAAATGGTATAACTCCACCCTATATAGATACTTATATTCCAAAGAAGCCCGGTTTCATTTGCCATCTAAGTTTAGCTTGTGGGACTAAACAACTACACAAAACGCAGTGACAGGTACAATAATCAAAATAGTCCAAACAATAGTAAAAGCCTGTTGTTGTTACAGATTTAAAATTCTGTCCAACTAAATGTGAGCATTCAGATGTTTTCTCGCCATAAAACTGTCTTAATTTGTTTGCATTACTAACCGCGTGATCGAGTTCATCAAGCCTTATATATCAATTCCCCCAGTTTGAGTAAGTTGTTATTCTACATGTCTGGTTTATGCGGAGATTATTTTCGCACAGACATGCTATTTCTGCTAACTTGTTAGATAAAGTATGTCTTTCTGTAGGAATTAACTGCTGCATTTTCAATAAATCGTCCATCCAGCTTCTAACTACAAATGATACAGGGGAATATTAGATCATTTTCAAGGAAGATCTTTCAAAGAAAATAAGGACTAAAACAAGAGACTGCAACGTTAAGAAACTTACAATAATTTCACACTAAATGTTTAAATTTCATCTCTTAAGACTGTGCTTAATGTACGGAGTAACACGTCAACAGAAATAAAAAATAGAAACCTCTTTGCAGTAAAGCAAAAGGTAAATAAAATATTTAAAAAAAAATAAGTATACGTTTTCAGTATCATGGTTGTAAATAAACTTGATCTTCTACAAATAGTTTTTAAATATTAAAAGCACAGTAAATGGGAACAATTTGTATATTAACTAAACAAAGGAGATGATCCCTAGCTTCCATAATAGTGCATAGTAATAGGTTGCAGATAATCATGACCTTAAAAGAGGTCTTCAATCGACCACATATATATAAAATAACAAACCAAGCAAATAACAAAGTAGACTGATAACATATGCTTTTAATTTCAAAAGTATGTCATAAAGTTGTTGATTAGACTACGATTAAAATGAAACTACAACTAGATCAAGTATTAAGGAAGAATCTTTGGACGCGAGGGAAGAGTCCCGAGTACAAACAATAGAACAGAACATTAGTTTATTAAGACAAGTTGATTGTACATCGTCATCGTCATAAATCGCAATTTAAACAACTTAAAATATACATATGCTTCTTAAAATTGTAATAAGTAACAGATAAGGATTAAGCTCTATATTCAACTAAATCAAATATCTAATTTTAATTCCTATGTTTATCCCACATGAATAATAGCCGACATTTCAACTCATGAAAGCGTCGCATTGTTTACAGCATGACGACATTCAAAGGACTTTCCAGGAACGATTTCATAAAGACGCCTTGCACAGTGGAAATAACAGAGAAAAACTGTCTCTTCTCTTAGAATGATTACTACATTCTAGTGGAAATATTATTCTCGGCATATGTTACCATGTTTACCATGCTGCATACAACTGTTGTTTAAGAATTAATAAAGAGAATGACAATGTCAAATACAATTATATCATATATTTTAATTAACTTCGCACATGTGTGTGTGTGTGTGTGTGTGTGTGTGTGTGTGTGTGTGTGTGTGTGTGTGTGTGTGTGTGTGTGTGTGTGTGTGTGTGTGTGTGTGTGTGTGTGTGTGTGTGTGTGTGTGTGTGTGTGTGTGTGTGTGTGTGTGTGTGTGTGTGTGTTTGTGTGTGTGTGTGTGTGTATGTGTCTGTGTGTCTGTGTGTGTGTGTTTCTGTGTGTTCTTTATTAGTCCGTTCTTCAGTCTGCTCTTCCATCTGCCCATCTTTTAATATTTCCATCCTCTTATTAAACTATGTTTTGTCCACAGCATTTTCCAATATATATATATATTTGTCTCATTGGAGACTGGATAGATATTGAATTTTACAAGAAAACAAAACTATATTGAAGCATATTCATAAGTTTTATTCGCGCAAAATAACGTAAGCTATAAATAATAGAAAGATTTAAAACATGGTATCTAGCTTCCTAGGGTATAGTAAATGTGCCATGCATAAACTACATAAAGTTTAATGCACAATCGTTACCCGGTTCTGGCACTTCCTTCATTTTACTTGTTGTATTATTAAATGGCTTGTGATATATGAAGGCTCATGTTAATTTCGGGCTAAAGTAGAAAAATATGTATGACGTTCTTTTTTCATTGATGTTACGCGAATGTGCTTTTTAATGTTAGTTGAAAGTGCTAAAAATAACCTGTTTACATAATATTGATGTTATTTTTTATTTCTGTAGCCGAAGTGATAAAGATCTGCGGTATATTCTGTGGAACGGTTTTTACCAAGTACCAAAACGTGCAAAACTCGACTCTTAAAGCTAGTGTTTAAACAGAATATTGAATATCAAATTAACATTAAATATTGACAATACTCCATTTCGTCTACTATAATGTTAGAATTAAGATCACCTGCTTACTGAGCTACTACTTAAACACGAAAAGCCCCATTCAATATTAACACGTTTATCTTAAAATTCTCATAACATAATTATACAATAAAAAATATATAATTTTTTGTATTCACTCCATAAATTTTGCATTTCATTTTAAGGGATGATAACACAAGTCTGTATTTTCCACAGCATGTGCGTCCATCTCTGTGCGAGTGTTTGTGAGTGTGTTTGTGCGTTTGTAATGCTCGCGTGTCCAGTCTTTGTGTGCAAGGTTTAGGAATAATCACCGAGACAAAGGTCTCAAGTAAACAATCCCATATCTTCTTTGATCAAGTTAATATAGAGTCGTCACTATCAGTATTTGAAAAGTTAAAATAAGGTAACCGTCTATCGGTGTAACTGTGTTTAGAAAACGTGACATTCTTGGAAAAGTTAGCTTTTAAATAATGATAATTTCATTGGCGGATCGATGGAGCTCCTAAAATTAAGTTTGTTTTGTAACTGCTGAGTCATTTTAGTAAAGGCCATAAAACATAAAACGTATCCTTAATTTACTTACAGAAATGTCACAGAAAGCAATTTTTACACTAATTACATTCTATGAAGTTGCTGCTTTAGTGGCTGCATTGAAACACCGTTTTGTGTCTTAAAGTAAAAAAAACGTAGACAGCGGACGTTTTTCTCGCGATTTTCTGTCATGGAAACCTGTATTTTTGCTACTTCTGTAATCTGAGACAATAACATCAGGTGATATTTATCATTTGGGCTTTAATATTTTCTGTGGAAAAAAAACTGTATGAGAATGTTTAAACAATGTTATTAACAATTCTATGTTACATTCTCAATGTGTTTGTGGTATTTCGCAGGTTACAGTTTGCATTAGAATCGGTCTTCATTTGCTGTGTAACAATCAGCCATTGTGTCAAGGATAACGAATCTTAAGGCGATAATAAAACTCATTATCAGCGTGCATGGCATCAGTTGTAATAGCTCACCTTCCAAAAATAAAAAGAAACTCAGCAATATGACCCGTAAATAAAATAATGGACATGTTTCTTATTTGAAATGCAGACATATTGTATTTTCGCGAAACAACAACAACAAGATATTATGTTACATCCTCTTTACGAAATAACTATTGATGTTGTAAAGTGCAGAATAATTGCAATAAGAGATGCGTTTTTGTTTCTTTCGGCTTGTACATGTACTTCCGAAGTTTGTAATAAATGGTTATTAACCTACATAACCCATTCTTAACACTGATTTATTTAACTATCTTTTCTAGTGTTTGACTAACATGTCACTAAGCTTTATACGATGGGTACAATACAAGAATTTCCGCTTAAATATTTCTCCCTATCACCCAGCTACAATTATTATTATTATTAGTAGTAGTAGTAGTAGTAGTAGTAGTAGTAGTAGTAGTAGTAGTAGTAGTAGTAGTAGTAGTAGTAGTAGTAGTAGTAGTAGTAGAAGTAGTAGTAGTAGTAGTACATGTATTTTTATCATTTATTCTTTTCCTTTATTATTATCATCATCAGCATCATCATCATCATTGATACAGAGCATCTCAAGGTACATGTATACCAATAATCAAGGCTCTACCTCTTGTAGTTTCTGACGAAGAAATTCTTTTTATATAAAGCCATATATCGAAATGGCCACGCATCTGCCATGTTGTTTATTGATCACATTTAAACAATGAATGCCATTTAAGGAACAGGTACAATAAATACAAAAGCTCTAGCTTTTGTGATTTCTGACAGGAAGGCTTTAAACGTTTTCCTATATAGCCATATTGCGAAAAGGACCGCGACCCTGGCGGCCATGTTTTTACGAACAATCAGTTTTACGTATACACAAGCGAACATTCTTGATACAGGGCCACTCAAGGAACATACATACCAAATATCAAGGCTCTACCTCTTGCAGTTTCTGACAAGAAGATTTTCCTAGTTTTCCTTTAAAGTCAAATATGGAATTGGCCACATCCCAAGCATTCATATGTTTTGACGTATTAAAATTTTTCGAACAATCGAAAGGGCCACCAAAAACACATGTATACTATATATGATGGCTCTAGCTGTGGACGTTTTAACAACAAAAAAAAACATAATTGTCCTTTATAGCCATGTTTGGATAGCCACGGTCCTGTCGATGATGTTTTGTGACGGATCTAAATTATTTGGACAATATTAATTCCACATGCCTGTTGAAGCCTTTGAGAAAATATGGTTGAATATGGCCCAACGGTTGCAGAGAAAATTTTGATGACTACAGACGACGGACGGTGGGCGATCACAATTGCTTACCTGAGCATAACCTCGGGTGAGCTAAAACAGAGAGAAAGTCTTTGGTCCTACGAGGTTTCGAACACAGAAACCCTGAAATCACAGCAGTTGTTAAATTGTATCTATAATTAGCAGTTAACTCACTTCAGCTAGAGGCCCTCCATTTGGCTTTGCTGGTCTACTTTCAATTAATTTAAATTTATTTTAGAGAATAACATAATAATATAAGTAATAATACACATAGTATGCTGTGAAACTGTATTTCGTTAACAGATGATAAGACAAAGCCACGGACAATTCAGAACTAGACAAAATACCAGCCCGAAAGAAATAATTTCGAACAAACACGTATACACATATCTATGTACATTAACATTAAACGCGGAGATATAACGTTTACTTGTAGCACGTACATACGAAAGATAAACCGTATGTCCTGATAAGCGAGCATTGCCCACCACAATTGCTCAGTTAATGATCGTCATAGCAATAAAGCATACATGTTGTCGTATATGCCTGAATTATTATGTAAGTCTAGACCTAACGTAAACAATTGTCTGTATTATGCGACCCAAGTACCCATCCCTCCCCCCCACCACCACCAATCTACATCCTCGATTCCAAGGACACTCCTTTATAACAGTAATTTACATTTCACCTTTTGTAATTAAATGATGTTGTCTTATCTTAATGACTACTTTATTGATTGTAAAACTATAACATTTCTTTTATGTTCGACCAACTGATGATAACAGAAAATGAAACTACCAAATGACATTTTGTAATGTCTGTGCTATTTTCTCCTTTACCGGAATAAACGTTCAACACAATGTAAAAAGTAGTGTGTGTCAAGTAAGTTCGGTTCACAAAAAATTAATGAACAAAAACGTTCCTATAGGAATTTTTGTTATGATTGATGCTATGTTCTTCTGGGATATGACTATGTGTATGTATATAAGTAATGGTGCGCCTTAAATTGTCAATTAATTTTTAAGAGTTAAATAATTTTGTAGGGCGTTTGAAGATTTGATAAAATCAAAACTACGAAATATACGATATGTTATACAATATGTGTTTATCATGTAGGTTTGATATTGAGTGTAAATTCTTTGTATCTGACTGTTTAGTGTTTGCAAGTAAATATCAGGCATATATTTGTATGTGCGCTTTTTAAGTATTGTCGATACTTGTTGATTAGAAATTTGACTTTATAACTTATGCGTGATATTTCAAGTATCAAAATTTTCTCTATTTAAATATAAGGGGTGCGCAGTACACTTGTATTTTTATACATGTTGCACATACGGAAATCAACTTTACATTAGACATAAACGATAAGCACAAGATGTTTATCAATTAGGCTTTTTATCACTTTTGTCTTAATGCAGAATATTAACCTATCATTGGCAAAAAGTACATATGACGATTTGGATATACTATTTTCGAAATAAGATTATTTCCAAATGGAATATTTAAATTAGCAATATTTTAAAACAGTAAATGTCTTTCAGTACGGATATAAGGCGCTGGTGGTGTATAAACATTTAGTGTGTTTTTCTCTGTGACGTATACTGACCAAATATAAAATCAACAAAAATATTTATCAATTACTTTTAAAAATCAAGGCAAGACTCCAGGATACCTTCCAGACAATAACAAAATTCTATGCTGATTTTAACACCGCTTACTTACACAAATACTTATGTATGTAACTTTGTTATAAAACGTACGATGTTCATGTTAATATAATATCAAATTAAGGTTTGCTTATTATAGTTTAAAAAAGTGTATTAATAAATCATCAAAATGCAGTTTATCGTCTTCGTTAAATACAAATTCTTTATAAATCCATCAAGGCAAACTAAGTTTGTTAATTAAACTATACATTATACTTGTTTTAAGCCAACGATGTTGAAATGCTATTAAGCTACATGCAACAATTGTTCAGTTTACACACACATTCAGTTGGATGGTGGTGGCAAAAAGTATTGAGGCAGTCATTGCTGAATGCCTATAGCAGAAGAAAAGCAGAATGCTATTTTTGTACTATAGTTGTAGAAAAAAAGAAAGAAAACGTTGTCTACAGTGGTTGTGGCACACAGTAAACTGTGTCTATATGTCATTGGTATAGAGGTGCGTTTCTGGTTTGGATGAGTACAGTGATGCAATGATTAATTTTTACCAATGCGGCAGGCACTTTATGAAATGTATTCTAACTTGTCTTGCTTCAGCATCTTAAAGTAGGTCACAAATTGAGAGAGCGATATCGAAGAACTTTACATCGTTTTTAGCTTGTACAGTATAGGTGAAAGTGTCAGTCACTTAAACGAGCCACTTTCATTTACTGCCACATAACACACTAATAAGTTTATTATGAAAATATAACAAGGTCTTTTAAGCATAAGGCATTTATTAAAATTTGAAAATGAACGGACAAATGTATTCACGTGCCAGTGAAATGTTAAGATTAAACAAAATTGTGACTTTACATTATATATAATAGAGCAAACCGAACAGTTACTGGCCCGAAACGGTCAGTCTAAATGAGAACACACTGGGGTGCTCAACCCGGTTTAACAGAGCTTTAACCTCGCACTCTCTGATGCGTTTTCTCGAATGCAAACAAATAAATGTCATTAGTGTGACTATTGTCATCTTATTCGCTAAAACTATTTTAACAAAAATGCGCTGTTCTAAGACGTTGACTAAGATATTATTTATATATGTATATATATATATATATGGAAGGAGAGAGAAAGAGAGATACAGATACAGATACAGATATGGGTGTGTTGTCAAAGAGCAATAAAAATATTAAGTGGGTTTTTTGTCTGGCCAGACATGATAATGCTGCGTTGTCAGTATCTTTTAGCCATCAGGCTATTTTAGATATTGAGATATCTGGAAAGTGTGTCTCTATTAAATGAAGATATTACTAGTAAGTATTCTGCCGAAATAAACTTCTTCATGATAAATCAAACACATTGTATATTCGGCAAAGTTATTATGTACTTTTTATCATATTGAACCTAATAACACACCGAAAAAAAATACAATGTCATAATCCTATATATGTGCGTGTGCGCACGTGCGTGTGCGTGTGCGTGTCTGTGTGTGCGTGCGTGCGTGCGTGCGCGTGCGCGCGCGCGTGCGCGTGCGCGCGCGCGTGTGTGTGTGTGTGTGTGTGTGTGTGTGTGTGTGTGTGTGTGTGTGTGTGTGTGTGTGTGTGTGTGTGTGTGTGTGTGTGTGTGTGTGTTGATATACAATACTCTTTTGTATTTCTTAGAGGTTTATGATAACATTAATGAAGTAGACCTTTTATTATAGTAGACCTCTAGCTTGGACTAGTCTTTTCAATTTCGTGTCATTTAAGATATATTGCCATAAACCTAATGGGATTTCCACGAGTATCTCAGCTTGTCTTTGTCTTTTTTCGATCAATTTATGATTAATCTTTATAGTAGATAATACGTTTTTTTATGAATTAGTTGCGCAGGTGGTTGTACTCGGTAATATAATTGGGGTCTTCCTATCCCAATAGTACGCTTGTGCCCACAAATGTGTCGATGCGATGTATCAAACACTATAACGCCTTAAATTGTATCGTATACTTCAGTCAGCAATCAATAAAATTATATTGAACGATAGGAGCATTGCCTATCGCATTAAAGAAACGTGTCGCTATACCACACTGATAAACCGTCTGTCAACTACATGTAGCTATCGTTTCGAATTTATGTTTTCATAATTATGGGTCGTCTTTTAAAGACTGGTTTAATGTAATTAGTTTATTTGTCAAATACCTTTATTTTAAACCAGAAGCTAAGTTGCTATTTCACGTTGTATTTTCATTCTTGCGTACGAATCCTGTTAGTCTTAAAACTGTCTCTTAATTCTACACATCGCAGCTCGTTATCAGTCTGAATTCTAAACATCGCATCTCGTTATCAGTCGATTTTGCTGGCTGGCGTCTGGTTAAGTCAATCGCCTTATTAAGGAGACGTGTAGTTTGATTGCGTCACCGAGAACGCTACCATATATTTATAATTGGTTTTGGAAGTGTCTTTAGGAAGCGAGGGTATTTTTCAAACGGAAATTGCCATTCTCTTTTAACAGTAATAAAAGTACATACGGTTGCATTTATATTTATGTGTTCTGTTTCTTTAGCTTCTTCTAAAGAAATATCATCTCAACGATAAGAACTAACGTGATAACTTTGAAAATGTAAAAAATAAACTCGTACACAAATCGATTGTCAAGTTTTTATTTTCATATTACAGGGCTGCACTTATTCGACTGCAATCACTCAATTGTCATATTCAGATTGTTATATTTAGAAGATGTTTAAAACGAGTATTTGCCGTTGGGCTTTTTTTCCACAACCCAGTTAGAAGGTTGTCGGGCCGTATCCCTCAATAAAAGCTCGGCGCGTTTAGGGGTGACTACACTAAATATCGACCGGAAGTAGAATGTGTGACATGGACTCTTTAATAACAGTCTGTTGCTATAATTTGTCATCATATATCCTATTTTGAAGGTAATTTGAACCTTTTGGTATCAAAAGAACGCTAAAACCATGTAAACTTAAAAATCAAATTAAAATTAAGCATATGTTGCACTTCTATGCAAAATTATGGACTGAATCACCGTTACCGGAAGGAAATATTTCATTGAAATCTGTGGGTTACAGGCTGGCAATTTGATGGTATGTGCATTGTTCGAAGCAGGACTTTATTATTTTAACTAATTTCTGGGTCTTTATATATATATACAGAGAGAGAGAGAGAGAGAGAGAGAGAGAGAGAGAGAGAGAATATATATATATATATATATATATATATATATATATATATATATATATATATATATAACAAATAGCTTTGCATCAAATTGTTTTTTTTATCTTCTATTTTATTCGGGGTTTACGGCTTTGCTATCTAACACCACCTGTGACCATCCTGCAAATGCTTACATAAGGTCATCCCGAACGAATATCAAAGCGACTCTCTTAAATAGAAAAACCAGATAACAACATATCGTGCTTGTTAAACTTATTGGAGGGGGTCCTTTTTTCAGAGGAGAGTTTTTATTAAAGTTATAATAAAACAAAGTTATATTCCCTACAGTAATTACGTGCATAATTCATTAATCAAGGACTCGTTTATACAGTTCACCTTCATTTTTATCCCTGCACGATACCACAAAACGCATTCATCACACACTTGCTGTCTAACATGTTTGATCGATGAAGTTTGATGGTAAAGTCAAGGTGACCTGTAACATTGTTGTATGTCACATACGTGTTGAATGTCTGGTAAGTAGACCAATTTGACAATGTGTGTACATGTGTCGGTCAAAAAAATCGTTAAGCAACAAAAATATGATTAATAAAGTTCACAATGCGATTGCTTAAGATTTTTTATTTAAATAAAAGTTTGAAATGTGTATTTTGTTATTGTCAGAAAATGTTTAATCATTTGCTGTGTCAGTTTTCTCAAGATTTCTTTCGCTAAAAAAGATCAAGTCATTTAGTTAAAGCCTTACAAAGTTGCATATCTTTTTTTGGTTTTTATTGAATTAACCTTTCTAAAGGGCAAGTATTCCGATGAGAATTTCAGCGTAGCCTTAGAGCAATGAATGCGACGTGGATGGTTAGCAATGAAGACCTTTAATTCACTTATTTCGAGATAAAGTGTGTGTTTTACGACATAAGTCATTGAATCAAATACAGGAGAGGATGAACAGAAAATATTGTAGCCTTACCTTTTTGCATTGTAACTTATAGACCTGTTAAATCCATAACAAGGTGGCACCCTTGGCGTAGTGGTAAAGTCGCAGATATTGTAACTCTGCTTTCTGCTAAGCTTCTCAGAACGCAGTTTCGAGTCCCGTTAGGGGCGAAGTACTTAATGTGGGAAGGTCTTCCTGCCAACATGTGGTGCGGCGGTAGTTCTTTCTTCACAAAAACTGATGGACGTCGCTGTAATGATCATAATTGATCGTTACGATTTTTTTTAGAAACAAAACTAATCCATTGCATCAGTGTTGTTTTATTTCTCCTCAACTAATCCAAAAATTATTAACCTTATCATCATTATCATCATTATTATTTCCATCATCGTAATTATCGAAATCATCATTTGTCATCATCATCGCCATTTTCATCATTACTTTATCATCATTATTAGCAGTATAATCATCATCGTCATCATCATCATGTATAATGGCGATATATATATATATATATATATATATATATATATATATATATATATATATATATATATATATATATATATATATATATATATATATATATATATACAGACAGGCGGGGGGATGGGCGGTTGCACAGACAGACAGACAGACACGCACAGACACACAGACGGACAAGAGACACACAGATAGTCACAGAAAGACATACACACACAGACACACAGACAGGCACACACAGACACACAGACGGACAAGACACACAGACAGTTACAGAAAGACATACACACAGACACACACACAGACAGGCACACACAGACACACAGACAGAGACACAGACAGTAACAGACAGACAGACACGTGGACAGACATTCAGACAGATTTGTAAGTAGAGAATGTAACCAACACATCCTTAAGTTACAATGTGATTGCATGTATAAGTGTTTGAATATATTGGTTCAAACTTTGTCAGCCTTTTAGTGGCTATTAAACATCTCTATAAATAACTCTTCCTTTCTTTGAAGAACTATTGTTAGTGTAGGCAGAGTGGGGGATTGGTGTTGGGATTTGCCGGCATTTTTGCCGAAACTGTGCAGCAACATCTGTTCTGCTGTCGCCTTAGCCCCGAGTGTAAGGAGGGTAACAACAACTACCAACTTTAAAGTATTTGGTTTGACTCGGCCAGGGTTTAGGCCTTCCGATCAGCAAGCCAACGCTCTACCAATTGAGCTATTGCGGCCGGTAATTGGGTTACCAAGTAAACCATATGGTCGGGAATTAAACTAGGGTCATATATTACTTCTGCAGCCATCGTAAACAGGCATTTATATGGAATTCTCCGAAGATGGAATTTCAATTTCTGAGAAAAAGATGAGAATCCACCAAAGTAATAAAATTGTCATCACAAATTCAGATCCATGAATGTGTTGTTTTTTTTATTTCCTACGTAAGTTAAGCAAGATAATATATCGGTCGTTAAATCTTATTATAATAAACTAAGGCTTGATAACCTAGACCATGCTCTGGTCTCTGTGCGGTTTTTATATGAGCTGAAAAAAGAGCCATTTGGGTGGCGAAAATTCGACAGATCAAAATCAGAATAAAACATATAGACATCATCATCATCATCATCATCATCATCATGACGTAATAGGTGTTATGCTTCTCTTTTACATAGGTGTAAGATACAAATAAACAGCATTTCGCGGGATCTAATGAGATAACAATAATTTATATGATTATTTAAGAAACAAACCTGGTACAAACTGTCGGATACACCTTTGATGTCGGCGATTTTCTGTACCTTCCAGTTTGTTGTTGGTGTTATAACCATGCGTTGCGACTGATGCTGCCAGTCTGTTGATCTGGATATAGTTTGTTTGCTCAGACTGATGTACTATCCAGATTTTGCGGTTATATTATTTCCGGACTTGCCATATCCTTTGGGGCATTTACATTTCAGAATTACCCTTATGTACATGTAAATACCTTCGTTGTATAAGCTTCGAGGTAAGTTTTGCTTCGCTCGGCAAATTGTCCGCTCCAACAAGCGACATTAAAGCACTTGTCTTATGTCTAAGTGCTTTTAAATAAACGCTTGTGTGCATTTGTCAGAGGGGAGTTAAAATTGTAACATGTGCCATATTTCCCATAGAACCTGTTCAGTTTTCTTAGTGGAATACGAATGTTTAATATGGTCAATTATGTTCTATTCTAAAGTATTGTTCAATGGTCAATTGCAATCCAGCACAACATAACAGCCATTGTAATAATAGTTCTTCAGTTGTTTGATAGCATCGTCAGATCAACATGATTTTAAACAATTGTATGTTGTACACGGGAAGATAAATAGTATATATTATAGTTTAATGTTAAAACAAAATATTTTTGCATTTACAAATTATGATAAATGACAAGGAATACCCTTTTTACTAACCGTTTCTAGAAGAAATAGATGAATATGACTTTGAACATGCACTTTGCGAAACCAGTGAAATTTGTCAACGTCCCTGGCAAGGTACTTCTGTACTTGCTATAGCTTCAACCATCGGTCCTGGCAAGGTACTTCTGTACTTTCTATGGCTTCACTTATCGGTCAATCCGTCTAGCCGTGTGAACAAGAAGCCACCAGAAACATTTTTTATCTGATCAGACGTATGAGCACGTCCCGATGTGTCATATTAATTAAAAAATTGAATTCAGAATCAATAGGCGAGCAATATTGTAAACTATAAATAGAAATTATAGATGGGTAAACCCAACTTGAAGATCCATGTTTTATATCAGATTTAATACCATAATTACCCAGGATTAATGTTGTTTTACGCGATCCGTTGCATTTTTAAAAGGATGGTTTATGTGAAAAGAATTCTGAAAACCTAACCGTAGATACAATGCAGAAGGGGCTGAGATGAAACTTGAAGGAAAATACAAACAGGTAACATTGTTGTTTTGATTTGTTTTTTAGATACACAGCAGCGACCAATTATGATCATTAAAAAGTGACGTCCAACTGTTTTGGTAGAGGAAGAACCCAGGCAAATGTCGTGGTAGAACAACCGGCGTACCGAAATTCAGCTGGAAGGCCTTCCCACATTAAGTCCATTGACCCGAACGGAACTCACACCCACGCGGTGGGAGGCTAAGCCATTCAGAGAAACATGTATGTGTAATAAAGCCAAAAAACAAAATGCTTGGTTTTAATAGGACTTGAACCTAAGACTACTTGTATTGCAGTCCAGTGTTCTGCTGCATGCGGCACTGTGTACTGGAACAGACATGTTTTATGTAGTTAAGCTATACGTTGCGATCGGAACAGTGTTTACATAACAGTATAAAACATAGCCTTTGTTATAATTCAGATAGGCTGTTTACTGTGCTATTTATTTATTTCGATTATAATCGGGCCTAATGCTGGTGTCACTTTTTATTGTTTTTGTCTTTTTTTGTCCCATATCAGTCGCTTTAAAGTGGTTTGTACCAATAATATTTTTGTTGTTTCGAAAATATAATGGCTGCAATGAAGGCAATATCCATTGTCGCATCTACCAACTGGTTTTGAAGAAATCAAGTATTAATCTGAAATGGTCAGTTTAATGACTAAGACGGTACATGTATGAAACGTTTCCTTGGGAAATACCACATATATATTAAAATGGGAACTATTGAGATTTTACAATAAACACATAAGTTCAAGCCCATCAGTTACCACCTTTGGAAATGTTAGTCGGCAAATCGACCGACGTGGGTGGTTAAACCAGTGGTTAAACAACATCTAGATGTTTCAGGACAAAAAGTGAAAATGAAAATATCAATCATAGTGAGACAACTTGCAGTATGCGTCTGCTTAGGGAGTAAGCAACTGATCCATCAATATAATGGATAAATGCTATTTTAATACTGACGCTATCTTTTTTTCAAAAAGCATTTGGTCTTAAAAATCTCCTTTTAGGCTTTTAGAAGCTTTCTTTATCTGCTTTCGAATGGCATTTCCGTTTTATTCCAAGTTTTGTTTCACCAAAGATTTCTATAGATGAACGAACAGTGCATTAGTAGAGGGCATTTCTATAGGGAAATAAGCTAATTTCTTTGTTATTTAAGCCGATCATTCACGTTGATAAAACAGTTATCCAAGGAAAAAGTTCATTGTTATTAGGAATTCATGCAAACCAAAACATTAAACCCTCCTAGTAAGAGAGTGAAGGAAATAAGATAGGTTAACAAGAGTCAACATTGAAATATCAACATGATATCAATATAAGTTGTGTGCACGCTAAAATCGGTAAATGTTTGTGATTGGCACACACTTTCATGCCATATACGCATGTTTAAGTGAGATAAGCAGACAAATTAATATAAAAAGTCAGGTGGCAAAGCAAATATCTTTTTATATGCAGTGAGTTTCATTTGATTTAAGCATTAATATTTGGGTTCCGTTGAGATTTGTATTTTGCATAAACCTAGCAAGTAGTTAGAGTTGCATCATCATCGGACACCCACGACCGATCCATTCTGTTACTCTACATTCATCGCCCGTGGGATATTTAGTTCACTTTTCGCCGTTTCTGGTAATGATATTTCACTGGTCGCTTCATAATCCGATGAAGATGTCAGTCCAATGATTAAGTTTCCAGATACTAAGCTTGCTCCACAAGTACGAGAAGTGGCGAAGTAAGCGTTGTTTTGATTGGCTGATATCTGTTCAAATTTAATTCTCAATACGGCGATATCGTAAGTAATCATCCCACGGTGTATGAATGGAGTGAAATGTATTCAGTAGCCGTGGGCTCCGAAGATGGGGTTGAGTGTTTGAACTTTTGTTGTTCGTTTTAACTTTTTTACCACCATTCAGGCGGAGATCGTTTGGGATATGTAGAGTCGCGGAGCTAAAATTGTAATTTTTCCTCACAAAATCAGCTGAATGTCGCTATAATGACCACATTTGTGTCGCGGAGATGTATTGCTAAAATCAGAGATTATACCTGCGTTACTTCGACACATTCGCATTTGTACCTTAGAGTTTCATAACAACAAGCACTGATTATGTTTCGTCTGTAATAAATCCGAACGCCTCTCCAATTATGAATTTTTCACAAGATATGTCATATTCATTTCAATACAAAGCCCCGTAATTGCAACACAAGGGTCAGGGACCCGTATTTCTAGACAACCCCATCCCCTTGGGCAGCTGAGCTCATAGAGACGTCCGAAAGATTCGATTGGCTATCCCGAAAATAAACCACGTCGAAGAAGCAGTTCAATGGATCAAATGAAAAATAGAATCATCGCAGATGAAACAAAGGTCTCCGATATTGAAACGCCATTGTATTTTATCACCAGACAAAGCAACGATCAGAAATCCGAAATAAAGGCTGCAAAATAACCGCTTTAAAAGAATGCTGTCAAAAACTTGAAAAACAACGTTCTGCAGTTACACAAAGCGTGAGCACCTAAATGATGAATTGTTAGACCTTAAGTCAAGGTCGATGAGAGAAAACTTTATCTTCTATGGAATAAATGAGACCGGGGACATCGAAAACTGTGATATTGTAGTGAGAGGCTTCATCTCAACAGAAGTTGACATCGACCCATCTGCAATGAAGTTCGACCGCGCACACCATTTTGGCTCTGCTACAGCGAAGAAGCCACGACCAATTGTCGTAAAATTCCACGATTACCGTGATCGAAAAAAATGATGCGTAGCCGATTATTAGAAGAAAGAATTAAAACAATACTCAATGGGATTGAATATGGTGTTCACAGGACTATGGGGACACCTGGAAGGCAATTACCCCTTCATAAAATAAGAGAGGGGTAAAAGGTTCAACACGCCGAGCAGTTTCGAAAAGTTGTAACTGTTGTTTGTAAACGGAGTAGAAACGAAGGCGTCTCGATATAGCGGAGGAATATCAATCTATTACAAACATATCTAAGCAGATAGTATAATTGTTGTAGAAAAACACCAGAATGGTCTAATCTGGCTCCCAATAAATGGTTCGTTATTAAAAATAAATCTTGATGTTAAAAATAAATCTTGATGTTATGTTTGTGTTGTATACATTCCATTGTAAACATTTAAAATCAAATGTGAAAGACCCACAAAACTTTCAATACTCTGAGCAACTGGAAACTGTCCTGGAAAATTATATATCACGCGAAATGTGCTTTTTTAGGCGGTTTAAAGAGCAGATGCTCAAATATGACAGACTTTGAGGAACCTGATTAAACCCTTGACAATTCACCGTTCCGCGAGTCTAAAAATAGAGTTTAAGCTCCGCCCCCTTGCCAACAAACAACCTGGTTTATAGTGACAAATTTAACAGATTATCTTACAGATCCGCGAAAATATTTTAATTTGATATCTCCCAAATGCAAAGAGCATTTTGTTGGAGATGTTTAGATGAAGATTAAGACAGTTTCACCTAATGATGCATTCATGACACAAAATTATGAAAGAAAGTTGTTGCTGGCTACCGCGAGATTTTACCTTTCGATGCAGAAATGGACAAGCCTCATCCAAAAAACTAAATAAAGATGCAAACAGAAAAGCGATTACAGCAACGTACAATTCCTTGCAAACAACAAACAACCCTGTTGCTATTAAATTGAACCAAAGGCTCAAACAGATTTAAACTGATCGCTTGTCAAAATCATTGTTTGTGGGACAATGTGTAAGTGAGAATCAGCATAACGCAGGTAAAGTGTCAATCAACGTGATGTGATTGGCTAATTCCATGCTAATACACACTGTGTAATATCTATTTTTAGATCTCGCGGAAAGGTGAATTGTCAAACTTCGTGAACAATGCAGAACGTGAATCAAGAAACCAAAAGAAACCGCGTGACAGACAAACACGGTAGACGGCTGCTAGGATTGTGTAGAGCTTCGTCATTGCTTATTGCAACAGTCGCCTGCACAGGGACCATTAGCACGGAGAATGCACTTTCCATTCTGATAGAGGCTCTAATGTAGTAGTCTACCTACTACTTATCCCAAATAACGTTGATCCGGTGTCAGACTTGATTGTGTTAGAATCTAACGGGTTTTCTGATCTCTGTGGACTTTTAAACTTGTTAACTCTACAAATGTAACGGAAAACAGTCAGTGGCAATAAAACAACAGATAAATCTATCCTGTACGACGAAACGAACATGGACCGCTTAACAGAAACTTTTAAGAAGACAAGGACGAAATATCACATTTATGTAATGAAATAGGACAATTACAAGATATTGACGAAATAACAGAAAGATTTGTAAAAGTAATTCGCGAATGTTGTTTGAATGTTTTAACGGAAATTAAGTTTATCAAGAAATCAAGATACAAACACAAAGATACAAAAACAATAGTTTAACAAACAATACTATCAAACAAGAAAGAAACACAACTTAGTCAGAAATGCATTTTACCGAAATACACATTCACCAACACTACGCAGCGCAAAATTAAATTCAACAATACAAGACAATAGATACCAACAACAGGAAAAGGAACAACAAAATTATTTAAATGTAAACAAAAACAATTTTGGAAGAGAAAAAAAAAACACCAGAAAAACGCTCAAAACCTAAATATTGCCCAACTATATAATCATTTTCGAGATCTTTACTAAACAGAATACCTTACCAATACTACTACCTTACTAATAACAGCATCATCGATCAAAACAACAAGAGCAACAACAATAACAATCATAGCAACAACAAAAGCAATGGTAACATTAGAAACAGCACCAACTAACATTAGTAACAGCACCAACTAACATTAGTAACAACACCAACTAACATTAGCAAGAACGCCAACGATAAAGCCATCACCAGCAACAGCAACAGCAGCGACAATAACAACTTCAGTAACACAATCATGCTTTATTCCATCCTGATCTAGACCAAAAATTACTGAAAAAAATTACGAATAGCAATCTTCAAACAAAACAATGACAAAAGCCCTGGTCTAGAAAAAATACGTGTAGAAATATATACATTCATGAAATATCTTATTTTTTTATTGCTATATAGTCGTCTTCTTGACAAGAGAGAGTACCCAACATGTTTCAGAGATTGCATTATAGAGGCATTACACTTATAAACACATTACCTTTAGTATAGTCACATATATTGTTTGATTGATTAACGGCTTGCAGCAGTATGAATGAACATATAATACCGAATCAGTGTCTATTTAATACAGGAACATCAACAATTGAATGTATATTTTTTTACAATCACTAACAGCATAAACTCTTTCCCAGAAACATCTTCTGTATTTTAAACATTTGTTGAATTCGAAAAGAATGCTTCTATATAATTGATAGAAACTAATTATTTGACAAACCTGTTGATGAAAATGGTATCTACCCTTAAAAGTATGTACACTAGTGTGAAGCATATGAACGTTATAACTCGGACTTATCCCACTTTCCACTAGTGTAGGGTTGTGTAACTCCTATTCAAGTGCTTCGATTATAACAAAACATTGGTCCATGATCAGCATTATACCGGTAATGCTCAAGGTAAGCACTATAATTCTTTTAATAATAAATGTTTCCCTGTAAAATTATTTTTTTCCATTCACGTAGTATGCTGTGTATATAAAGAACTAAGACTGTACTAAAATTATAATCTTGTGTGGCCCACCCAGATAGTGTTATTTTTTTTTAATTTTGTAGTTAGAGTTGTGCACAATAGATTCAATGATAGCAAAAGATTTATTAAATTGTAAACACTCAACAAAATCACTCAATTCAGCATTAACAAGGACATGTAAACTTTATCGGTTTTGTATTTATACTTTAAAGTGTAATAAACTACTTTTTGTATTTGATGTCTGGGATGTCTCAATCATGGGTCTACTATCCTACTTTACGTGTATACTATATATATATATATATATATATATATATATATATATATATATATATATATATATATATATATATATATATATATATATATATATATATTGGACACATGTGCTTAAATCCATTAAAGTTATTTTATGTTTTATGTACATACATTGTGTAAATATAACACAAAGAGTATAACTACATGTATGTAAAATTTTAATTTACCATTATCTTGAACGCATTGAGACACATATACATTATTAACAAACCAGTGGGCCTTTAAAACTGAATCACTTTTAATTTCCATAGCAAACTTTATGTAACAGACTTTTGTACAGGACTATTCATAATTTATAATTACATTGTAGGAGAATTTTTAAAGTTTAGAAATGTAATTCATTACAACATTTAAGGCATTACCACCAAAGCACAAGAAGCTTATAACAAGAGATGAATGCAAACCTTCTTTTCTACTTAAATTAAGTAAAAGGTTGACAACACCATATGTGCATGTCGTATGTTGATATGTTTCTGTTTGTATTCAGCAGTATACTACTATGTTTACAGACGGTTGTTAAAAATGGAATATGTTAGTATTTGAGGATAAAAATATTTCTAACGTAATGAATTTCTCTACTAGATATTCAGTACTTAACATCGTTTTAGGTCCAATGGCATTGTATGCCTTCATTAGTAAGTTTCTTATCACTAAAATAAGACATGTAGATGACACTAAGGAAAACATTCTGAGAAATCTCCAAACAGTAATGAAGAGGATTTAGTCATTAAAGTCTCTGTGTTAGCGAATACTGATTCTTTGCCAAATAGTATGTTTTCTACATTTCATCATTTTATATTATATTAGTTTTGTTGGCACGCTTTCTTTTGTGACTTTTGTGCAGGTGATTTTTGTGGTACTTTCATGTTGCTGTTTATACAGTGATCTCTTTGTGCCCTTTTATACAGTTTAGACTATTATGCGAGCTGCCTCCGGGATCTAAAATAATAATACAACAGATAATACAATATAAAAATACAACGATATAGATCGTAAATTGTTAGTTTGTAGACAAAGTTTTGCATTTTTATAACAAATAATAATAATTTTAATAAGTTATAATATCAGTTTCAATCACCATCCAAAGTAGAACGAGATCATTGAATGAAGAAATATTGCAATAATACATTTCACTCCCTCTAAATAATAAGTAAAATACACAAAAACATATTATTATAAAATATTTTTCCAATCCCACATAATTACAGTATATCTAAGCATATTTAAACAAACCATTTCTAATACCTAAACAACATTTTGCATTATACTTCTATTAAAATGACAAATTGGTTAGTTAATGCATTTGTGAATCAAAAATACAACAATTTACTGAGACATGGTAAACACAACAAGTCTTGCCTGAACTAAAAGACCAAGAAAGTGTTTCTTCCTGGTTTGGTTTATCGTCATAAGCACTTCAAACGTGACACTTTAAGTCCAGATCTCCCACAACTGCTGGAACCAATAAACTAACGGTTATAAAAATCTTGCCACATTTGCTACGATTAATCCAAATCAGCGTTTCTGAATTATGTACGAAACCAGTGTTTGTCTGTATATGGTTAATGTTAAATTGTCAGGTTTGCTATTTTTATTAAATAACTCATCACAGATTTGTTCTTACTTTTACGTTTGGATTACATTTAAATACCCCTGCCGTCTGCCTTTCAAATGTTGGTATTTGTTGCATTGCTTTTGGGACTTTGTTATATATTCTTATTGATAAAACAAACAAAAACCATTAGACAAGGCGGCTTTATTTTATAGTCAGCTTGTTTATTGATAAATTCTGCTTATGGCTGTTGGTAGTCGTAAACAAAATAGGGTGTCGATAAATTTTACATTTATATTAATATAATGGACTTTTACCAGTGTAAGTGACCATAAAGTGAGTTTAAGCAAATATATGGTGCCATAACGGAACGGCTTTTAACGCTTTAGAATTATGGCGGCTATTTGCAAATACAAATCAGTCGAAATAAGCCGAATGAAATTAGTCTTGGTGAAAACAGCGAGACAAGCTGGTGAACTTTCAAGATGCTAGATAATGATGAAAAAAGATGTGTATTTTTCAAATTGTGAAAGAAAACAAAACACATTCCCATTGCACTAAAACACATTAAGGCAGAGAGAGGCGAGCAGAGCTGACATAACAGCGGTGCCCCTTACTGTTGAATAACACAGTCGACACAGAAAACAACAAAGTAACACGTTTTATTTTTTTACAAGTTAGTTGACTCTTCATTAATAGGCCGTAGAAATAACTTCTGTCGCTTGTGTCATTTTTTACTAAATATATATTCGTCGTGTTTTAGATAAATTAATTTATTTGGTACTGAGAATCGGTGTTTTATTAATTAACTTTCAAGGTCCGGAATTTACATTTATATAGTAAGTATTATTATATTAAACAAAAAAAGACATGAACGTTGCTGGTTTTTAATCTAATTTTTAAGGTATAGTTATATAGATATAACTCATTTCGTATCCGAAAAGATAGTCAAGAGTCAATATTATTTCTTGAAGATCTTTTACAACAGTTTTAGAGTATTAATTACAATAATGTCTACATTTAAGGGTTTAATATGAAAGAAATTCATAGCATAAAGTCACCTTACAAATGTTGCCTTAGCAGTAAAGAATATATAGACGAACTTTATGACAGTCGTGTAAGTTAATAGCCTTGGCGTGATGTCTAAACAGGCAAACTGATGAAACATTTAAATATTTACCATCCCAAAAATCATTTGAGCTTTTAAAGTTTATGACGGTCTTGCAGTTTATGGTAGTAAACTCGTCAGACTGGCGCAGTAAATTTTTAACACCTTCATTTATTCTTTGCTATATTGCAATGGGTTTGTGAAGAATAATAGAATGTTGCTTTGAGTATTTTATGATCATAACTTACAATAAATTTAATTTCAATTTTAATGGATTCGATAGGTAGTGATCTTTGTCGGCTAATATATTGAGACATATTAAGCTTTTTTCGAAAGACAGTATGTGATATCATAACCCAATCATAATCTTTTCTTCTTCAGCCCTTTCTCGTTCTGTTATTTAACGAAAAGGCCAAGCTAAAAACAAATATCATACTTGGCAGTATGAATCTAGAAAAGATCGTGAATTTATTTGAATGATGCAAACATTTGAAATGTCTCTTAATGACAAATAGCTGTTTGGCTATTTTGAACTATTTTTAAATGTAATTCTGTTTCATCTTCCATTCATCATAGGTGACTTAATGAAAGTTAGAGACATACTATATATTCCCAGAATCTTAAGTACAGATGTTGATAGTTATTGATTATATATTTTCTTTTTTTGTCAGTTTAACTCCCGATGCATCAGATTGCTGTAAGTTGTCTAACCTTGATGATATATTTTATTCACAGTGTTTGTTTGTGCTTCCTTCAGGAAGTGCGGAGTAAGAGCACTCTACAAACCATGTTTAGCCCACCTTAGACCGTCCTTTTGCCGTGTGACCGTACCAAGGCGGTAATTGTCACTTTTCTATTTATTCAGTAGGCCTCCAACCTAGAGGTATCCATGCCAACTACTAACAGCACTAAGAAACTTCAGTCGAATTTATTATCAGTGTGCTTAGAAATGTTTATAAAATATTTTTGAAGAAATAAGTAATATACTAACTTGTCTGTAATTAGATTTGTCAAGTGTGTCATTTTTCATCAGTGGGGTAACTTGTTTTATTGTAGATTTGTACTGTTCCATCCTAAGAGTAAATTATCTTCCTTTTCTTTCTGAATCATACAGAGCTGGCATTTCTCTCTTTCGAGTCGGGCTTCCTTCGTCTGCCCTTATTATTTACGAATTAATTTAATACAGGAAACAAAAATAACCAATTTAGGAAATGCTCTCGTGACATTCGCGACATAAATATACGGCATATAATGTATCTGAAATGTCTTTTGAGGATGAAAAAACAAACCACATATAACTTTAAGAATAGACTTTCTCAGAGTTTTGAACAGATCTGGCAATGTTTTATTATTTTTTATTTTATTTTTATTTTTTGGATAGATTTGTGTTAAGAGTTTGTCTTTTACTACAGACATATCATCGAAATGCTCGTGTATTTGTTTGATCTGTAACTCAAAGTGTTTGTCATAGAAACCAGAGATTAGCGTTTCTCTTTGGAAAGTCTAGAGTAAAATCCTTCCTTCGGGTCGTGTTTACATTAACTTATGTACGAAACCTTTCACGAAAGTTAAAAGCTTTAAAATGGCGATCTTTTGACTTTGCTAGGAATGCATCAGAAGATAAATTTACTTTTTCATAAAACATGTATGTGCTTTCAACAATTGTTATGATTAAAACGTTAGCAACCATTTTAAAATCGTTAATACATACTTTTGATAATACTTAGTTTAAAAAAAAACAAGTTACAGTTTGAATCTACATCAACCACAGTATATTAGTGGTCTAAGCAAGATCCCCTATCAAAGTATGTTTTAAGCAGAGAGCAGAAGCCTCGGCAATATAAACAGTTCCCAAAGGGAGATATTTTTATAGAAAACAATGCGAGCGTTGACATATAGTAAGAACTTGTAAATGACGTCGTATCATAAAAAAGAGTCACTGTCTGTTAAACATGTTAACACTCACTTGTATACTTTTCAGTCAGAATATTATTAACAATTGTTGAAAAAATATGGATAATATACAGTAATATAATACTTGAAACGGGGTATTTGTGCAATATTGATTGACCATGATTTCGTACGAAGTTATTTTAACATGTAAATCTATAAATGATATAACATATGAACATTAATATAATTTTAAAATATATAATGTCTGTAATTAATAATTAATGTAATTAATTGTCGATTACCTATGGTGGAATGCGGAAGGAACGTCCATGATTTACTATATACGTGGTTGTTTCCGCCTTTCACTAATGTTTACTTATTTAGTGCCAACATTTGGATGGTTCACGACGTTGACATCTTTACTGATTCGTAAAAAAACATCTAGTTCCTGTCAACACGTATTCGCCGTCGGCCAACATTTAGTTTATGCCATTGACACCCTTACTGATTGGCAACAAGCCACGATGCTGTGAACATCTGTCAGCCGCTAGAGGGCCAAGCTCAAAGACGAAGTGGTTTACCTCCAGTCTCAGTCAAAGAGGAACAATCTAGTTGACAATATTCCGGAGAGTACAATGGAGTCCAATGAAGAGTGTTAAAAAATGAAAGAATTTATCCAAGACCATTTAAAGGTAGCAATAGGTAAATAAGAAAAAGGTTCTATCAAAATTTCCACATATATTTAAATTTAATCTACCGCTAGACAAAGGCAAACAGGATAGCTATAAATGTGACAAAAACACAGAGACGAGAAATAACACACAAAAATAAAACCATCAGTTGGAACGGTCAGTCGGCAAAAGGACCGACCGGGGTGCTTAAACCTGGTTTACAAAATTATATATTTATATGTGTGTGCGTGCGTGCGTGCGTGTGTGTGTGTGCAATCTTTGTCTTTCTTGCTAAGAATCACTGCAAAAGGTTCAAAGGGGGGAAGTACAACCATCAGTGATTGCATATATGAAACGTTTACTTGAGGATTTGACTGGTGACAATATACTTTTTACATTGTACATACTTGAAAATGATTAAAGGTTAAAAAGTCGCATTGCGTGTTTCTGAGATCTTTAATAAATAATATTCCTTTTTAATATTATTAATTTCAAAAAGAGACGTGCCTCTGGCCTTAATATGATCATTATTCCATATTTGAGTTCCCAGTAACTTAGAACTATTTGCAGGTACAATATTTTTCAAGAAAAAAGGCAAAGCGGTTATGGACATCTTTCACAAAAGGATTGGAAACAGATTCCGATATAGAATCAAAGATTTAGATCCAAAAACAGTACATGTTTGAAAGTCTGGGTATTCTCAACTTAATAAATAAGACCTTCTTTTTTCATTGAACAGCGCAATTTTCTAAACACTAAGAATTTTATAACATTAATCACTTTCATTCCCTCATAATCTTGCGTCATGACATTATATATCGTTTAATCTTGTCATTTTAGCCACTACATAGAAAGTTAAAAATATTGTGTTTATCCGTTTTCATATATTTTCATCTGTATTAGGTAAGGAGAAAAAGAAGTGATTAATTTTTGACAGGGCAAGACCTTTTATAATGCAAATCTTTCCAAATGGAGATAAAATCCTTATATTCAATTCTTACTGAAGATTTGTTGTTGTTTTTTTAATTTTGATACCATAGTTAATTTATTAGCTGTAGATCCGTCGTAAAGGTTATCTCTAAGGCTGTAAACTTCTTGTGTCTATAGTGTATTTCATTTTATGTTTTATTTGCTTGTATGTTGTTGTTTTTGTTATTGTCCTTTTCTATTAGATTGGACAAAAATTCTAGCTATAAGAAGAATATAAATGTATGAAAATGTTGGGTCTTAATGTCGACAACCCCTTTGAAAAACAACAAATCAGACATGTGGCCATTTAAAATACAGCAAGATTCGATATTCTTATAAAACGCAACTATCTATTTTCTAAAATCCGAGCGAAATGAGAAAAACAAGGAACATTATTTATAAATGACCACTCAATAGAGTCAAAAGCTTGCGCATAATCAATTATTAGTAAAAGTCCTGGTTGTTTATATTTGTTTGTATAAAGCATTTTATCCTATATTAATCTGATATTTTCTCCTATATATATTTCTTCAATAAATCCTGTTTGATCTTCATTTATAATCGAACAAAGAAGATTTAAGCTTATTAACTAACATTCAGAAGTGAAATTGGTCTCCAGTTTTTTTTAACTCGTATGATAACTTTGTCCCCTTTTGGTATACATGTCATTGCTCCATGTTTTGAGATATATATAGTTCACCTATTGCAAGTCCCTAATTTAACGATTTAACTTTAAAGGCATTTATATCCTTCAAAAAAACTTTAAGAACTCAATGAAGCCAGAATTTCTAGGAATTTTATTGCTTTTCATGTTTTAAAGTATGTTGACAGTCTGTAAAGAAAGTAAAGTCTTCTTGACGTTCATTTAGTTTTGGGAAACTGGTGCTCTGAAAACTGCATTCATTATTTTTTCTGCAATGATTCTCTTAGTGAAGAGACATTGATCGCAGAATTCAAAATTTCTGTTTGGTCAGTAATTTCAGTATCATTTTTAGTTTGAAGTTTAATCAAACATTTTGAAACCAAATAGTTATTTTAGTAAAAGAAGTGTTTCGTCGTTTCTCCACTTTCTAGTATCCACTTTGTCTTAGATCTTATTAGGACACTTACCGTTTTTAGAGAGATTTTAACGTTTCCTTTTTAAATGATTGTCTACATCATTTACACCTGTTTCATTGTTTATTGAATATGATATTGTTGCTGTGTTGACGGTTTCTTTAACCATTTTACATAACTTTAATTATACATTAAATATTGTTCATTTTTCAATAGGATGATCCTCTCATCAAGTTACCAAACTTCATTCTTACATATTCTTACATATAGTAGTGAGTGATCGCGTCTATATATCCTGGAAGAATCTTTGTTTTGTTTATGTTAACAAGCTCTCTCGATGATAAAAAAAAACGCGAGTTTACTTTTTTGTTAGTATGGTTTAAACCATGTATATAATCTTTTGATTCAATGTGCTAACCTCTTCAACAATCCACTAAATCACATTCCTTAATTAAATTAAGCACAGCTTTTTTTGTTTCCGGAAGTTGGTTACAATTTATATCGTTACAACAGTCAATGCTTGTGTTTTGAATTTAATTAAAATCACCTGTTATAATGGACCGTTTGCTGTAGTTTACGATTATATGCTGAAATAAACAGGATCATCACTATTTGGGCCATATATATTAATAAGAATAATTGACAAAGCACAGGACATAGGAATTCATATGTAAGCCGAACGTAACATGAACAAAGCAATTGCTGAGGAAAACGTGCATATCGATTTCTGCATAGATTCGATTTTATCTTGATTCGTAAAGTGTTTCTTGCAGAAAAATTATGGAGTGTGCTTTATTTTTAATATAATTAATTGTACCAATTCTCTTTTTCATATCAGCTAAACCTTGGGCATTCATGAAAAGAAAGCTTACAGATTCGGTCATAGTGAAAGTTTAAATAGGGTTATTTCAATTACCATTGGAATCGAAGATGGGCCACATGATAAACTTTTATGAGAAGGGTTGGGATAATTAAACATTGATGATAAGAAAAAGAGTAGTGATAAAGTGGAAATTAAACATAAATTCTGTTATGTTCGTTTAAAGTAGACTGGTTAAAAAGTAAAATTAAAAAAAAAAAAAAACGGGCAAAAAATAGGGACGTGTTAGTGTATTGCTCATGGTAGGGTATATTTTAATAATGTATTTTTTCTAACTTATTGTTGTTTTTAAAGACTATTTAATTAGTAGGGGCCTTCTTTTTATATAAGAAAATAATGAATTAATACTTGTTGTTGGAACAAAGCAAAAGCAAAAAAATGGGAATATATTATATAAATTAAGAGATTTTTTCTAACATGTGTTTGCTAAAATAAATCATTGTTAAATTATGTATGACTTTTCTTGAATCCATAGACTTGCTACAGTTTAATATTCTTTTTAATTGTCAATTCTCAGCCTCAGAGAAAAATAATTTATAGAAAAATGAAAATAATACGAAAGCAAAACAATTCAAGGAAGGTTTTCAATAGAAACAATAAGGCTTATATTGGATCTGACCAAAATTAGGTATCTTGCTATAAGTAAAACATCAAAAATCTATCTTTGTAAACTTATTACTTTAATGTGTTTTACTACGCCAATAAACGTTATGAAATTTAATAGTCAAGATGATGTAAATGGTAGTGTGTTTTGGTAGTTAATATTTAGGACGTTCAGAAAGATGGTGCTTTGTAATCAGTATATAGATTAAGCTAAACATACGGCGTGTACTTCTGTTTATATACACACATCTATATATACAACATGCAACACTCATGTGTGTGTGTGTGTGTGTGTGTGTGTGTGTGTGTGTGTGTGTGTGTGTGTGTGTGTGTGTGTGTGTGTGTGTGTGTGTGTGTGTGTGTGTGTGTGTGTGTGTGTGTGTGTGTTTGTGTGGGGGGTCGGGGGTGGCTGTGTATGTGTGTGTGTGTTAGTGTGTGTGTGTAAATATATGCATACCTACATATATGCATAGACACATCTGTACACACATCCACATACATTCACATACATCCACACACTTCCACATACATCTACACACATCCTTTGATAACGAAAATGGATCCTTTTACTTTAAACACTTAGTTTAATGACATTGTTTTTTCCATGCCGTAACAAACTTACTGATGATACTTCGATTCCCATCCTCGCGATATTGCCCAATCCTGTGTGATATGTCTATATCTGATACATGTAATATCTTACTTCTGTTTCGTGGATAATTGCTGTATAATCATATACCTGTAAAAAGTTAACGTGTTAACGTTGTTTATAACATTTCCTCAATTGTTACACAGTACAAATCGTGAAATAAATGGTGATTAATGACCATAATTTCAAAATCTTTAAATAAGCACTATGCAGATTTCGGCTTATCGTTAATATCGACGTCAGAGCTAATTTATTGGATGATCATGTAAAGTAATTTTAAAAGTAAGAGGTCACGTGTTGTTGTTGGTGTTTTTTAGTTTTAAAATAACTGTGCCGCGCGGTTCGTCTAGGTAACACATTTCTTTAATGTCAAATATGGTGCGTTGCTTCACTTTGTCCTTATTTGTTTTTCTGAAAGAAAAAACAATGATCCGAACTGTCGGATGCCGCCTACAAAAATCCTATAATTGTTCAGATATAAGTACTTGCACCTATCTAGACTATAAACGTAAATATGAAAAAGGCCTACCTTGTTTTAAAGGTCTTCCATCATTAATCCCTTATGTCTAGACTTTATGTAAGAAATGTACTATAATATTCGATCCCTGCTTTCCAGTCTGTATAATTCCAGACTTTAGTTAAAAATATTTTATTGCTGTTTATTTTCTTTAGAGAGTCCATGTATGGTAGTAACAAAAAAGGCGTATGGTTGAGTAACAAGTTCTTTAACTTAAACTTAACTCTCCCCGTGGGATAAAATGGTTACCCCCATGTTAAAAACAGTAAACATGGCAGGATAAAAATTACACAAATTGACAAAAGAAACTGTGTGTATTTGACAGTGTTTTATTTCGTTGCTGTTGTTTTAGTTTGGGGCAATTGTTAATTAATAGTAATATGGTACAACTTTAAACACGTCTAACGACATACTTATGTGATTTTTGTTTTGTTTTTGTTGATGATCATATTGGCGACGTCCAGCTAATGATTGGTGGGGGAAAAGCCCAAAGTTACGTCTGGGTAGAACCACCGGCTGGAAAACCTCCCACTAACCTCTCAGCCACAGGTACCTCCTGACATATTCAAAAAGTGATTTTTACTGTACACAGCATTGGCTTGAGAGGTTTCAAGATTTAAAAAAAAAAGACTAAATGAGATAAATGTTGCCGTTAAGTAATACATTACTGTTTAGTTGGTGGAATCTGTATGTGTCTCGGAAATACATATAGTATTGTCTAAAATGTGGATCATAAATAAATCGTTCTTCATGTCACTACAGTCATTGCATAATCTGGTGTGAATAACTAAGAAAAATCTTGATTCTTGGTTAACATGCTGAGGCACTTTGCTTGGTGTGAATCTATATACGTTTAAATGCATCATTTGACTGAATTGGCGTAATTGGTAGTGAATTCAAAAGGTCAATAACTGCAGGGACAAAGGAGTTTGCAAAAGATTAGGTAGACCTATTAATGTAAGAAAGTCGAAAGACTTCGCATATAGGGACAAACACACCCGGGTAGTAAAGTGCCATGTTTTTGTTGTTTTCTTTTTTGAAAGTAATGGATATTCCCTTTGTTTGATTAACGTTAATCAGCAAACTTCTTTGTACATTTTTGTAAGCTTATTAAACTAGTTGTGCCTGTTAACATTCTATCAGCTTTGACTTGATTTGTTCCAAACTATGTAAACATATTCTTGTGTTTGCCTTAAAATACAAATTTAAAGTTGACTTATGATACATAGATGCTGATATTATTATGTTGTTAATGTGAGAGTACCATTTACTGTCATTACGTATAGTTACTGTTAGGTTTTTCCGCGCTGGATACTGAAAGATGTGTTGCTGAAATGTGTTCGGAGTCTTGGTTACCGAAATATGGAACTTCAGTTAAGTTGGGGTTTAACGTTTCTAGCGTTTTTCTAACATTTCTAAGACTAGTTTGTATATTCTCGCAAGTCATTATTTAAAATGTGATGTAGTTCTTTGATGTTGGAAAATGTTATAACTAAGTATGTATCATCAGCAAACAATTTTACACGCTTAATGAACGTTCGGTAACATAGATTAAAATAGTAGAGGACCGAGAACAGACCCTTGTGGAGGTCCCGCGTCCACACTTTTTTATACTATGTTCACCAATAATAGCTCGTTGTTGTCTGCTGTTTAAATGGCTTGTAAACCATTTGAGAAAATTAAACCCAATACCGCGATGGCGGAGTTTGAATATTAAACCGTAATTGCACAATTGGTTTAATTGCAAAGACACATCTCAATAGACTTAACAATTATGAGATACTGAGTCAAGTAAACGTACAACTTGATGATATACGTCAATTAATTCTATTAACAGTTGGATGGCCGAGTAAAAACCTGCTTGCTTATCATAAACCGACTTATTGTTTAGTAATTAATTAAATATGTTGTTTTTCTTTTCAGTTTTTTAAGTTTACTGCGACATCCTAAAAGAGATATAGCAGTAGTTTTGCGGACATTTTGTTCCCTTAAAAAAAATTTGTACAGACTTCAGTGTAACTGGGAAATATCAAGTGATCAGTGACTTATTAAAAAGTATACAAGGGGTAGAGAGATAGTGCTTTCGTGCTTTTAAGAAGCCTATTGAATATTATATCTTGTTCTACAGCTTTGTTGTTGTCTAACAAATAAATACACGTAATTTTTCTTTCAACAGAAATCTTGTTAAGATTTTTTATCACATTTGGATTAAAATTGAGACACGCTTTAAATGTAATTTGGGCACAACTTTTGCATAAACTCGTGCTTAAGTCTGAATAAAGCCTTTTTGTAAGGTACCTGAATTGTTTGACAATTGAAGTAGTGACAAATTCTCTCTAATTGTTCATTTTTCCAAATCTGTCAATGGGCATGCAAGGGGATTTCTGCTAAAAGATAGATGACGACGTTAAAGCCAATGACCCGATAACAATATAACTTGTTGCGGTAACTCTTTTTGTGTGTGTGTGTGTAATGTCACATCTCGGTTTATTTGTCTCTTTTATATTTACTTTGTATGCCCTTGTCTATAGAAAGTTCAGATTTTAATATCAGTGGTAATTCTTCTTAAGAACTTTCGTTTTTTCCTTTTCAACAGTAATAAGGTTTAGACATAGTGGTTCAGATAGTAAATACATGCTTGTAGTGACTACTGGGATGTTATGCTCCAAGTTCAACATGTCGGACAAAAACAACAAAAAGAAACATTGCATTTCGCGGTCACTTTTAAGGTAACCATAATAGTCGTTTGAGATAAAAGTCGGGTCTAATCTGTCAGTCAGCACTATTAAGAAAAAAATCAAGCAACACAGAAATACTGTTAGGTCCGATACTGACTGTAGTCATTGGAAAAAATGTGATGTTTACCAGCGTGTTGTAGAGTTGTTGTGGCGTTGAAAGAACGCGTGTAGCTATCACACGGACAGTCATATGTTCATGAAAATATTGTTGTTGTGGACCGCAACACACACTAGAAGTCAGTAGTGAATTAGTGCTTATTGTTCTTTTTTGAAATCCAAATCTTCCTATGACTCTTGTAGTAAACGACGTGAGTTGATTCTAAAATTAAGGTATATTGCACCCCTAGTACGACTATGCACTGTGTAATTTCTGTCACTTTACCAGCATTCTGGCATTGTGTGAAAGTTCGTCTCGGCGGTGTGTTAGGTCTTCGGTAATAAAGACAAACTTATGATATTCGCTTTTTAACTCGGATTTGCACTTGTTGAAGGCACTTTGAGAGAGGTACCAAAGAAACTTGACGATAATGTCAGGAGGGCGCTCTACTGGTTGGAGCGGGATCTTGGTTGAACCCTGTGAATGGATATGTCAACATTACACGAACGTGCAATAAAAAGAACTATAGCGTTGGTTGGTTCATCGGTTGATTCATGTACACCAAAAACGCGAAGACACGATCACCCTTAAATATTGTTCGACATCATCAATTAGTTTGTTAGTAGAATGATGTTTTATTGTTTTCAATGTTTTATCAAGCAAATCACTTTCATCACACAATTGCTTTTTTCGATATCGATGGAGGCCATATGTTCACACAGTGAGGCAGATGATAAGATCTCAGCATCTGATTGTGCCATTGTATTGACTGATATAGATATCTGTTCACTGATTATACTTGTTCGTTTAGTGTTTGCAGTACAGTTGGAATTTTAGTGTCATTATTGTTAAGTGGTAGTTGATCTTTATCTGATTCAACACGCAGTTTTATATATTTAGTAGTTTCCCATGCGGGGCATGGAGTGCTGAAGGGGTTGAGGTGGTCATAATGTTGTGATGACAAATACAGCCACAAGCTGATTCATGTATGCGACATTTAGTGAGACAGAACAATATTTAAGAGATTGAGACCACAGACAATAGCAACACACAGGCGTGTGCGTTTCCGCGATAATTAGGACAGTCTTTGTAGATTTAAGTAAGCTGGTTTTGCTTTCACCTAGATCCTGTTCTGCCCTGTGTCAATTTCTCCTCGTAAATGCATTTTGCCAAAGGAGTTGTGCAGTAGGAATATTGCAGTTGAAATTGTTTTATATGCGTACCAATGTCATAACGTTTCATTTGTGGTTATATCGTTTGAGCGCAAAGTTTCATCCGATAGAAATAACAACACCACGAATAAACGTTGCTTTTCTGGAGAGAAAACGAAAGCGTGTTATCCCTCTTTAACAGACCGGACGTCATAATCCCAGGCTTTCACGATTACGGAATTATACTCTTTCTGTCTTCATTTAAAAGGAATTGCTATATGTAATTAAATTACATTGTAGATGTTTTTCTTTACGTTTTCTCTGATCAGTTACATTCAAGGAGATGCAAAAAGACTAAATAATTCTAACGCCCTACCCTACATGTCATGTCTTCATGCTTTTATAGCTTTATAACTTATAACTGTTTTAACTGTACAATTCTAAATAAACAGTTTAAAAACAATTGAAAAAAACGGAAATTTGCATATGGGGAAAGTTTGTTTTGCGGACATTCTAAACCTGATGAAATACACGTCCGAATTCGGTAAACGGAGTTCTATTTTATATTTTTTATTTTTATATATATTTTTTTTCTGCTGCTGCTAATCTACAGTTTCTGCTTGTACACTTTAGTTTTATAGTGAATTATAATAAATTTGCATTTTTTATATATGTAACATTTACGTATGTTACATCTAAAAACCTATTAAATGGTGTCGTATTTTGTTTTTGTTTTTATTTTGTTTTATACCATTGTTTTAAATTATGTCTTAAGGATATAAGTAATACATATTTTTCTAGGGATTTATAGTATATTGAAAACTTTCAAATAAAAACCATAACGTTTGTTACTTGCTCACTTATTGCTTTAGTCTATATACCTCATTCACTGTTTGCGTCGCATTTGATGCTTCGCATTAACAACTTTTCTTGTATACTTGTCAGGGGCGTGCCTGGGCTTACGCACTTACGCACGTGCGTACAGTTGCTTCCGAAAATTGAAAAAATAAAAGCGAATTTAAAGCGTCGCCTAACCCGGTTAGGCACTGCCAGTTAATTGTCTATTATTTAAATCCATGTAATTTAAACATTTTTCTAATTCTATACAATCTTTAACAATCCAACTTGGCGTATTTCTGTCTCTTCCTGCTTCTAAGACAATTCTTTCTAGACAGTGAGAGTACCCGCCACTCACCTCCCCCTCCCCCCGTCCCCCGAATGCATCTATGGCGTTCTATGGGAAAAAAGCCGGGTGTGTGGGGAGGGGGGTGGGCACGCCCCCGGACTCCCTAGGAATAGTGCGTATAGTCAAAAGTCGCACAGGCACGCCCCTGCTTGTATGATATGTTGTGAACATTTGTTTAACGAAAAGTATTTCATAAAATTCAGCTCATGTATCATAAAAAGCGAAACAGTAAAAGGTGTATTGAAAAAGTGGTTACAGTGTAACAAATCACTGTGTGCATTTTATTCTATCGATGTTACCTTTTCAGCATCTTATCCGGTTGTGTGTTGTTGTTGATTTTCATACATCGTAAATTATAGTGTCGAAAGCTTTTTCCTGAAGATGCCGAACACATGTTAATGCAGACATTGTTGAGATTTCCGTTAATGAAATAGATATTACACTGCCTATTACTTATATTTTGTTACATTGTTAGTAGATGAAGGGTTATAAAATCTAAATGTTATGTTGTAATAAGCCGAGGATTTATCCGCAGATAGTATATTATAAAGGGTTTGGAGACTGCTAAAGTTGTTTAAACCATAGAGGACATGACTGGAGACATGAGGAAGCAGTATTTCAACAGTAACTGTCAAGATTTTGGCTTTAACTCACTGTACTCAAATAGTCTCAATGCTTTACAACCAAGGATTCCCACGTTGTAACTATCAACAATAAATTTCCTGATAATTTGTTGTTAAGAGATCAGAAAAGTTATTGAATAGGAAAATAAGAAAAGAAGATCGTTAGGATAGCGTGAAGTCGAATTGAAAGCTTCAACAAGGTGGCTTTATTCACGTTCAATGCAGATATAAAACAAATCTTTAATTAAGGGTACACATTTGGGTTCCATATGAATTACGTAGGAATTAAAAATGCCAGAGTATTTTGAGAAAATATTGTCTATAAGAAAGCATAAAGCTTACATACATCCGTCTTGTCCACTTTATAACTTTAAAAAAGTTTTTAATGCCTTTATTTCATTACAAGCCATGTTTAAACGTTGCTCTCGAGGATTTGTGGAGTTTTTTGTTATTTTTAGAGTAAACAATTAGGACTAAATTAATTCTTGATGCAAAGAAGTGTACAGGGAGGGAAATCATAAATTTTGTTTAACAGCAACAATTTTTTTTTTAAAGTGCGATCTTGTCACTTACTATTAGATACTTATATAGAACAAAATGTTTATTTCTGATTTTGTGTTGTTTTTACACTTTTTCATAGTATTTAACAACATGCTTACTATTTGCAGTAAGACAAGGCGTATGTATTAGGTGAAAATAGTGTTTATTGAAATTCTATTCAAACTTTATAAGTACAGTTTACAACTACATTGCTGAACAACATAAATTCCAACAGAATGAGAACGGATTTTGGTCAGTTTTGTGTCTTTCACTGGGACCGACGTTTCCCTAATTATCTTAGTTTTCGCAAAATAAACCGAACTTTTCTAAAGAAGATTACCATTTCATTAATGTTTCACATAATTCACAATTTCACATAAATGTCGCGCACCAGCTGGTCGACAAGAAGTATAGACTCTATGTGACGACATATTCAAGGAATGTTACGATATTATAAGTCGATGTTTAGCATAAACGTACCAATAGAAACAGCTCAGTACTATTTCTAGCGTGCACTTATAAATTATAAATTTCGCAATATATACTATTAGATGATATGTTTTATTGTGATATTTCGTGTTGAACTTCAATTGTTTAAATCGAATTTCATCATATTTACGCTCAATACGAAAACAGTTCATATAAAAGTAAGTTAGAAGTAAATTTACAGTTGTTAAGAATTGCAATTGGAACAGTGATCAAGATTAAATCAATTTACTATCACATTTTAAGTAACTAATATTTACTATTTAAGGTTAGGTGTGTTCTGTAAGTATATGGGCCACTGACAAAATAATATATATTTTTATATAAGGGTTTATATATAAGAAATTATAGTATGAAATGTGTTATTACGCTTTTACACACATGCGTTAGTAATGTAGGGTGGTGCTATGGCCCTGGTGTCACGCACTCACACAAAGAAATCTATGACACTGGTGCCATATGCTCACTCACACAAAGAAATCTATGGCACTGGTGCCATATGCTCACTCACACAAAAAGAAAACTATGGCACCGAAAACTTATTAGGACAAAAGTTAACGGCACCAAATTTTTGGCACTGAACGTCTATAGTAGAAAAAAATAAGTAAATCACAAAAAAGCGTGAAGTCGTAAAATGTATGGCACCAGTGTATATAGGGAAAAACTATGGGGCCACAGTTTTGTGCAATATGTATGTAGAAAGCGTGAAATAAATTGTGTGCGATTACCTTACGGTATAATTTCTATGACGCCCCTTTCTAGTAAACTACAGTTTAATGTGTTCCACATCATTTCCACCTTACATGTTATCAAATATGACTAAATATGAGAAGGAGAGAGAGAGACAGAGAGAGACAGAGACAGAGACAGAGAGACAGAAAGAGAGAGAGAGAGAAAGAGAGAGAGACACACACACACACAACAAAGAAAAGTAAACGGACCGTAAAAATGGCCGACAGTGTGCAATGAGAAGATCGCTACAGGCTGTAAACAGCCAGCCCAAACACGTACAACAGCGAAGAAAAACCGATCATTGTGTATTGACAGTTTGATCTAACAAAGCTCCCGAAGACATTTGTATTGAAAGTGTATTGTTTAACATGTTTTATCAATACTTGCTTTATTGCTTCATTGTTGCAAATAAATATTTATTTACATTTTTTCTTTTGTTTTCATTTCATTTTTCGAAAGAACATTTATTTTCTGTAGCTACAAAATATATAACGTCCCAACACATTTTTCTTAGATACTGCGTATATACTTTCAGTGCCATACATCTGGTGCCATAATGTGTTTTCTTTATATGTCTTCAGTACTATAGATTTTTTTTCGGAAATATGCCATCGGTGCCATATCCCCGCCCTACACTAATTGCGTTTGTGTTGTAATTGCGTTCAATTTATTTTTATTTATAATTATATTTCTTACTCAAATGTTGATTTTAATTAGAAGCGAAAGGGATCCACTAGGTTAAAGATTATCATGTTTATTACGATAACACTTTAGTAGATATTTGTAGTCAAGAACATTATTACAGTCATCCCGGAAAACAGCGGTTAGATTCATCGCAAGCTAACATGTAGGAATTTACTACCGCTAAACAGAATAAACACACACACACACACACACACACACACACACACACACACAAACACACACACACACACACACACACACACACACACACACACACACACACACACATAAGAAGACCACAACAACTGAAGAAGGGGGTTTACTTGTTGTACTTTCAAGCACGTAAACCTGATGTCTGCTGAATCCCGAAAAACATGACAGGCAAATGGACGTAGATCAGCACGTCGCAATGAGAAGCCAGCCAACAACTAGCTGCAATGTGCATTAATGTTTTATGACACATTGTTCTCTTTTCTCGTTCTAATGTGACAATAAGCTGAGACTTTTCCAATCATCTAGTGTCATGTCGCCGTTCACTTGTGAGAAAACATACGTTCAGGAAGACCAGACTGACAAATTGACATATGGGCTCTAATTCTCATTTCAAATAATAATAACATCGTCTTCCAGGACAGAATAAAACAAGTAATTCCTTTACCTGGACTGCACACGACTGAAAATCAGTGATGTTCATTGCGAAGAAATCAACATGATAACAGAATACATATTTACTCATTTAGTTCACTTGCCATTGTTTCTGCTTTATGTTTTAAACCAATTATAAGACAACGTGTTTGAATGATTTGAAAATTGATATTTTCACGAGCAAAGACACATGTTTATCCTAAGCTTTGTCGAAGACGGATTTTTTTCTTGAATTATTATATGCTCGATTGTTCTACTTACTTGTTCTAAATTAGTTTTAAGGCAAATAAAATAACAAATAGCGGTCAATTAGTAATGTACATTGTTTCTTTTTTGCGTTTAGTTTTGAAACTTACAAAGGAAGAATGATCTTATCATTAAAAAATGTATTCCTTTTTTTCATATAACTACCTAAATTAAGTTGCAAACGAAACATAATGTAAGTACCCAATGATACAAATCGAACAGTAAGAAAGGTTGGAACTTGTTTTGTTTGCTGCTATGTTGTCTCCAATCTTGCATCAATTTACATCTAGCATCATGTCACAAGAACATTGAAGTCACAAGTCGGCAAATCTGAATCTGGTCAAAGTAACAGTATGTGCATTCTTAAATGAAATGAAAAAAAAATTACTAAGATTATAAAAAGAAAGCTCCTGAACAAGTTTCTAGGGGAGAATTGGGCTAAAATACAAAAAGAAGCGGGTCACGGTTGGAGGCACTTGCCAAAAGCGCTCCCATCTGAAACTTCTCACACGCGGAGTCGGATTGGTCTTTTTGCGCCATGAGTCCTTGAGTCTGGCAAGTGGGCTGCAACCTAAAAGTGCCCAGGAGTCATTTGTAACTGCTATTCAGACTTTCTGCGAGAATTGGGTTGTGGGGATTTTACGCTCGCACAATGAAGGTGCTCAGTATGTGTGTGTGTGTGTGTGTGTGTGTGTGTGTGTGTGTGTGTGTGTGTGTGTGTGTGTGTGTGTGTGTGTGTGTGTGTGTGTGTGTGTGTGTGTGTGTGTGTGTGTGTGTGTGTGTGTGTGTGTGTGTGTGTGTGTCTGTGTGTGTGTCTGTGTGTGTTTTATCCTGTTTAGCGGTAGTAAATTCCTCCATGTTAGCTTGTGATGAATCTAACCGCTGTTTTCCGGGATGACTGTAATAATGTTCTTGACTACAAATATCTACTAAAGTGTTATCGTAATAAACATGCTTATCTTTAACCTAGTGGATCCCTTTCGCTTCTAATGAAGATCAACATTTGAGTAAGAAATATAATTATAAATAAAAAATAAACTGAACGCAATTACAACACAAACGCAATTAGTGTAGGGCGGGGATATGGCACCGATGCCATATTTCCGAAAAAAAAATCTATAGTATTGAAGACATATAAGGAAAACACATTATGGCACCAGATGTATGGCACTGAGAGTATATAGAAAAAATTATAACACCAATATAAAGCGAAAAATATGGAACCAAATTCTTGTGAAATATGTATGTAAGAGGCGTGAATTTGTGAAATTTATGGCACCAAAGCTACATAGGGAAGTATTTATTGGGCCATATTTTGTAACATATTGATGTAAAAAGCGTGAAATTTTAAAGGTTATGGTACTGAAGGTTTATAGTGAAAACTTATGTGACCGAAGGTATGTAGAGAAATAAAATTGTGGTACTAAAAGCGAAAGTAGGGACATAACGTTGTATTTTCGGAAAATGCGGATAGACATCGCATTTATTGTAGATTATTTATAGGGTCAAAATATATTTAAGTTTTAATTATTTTCAAAATAAAGTATATTAGAGTTTAAAGTTAAGATAAGAAAAGGTTATGAATAAGAGTAAAGGTGTGTGGAAAGTACAGAATGTAAAAGTAACGACGCAGTATCTAAGAAAAATGTGTTGGGACGTTATATATTTTGTAGCTAAAGGAAATAAATGTTTTTTCGAAAGATGAAATGAAAACAAATGGAAAAATGCAAATAAATATTTCATTTGCAACAATGAAGCAATAAAGGAAGTATTTAAACAATATACTTTCAATACAAATGTCTTCGTTAGCTTTGTTAAATCAAACTGTCAATACACAATGACCGTTTTTTCTTTGCTGTTGTACGTTTCTTGGCTGGCTATTTACAGCCTGTAGCGATCTTCTCATTGCACAGTGTTGGCCGTTTACGTTTCTTTGTTGTGTTTGTTTGTGTGTGTCTCTCTCTCTCTCTCTGTCTCTGTCTGTCTCTGTTTCTGTCTCTCTCTGTCTCTCTCTGTGTCCTTCTCTCTCTCTCAGGGATGAGCTCTAGAATCTGTAAGTCCTATCCATCGGGGACAGCTTCTTGATTTTGGACGACTCCGCCCCTCACACCAACCATATGTGGTACACACCCCCCCCCCCCCCCCACACACACACACAGAGTCTCTCTCTCTCTCACACACACACACATACACAGAGAGACACACACAGACACACACACACAGACACACACACACACACACACACAAACACGCACACACACACACATAAGAAGACCACAACAACTGAAGAAGGGGGTTTACTTGTTGTACTTTCAAGCACGTAAACCTGATGTCTGCTGAATCCCGAAAAACATCGAATGACAGGCAAATGGACGTAGATCAGCACGTCGCAATGAGAAGCCAGCTAACAACTAGCTGCAATGTGCAATAATGTTTTATGACACATTGTTCTCTTTTCTCGTTCTAATGTGACAATAAGCTGAGACGTTTCCAATCATCTAGTGTCATGTCGCCGTTCACTTGTGAGAAAACATACGTTCAGGAAGACCAGACTGACAAATTGACATATGGGCTCTAATTCTCATTTCAAATAATAATAACATCGTCTTCCAGGACAGGATAAAACAAGTAATTCCTTTACCTGGACTGCACACGACTGAAAATCAGTGATGTTCTTTGCGAAGAAATCAACATGATAACAGAATACATATTTAATCATTTTAGTTCACTTGTCATTGCTTCTGCTTTATGTTTTAAACCAATCATAAGACAACGTGTTTGAATGATTTGAAAATTGATATTTTCACGAGCAAAGACACATGTTTATCCTAAGCTTTGTCGAAGACTGATTGTTTTTATCTTGAATTATTATATGTTCGGTTGTTCTACTTACTTGTTCTAAATTAGTTTTAAGGCAAATAAAATAACAAATAGCGGTCAATTAGTAATGTACATTGCTTCTTATTGGCGTTTAGATTTGGAAACTTACAAAGGAAGAATAATCATTTATTCCTTATTTTTCATATAACTACCTAAATTAAGTTGCAAACGTAACATAATGTAGTTACCCAATGACACAAATCGAACAGTAAGAAAGGTAGGATCTTGTTCTGTTACCTGCTATGTTGTCTCCAATCTTGCATTAATTTACATCTAGCATCATGTCACAAGAACATTGAAGTCACAAGTCGGCAAATCTGAATCTGGTCAAAATAACAGTATGTGCATTCTTAAATGAAATGAAAAATAAAATACCAAGATTATAAAAAGAAAGCTCCTGAACAAGTTTCTAGGGGAGAATTGGTTTAAATTGCAAAAAGAAGCGGGTCACGGTTGGAGGCACTTGCCAATAGCTCTCGCATCTGAAACTTCTCACACGCGGAGTCGGATTGGTCTTTTTTGAGCCCTGAGTCCTGGAGTCTGGCAAGTGGGCTGCGACCTAAAAGTGCCCAGGAGCCATTTTTTCTGCTACTCAGACTTTCTGCGAGAATTGGGTTGTGGGGATTTTACGCTCGCACAATGAAGGTGCTCAGTGTGTGTGTGTGTGTGTGTGTGTGTGTGTGTGTGTGTGTGTGTGTGTGTGTGTGTGTGTGTGTGTGTGTGTGTGTGTGTGTGTGTGTGTGTGCGTGTGCGTGTGTGTGAGTATGTGTGAGTATGTGTGTGTGTGTGTGTGTGGTGTGTGTGAGAGTGTGTGTGTGTGTGGTGTGTGTGTGTGAGAGTGTGTGTGTGTGTGTGTGTGTGTGCGTGCGTGCGTGCGTGCGTGTGTTTGTGTGTGTGTGAAATATTTATAAATATGTCGCCAAATTTTGTTTGCATACAGTTTTAAGACTTTGCTTTGTTCTAGATAAAATATCACATAATAATCTGACATAGCACATCCGAATGTATCCATTAGATATCTGTTTCACAGACACAATATGTTAACCGCTACTGTCTTTTACTGTCGTCGGCTTTGTTTCATAAGTGTTTTAAGACAATAGAAATCGAAATATGTTAACACCTTGACCTTATCTAGCTGGAACTAGGGGAGGTTACCGGGTTTATGGAAGGGTAGTGTGGCAGGTATTATTAGCTAAACAGAGGCTCAGGATTTTCCGGAAAGGAGTGGGTCGTGGGGATTAGTGTGTCTGCCAACAAAAGCTAACTCAGTAGCACCATCTAGTGTGACTTATTTGTTCATGGCATTTCTGTCACAGTCAAATAGGTTGTAGACACATTCCTTTGCGAATATGGTTTTGAAAACTACAAAGCTGATTACAGTGCCTTTAAGTCTGATTTGTTTTATTCTCAGTTATTATATTATGCCCTTTTTAGTTTTCTAAGATAAAATTAAAGCCATAAGCTAGAAGTGCATTTACATTTAAAAGAAATGTGTCTACTTTAAAATAATGTATATAGTTTGGTTGACAGCATGTCTTATATCAGTCTCTTGGATTTATAAATTATTGAAATGAAATTACTTTCCAGGAAGCATATGTGACAGAAACGAGCTGATTTATAGCAAATATAATATACAAATAAAAGACTGAATCTAAAGAAAAGAGGTGAGGCTATACTAGATAGGGGAAACTATGCTTTGGACAAAATCCATATGGTCTTCAATTATTCTATTGCAGTAAAGATTTACCAAGTTAGTATATGCTAGTATGTGCCAGTTCTCAATAAATACTATGTTTACATTGTTATTTACAATAACAGTTTATGTTAATATTTGATTCAATAACAGTAAAACATGACAGAACACGTAAATGTTTGATAAACTTTACTTTTGGTTGGTTTATCTTTGTTTCAATTTTTGTCACATTTTTTTTTCAAACTATGATATTCACAACCCTTAAACAGACTCTTACATTGTGCAATGATGCATTTAGTCATCAAAAATATTAAATCGATCATATATATCTTTATGCCCTCGAATTACATAAAGATTGGACAAGACTTAAAATTTAAATAGGAACACAACCAAAATGAAACATCCGTCCATTTCAGATTTCTTACAAATACGACATCATACACTGGTATCGTATGATATAAATAATGCAATAAAATATTCCATAAATTTAAATACATTGCTCTGATGTCCTTCATGTATGAAAAAAGAACAGGAATTAATACATATTATAATACAAACAAACATGAAAGAAAAAAAATGAAACTTAAATTTGGAAATTATATCTTAACTTCAAAAAGGATTTAGGCCTTGTCGAAACGAAAAACAATATTTTAGCGATGAGGTTAGATACATTGGACACCGGTAGAAAAACAAAGAAAATAAAAGCACAACACCGAAAATATCAGGAATGCACATGTATATGTAATGTACACATTGATACTAAAAAAGAAACAATATCAAATTAAAACTGGCACATTTCTTCTCTTCCTTTGCCGTGGCGAAACAGAATCCTAGAGCAGGAACAGCACAGCAGATAAACGGAAAAAAAATTTCACACGAGCACACACACGGGAAAACAAACACACACACAAGAGCTCTCACGTGCGAACAATGAGAACATGTTTGACATGACTATAACATGGATTCAGCTATTTTATTCCTCCATATATAAAAGAACAAGAGACATAAGAACAGTAAAATAATTAATAGTAAAGTTCCTTCAGTAGACATAACTGGTAAGGAAGAATCTTGCCGATACGAAACGCCAGACTGAAAAAATAAGGTAAGCAAAATTAGCATGTACTATAGACAAGGCATGTATGTTAGACAAAAACAAGAGCACAAGACCCAAGCATATACATGTAGGGTGCGTTTCATCATTAATCTTAAGATCGATTGTAAAACGTTCTTAAATTTCGGTCTTACGATCACTCCTAAGTGCGTTTCAACAAACTGTCGTAAGTGCGTTTTGTGGCGAATCGAACTTACGAGCATCTCTTCAACGGTAAGTAAAAAAAAATAGCGTAACTACGTGTAAACTTCCGGTGCGTTCTTTAGGGTCCGCGCTAGCAGACGCATTTCGATAAGAGAACAAAAATGAGCGAAAAACGAAAGAGCAATTGGAACTTGGACGAGCTGGATGCTTTGGTAAAAGGGGTAGACGTGAGAAGGGCTGCTGGGTAGCTTTAAAGGAAACAACAACCAGTCCACTCGTAATGCCGCCTGGGACTGTATTGCTGACAAGAATTAACTTCACGTTAGATAGACCTACATTTTTTACATATTGCAATGTTTTTATTTGAATTATCCTTATTATATCCATATTTGGAATAAATCATGACATTGTTTTCAAATATATACATTGCACGAAAAAACAAAATTGTTTTCCATTTACAAAAGGGGCATTATTAAAAATAAATGCTTTTATTTACAGTGTCCATGACCAACAATAAAAAACATTTGAAATATAAAATTAGACCTGATTATTTAAACAATTTCTCTTTCTTTAATTTTTAGTGTCAATGCAGTCTCGCAAGCAACCAGTGTTAGAACTGGCAAAGATTGTCGGAAGAAATGGCAATGTTTCATGTCGGAAACTAAAAAAAAAAGAAGTCACGAGTCTGGGACAGGTGGTGGTCCTCTTCCATCTCCCTTAACTAGTTCTGAAGAGGCATTGAGTTGATTTTGAAATTTTGATAGATTCATTCTAATAATTTAAAAAATGTTGTGTAATGCATGTCCCTTTTTTAACAGCTAGGTATACACTGACATTTGAGGTGTGTTTATTTCTTTATATTTATATACAATTATTATATATTGATATAGTGTGAGTGTAGTATTTTAAGAGTATACAATAGCCACAAGGTATTGAACCCATCACCTCATCATTACAATTCATTAAACTATGCAACCCAGCAATACATATGTATTAATGACCATCTTTGCATTAGGAGTCTGCATTTTTCTGGCGCTAGCAGCGATTCCCAAATCACTAATTGAGGGAATTCCTGGTGGTGTTGATTCCCAAATTGAAATAAATGCAGGTAATGATTTTATTTAATCCTTTATAAGTATAACCAATAGTGTTCTTAATATGAACTTCAAATCTTTAGCTAAAAATGACATAAAAATATGCGTGAAAGGTGCCGTTTTTATTGAAAGGTCCTGTTCCAATCCGATTGTTGGTATTCTATATGGAACAGTAGTTGCCTTGTAACTCGACATACATGAAATAAAACATGTAAAAATGTTTTTAAAGTAGGGAAATTATTAGATACCACCTTTTATACAAACATATCTTTCTCAAGTAACCTTGGTTCTGAATTATGATGTCATTATTTTGTAAAGAAATCCAATTCTGCCATGGGTCATTGAACATAGTTTTAGGATATAAGTAGTTCAACTGATGCGATTTACTAATGGGAAAATGTTGTCAGTTAGTGTTTTTGTTGTTGTGAGGTTGGAGGAATTTAAAACTTGTTTATAAATGTTTGTTTATTAGCCATGTTTGAAATAAAATAAATAAAGTAAAAATCTACAATCTTTGTTTAATTATTTTTTTAGATTGTTCAGAGACATATTTTTTCGACAATGCAGTGGTAGATCTTTCGGAGGCATCACAAGTTGTTCCAGAAACAATAAACAACAGTAAGAAAAAAGGTAGATGTTTTATAGTGGTTTTATTCCATAATATTTTAAGTTTTAATTTTTACTTAATAATCATAAAACAAATCAAGACAACAAAATAATCTTTCCTTACAATTTATTCATTACGTATATTTATAAGAATTATAACAATTTTATATTGGTCATAAAATAAGTATTTAATAAAAACATAAATATTTTATGCATGAAATAAAATGAAATATGTACAATGCTCATTAGTTAGTAATAAACATAAAAATGCAAGTGAAATAAAAACTTTTATTATAAAAATCAGCTTAAATAGAACTAGTCCTAAATAAATTATTAGTATAACAGTGTTGTTTAAATTTTTAAAATGTATTTCAAATTATTTTATATAACTACGTTATCATCAAAACCTGCAGGATTCACAAGAACAACCCAAGACAAAGAAACGACGCCAGGATAAATTAGACTCAAGTATTTATTGGTGCAATAAACACTTTTACCAATGTTTATATAAAACCTTATAAAAGAAAAAAAACTACTAACTTATATATTTATTACACTGTTTTATACAAGTAGTAAAATCAATTGTAATGTACTGTTTATAAACCCATTATCTGATTTGCATTCATAAAAAACTAACTGCAAATTTAAACATTGGTTGTATGTCTGAGTTGCACGTTTTTTAAACTTTAGATCAATCGAAACCTAGTCAATCGGTGTTCTGCTTACACAGAGATTGCATTAAGTATTTGATGGTCAACAAATATTTATCATTATTTTCTGTTAAATACAATCTCATTATTTTAAAAGCAGACCTATAAATTATGACTGGTATGGATACTTTCCATGTATTATTTTTGATATTGGTGTATTATTTTTATTGTAAATGTAAAAGAAGTATTGTGAATATATTCATATAAAAAAAATAAAGGTTTGTATATTAATTAAATAACAGAAATGTATTTTCCATTTGTTAACATTATGTTTTAAGCATTGGGTGAAAACGATGGATTATCTTAAATTTAATGGCTCCTTGGCACTGAAGCAGACAAAAGATAGCATAATCAAAACTAAAAATTATACTTTATTAATTAAACAATCAAATCATCAGATTGGTCGGGAGACTTTGTAAAAGGCTTTTTCTAAAATCGGATGATCGTAATGTAAACGCATATTGTTTTGGCAATATCCTGATATAACAGAATTGTTATAGCACGGTTTACATAACAACACATGTTATTACAAGTATTGCAAAACATTAATCCATTTTTTGATACAGCGTCCCTTTCAAGTTTAAGGCAATAAATATATAAATTTCCGGCTATTGAGGTTATTGCCCTTTATAATGTGTAAATTGCGAATTACATCAAAATTAGTAAATATTTAACGTGTGTTATATTTTAATGCATAACAGTTCTTACCTGAATATGAGGTGGAATAACGTGACCATCCCGCGATGTGGGTCGGGAAATCTCTGTTGACACAAGTTCAGCAATACGCAAAATTGTCCACCGATCAAAACGGTAGCGTGAAACCAATTCTTCATCAGAAAGACAATCCAGTGGATTTTGTCTATTACGAAACACCCGATCTCGTCTTAAAAACCGTTGTTAATTGAACGCTAAAAGTAACGACGCCATATTGTTTATTCTTGCAATTTCGCTCTTAAGCGTGCCCAAAAGCGCTCGTAAGATTTAAAAGCGATTTCGCTCTGAGAGCGATTTCCGAAATATTAATGATCTTTAGATTTATGATGAAACGCACCCGTAGTTGATTAAATCAGCAGTAAGTTAAATGTTTAGCTCATGTAATATATTTACTATAAAACATGTACGTCTAGACGAGAAATGTATAGCAAACGTATAAACAAGATGTAAGATAAAAATAGATTAGTTACAATACACAATATTATGTTCATTCTAATAATCAGTGTAAGCAAAGTTGACATGTGTATTGATGTGTGTTTATGTTAAATTGTATGCTAGCCATGCAAAGTGGAGATGCTTAAACATACATCCAATAAAGGTGTCGTATCTTTCACAATTAATGCTTCAAGCCCTTGACAACGCACGCCGAGTAATAAATTTACAAAGGAATGCGAGTCCAGCCTAAACAGACATTTATAGGACTAAACTCCAAACTTATTGTTTATGCTCTGTGACAGTTTAACCTTAAAAACATTTAACTTGTAGCAATCAAGCCGTATGTGATTAGTCAAGCATACATCATTCAAAGATGGACCACATTTGGCACAAGTTTCATTTAAACATGATGTAAATGTCATTAACTTAGCAACCGTCTTGCAAAAGTTACCACGTCCGATATGTGGCGATGCATATAATCAGATATCAGATATACAATATTGACAATGAACTGATCGAAGTCTGGAAAGTTTGCTTCGAGAATCGCTGGTAGTAAAAATAGTTATCAAGATAATATAATGGCATATGTATCCGGGCTATATTCCATAATAGACCTTGTTTGGCGATATTGAAACTTTCTATACAAAAACAGCCGTTTAATGGTACATGTAGGCCACACAACTGACATTGCAGCTTAACCTATGTCAGTCAATTTCAGCAGTCAGTGGAAGAGAACCAATCATGCTTAGAACAAAATCAGTATGCGTTCTTAATATCATGCCTCGTATTGACTTAGTACACAGGCGATGGATACGTTCAATACTAATAATCTTACTTTGTGTCAAGTTATACGCACATCTAGGACCATACAGGGCTTTTGGTAGAACAGTATGATTGTATATACGTTTGCACGAGGCTAACGTCAACATTGTGCGATATACAGTCAAGTATACCAAAAAAGGTTTTGTTTGTTTATCTTTATTTTTGAATGGAAATAATCAGTGCGGTTTACAGAAGAATAAGTAGGTTGTGAAATTACCTCTAATTGTGTGTATTCATATATTTGTCTGATGGCGTGACTGCAAAGATTAAGCGTGCATTTAGCCTTCATGAATGACCTCTTTGTTGCAGTAAAAATAATTATTGCACATTACCGAACTCGCCACCTGCAGGAATACTTATTACAAGTGTCTATCATTTTTTTGTAAACCCTTAATTGACAGGGACAAGAGAAGCATGTCGTCCACAACTGTGGGTGCCCATACACTGATATGGCCGATTGACATTCCATAAGGTGAACTTTGTAGTACCGAAATAAGATCCTTGTCTTGCACCCTGCAAAACTGGGAAACAATCAGATATTAAGACATTTAATAAGACACAACTATACGTGTCTGCATGCATTGCAGCAACTGTCAGCCAAAGTATTTCAGAAATACCCAGCAAATAGAGCTTGTACATTAATCCAGAATGCCACACACGGTCAAAAGCAGTCATCGTATCAAATGTATCAAAATAACAGGCACTAATTTAACTGTCATTTTCTTTACCGAAATATCAATTCCTTTACCAAATATAACGTCATATTACTGCCCAATCCTTGTTGGAACCCCCCCCCCCCCCCCCCCTGTAGAAGATTTATAGGTGTATTTTTTCCGATTGAAGTCTGCGAAGTAAGACATGCTCATACCAATAGGTATAGATGGTGTTATGCAACTTTTTGGGACTCGTTTTTATTGCTTATTGCTTATTGCCACTTTTTATGTAAAGTAACTATACTACACGGTTTGGCCATTTGTCCGTTCGAACATCATACTGAAGAATTTTAATAAGATATCTTTTTACGTATGTTTTGCAGTATATCATATGTTCAAATTAAACTCCGTCCAGCCCACACATTTTGACTACTTTTCATTTTGATACGCATATTTTCAATCTCTTGATTACTTAAATTATAACAGATAGTTCACGGATACGGTTTTACTTTAATTCATTTACTTCATATTTTATATAAAATGTATGTCATAAGATTGGTGTTCTACATCACACTCATGCTGTGGTATTTCTGACTGGTCACGCAGCATTGTACCATTAAAATTCATCTCACTGCCATGTCGCTTGTTGAATAATTTCCAGAAAATATTCTATCAAAACACGTAGCACGATCTTATTTTGCAGTTATTTTTATTGCATGGCGATGATGCCTGTAAAACGCGCGTTTCGCATCTTCATATTCAACATAGGAAACTGGGTTGTTGTCAAAGGGTTGACCCTGTGTAATCTAAGATTGCCGTTTAATTTTCATCTGTGCATGTTAAGAGTTCGTTAAGAGAGAGAGACTGGTTCCAGTAAGGTTTGTAATGCCTTTTAACCTGGTTTTCAACAAAAATCCTGGTTATTAGATTGGGGTGTGGCGTGCGGGCGGTTGGGCGGGCGGCGTCAAACAGAGGGTTTCCGGTCAATAACTTCAGACTGGATAAACCAGTCTTGCTAAAATTTTGGGCATAGCAAGCTTGCATAAAGACCTAGCTTGGAATTGAATTTTGGCCAGTTGGGTCAATGTCACGGTCACTGTTACTAAAAAAGAAAAAAAAAACGGTTTCCGGTCAATAACCTTATTTTAGATTAACCAATCTTGCTGAAACTTTGAATATTGCAAGTTTTCATAACTACCTAGCTCGGGAATTGTCTTGGGACTAGTCGGATCAAGATCAAAGTCACTGTAACTAAAAATAGAAAAACAGTTTCCGGTCAATAACTTCAGCTTGGATGAACAAATTTTGCTGAAACTTTGAATATAGCAAGCTAGCTTGAAGACCTAGGTAGGGATTGGATTTGGAACCATTAAGATCAATGTCAACGTCACTGTTACTAAAAGTAGACAGTTTCTGCTTAATAATTTGTGTTAAATTGTAAAATCGTTGAAAAAACCTGGTTTCGTGGCATGGCCACGTTTCTTGTTAGTGTTTGTTTAGAGGAACCGCTATTATATGCACTTACAAGTAACAAGACAATTACGGTATATAGGATATCAATGCAGGAGATACCGGGACAGAACGGTACAGAAAAGGAGCGAACATTCCTGTTGGATACTGTATCCCATTGAAAGGCGATTCCTTCAATTTATTTCCATTCATTGATTTATTTTCATTTTTAAATATTTTATAGAAAGGAAATATGCTGAATATGGAAAGAAGAAATAGATTAACGTTATTATTCTAACCATTTCCCTGATCAAAGGGTCACAAACTTTATTGTATTTTTCAGAGACTTTACCATATTTGCAAAGTATTAAAAAACACAATAAAAGAATGACTAGCATTTTTTTCTAAAAAAGTCTCTTTTAATGTGTTGCATACAATCGATTTAACAGTAAAACATGATTAGACATCATAAAAACTGTAAAGTATAGAATTTATGCGATTTTTAATACAGTACGATCATTTGACCACAATTTATTATGCAAATTAAATCAGTTGTTTTTCGATAAATTTCTTGAAGACCGGTTATTTATTTAATTTGGCATATGTTGTAGTTCTATGTATGTTTAACTCATCAAAATAAAAAAATGAAATGGTTTTAGTTTTAGTTTTGTTTTTGTTTTGTTTTCTTTGTGGTGGTTGTTGTTGTTGTTGTTGTTGTTTTTGTTGTTGTTGTTGTTGTTGTTGCTTTGCTTTCCTTTTTCCACTTTTGTGTGTTTTTATTGGGTACAACAATGTGATCTACCATTGTTTCAGAGGAGCCGTCAAATGATGCCAATGAAGCCAGGTCTCCGGTATATACAGATACATGTATTGACTGCAACCATACAGTTATGCTGAAAAAGGGCACCCAAAGGGCAGCTTCTAGCATAATATGCTTTAATCAATTTATGACCATGTAGATATGTTCATTAAAATCGCGCATCAGCACCAATCGGCCTGTCTGGAAATGCATGCCTATAGTATCTTGAAGCCTTCTTAAATGTTCAAGATACTTAGCCATACGATGTTTGCTACATTGAGTATATACTTGTATGACAACATAAATTGTTCTTTACTCATCTCCACCTGATTATGCTCGCGGGTAATGTTAGGGTTCCACCTTCTATGCTATCATAATGATACCTAGACTTTAGCTCCACCTGAACACCAATAATACCCGCGGGTAATGTAAGGGTTCCACCTTCTATGCTATCATAATGATACCTAGACTTTAGCTCCACCTGAACACCAATAATACCCGCGGGTAATGTAAGGGTTCCACCTTCTATGCTATCATTATGATGCCTAGACTTTAGAAGAATATTTGTTGGTTACAAAGATACCATGTTCGACATTCTTGGTAGCATTGATATAATTACAGTGTATTCTATCCATAAGGTTGATATTTAATCTCATTTTAACCAATGCTCTGAGATGCCACATGAATCTAAATTTACCCTGCTTAACATGTTACTAATATATAACGTGATTGACATAATGCCAGTATCGTTCCAAGTACATATTTTTAAATCACGCATTGTGACTATAACATTGAGAACTAAAACGATAAGGTATACATCGAGATGGTACATGGTTAAAACAGGGTAGACTTCATTTCTGTATAAACAGTTATTGACACTATTTGGTTTACCTGTAATATTCACAGTTATTATCTGCGTTTTTTCCTGTCACGATTATTACGTGCTTGCTTAGGAAGCTATTAACTGAACGTGATCCCGAAGGTTCAGAAATCAACATTTTGTCATCGATGTCTGGTTCTGCATTGGATAAAGGCTGTTTCTTTTCGCTTAAGGCGAGAAATCATCACCATTGATAGTTTAATGCCCATTTTCTTCGCATATATTCAGATTATAGACTCATTTACCGACTGAAGTGTCAGTCAAAGTAACGCTTAGTAGTATTTTGTTCTCAAGTGTAAATTGAGAAGTCATCATCTGGGGCCAATTTTGCTGTCTGCACTTTCGGATTGCCAACCAATTTGTTTACTGGCTGCCTTTCACCAACATACACCGGAATTAGGGAAGAGTTGCACATTTTTCATTCTCTTAACGCTAGTACTACTGGACTTCAGAATCACCTCGCTGAACCCTGTGGTAGCGGGTGTGAGAACCGGGATCAATGTAGGCGGAGGCTGTATAGAATCTGTGCGTGTAGCCTGATAGCCTGTCGATTTACTGACATCATTACGGTTTGTCACTTTTAAAAGATAGTTGCAAGCATATGTATAAATCAGCCCAGTGCACTGACCTTTAAAAGCATAGTTTAAAGCCTTTGTTATGACAGCCTCAATTTTTAAATCAATATCAAAAAAGGTTCGGTTTGTAAAACAGTTTTAACAGGGCATTTCCTGAAGCAAAGAAGAAGATGTCCAGCCATTAAATTACTGAATGTACACTACTTTGCGTGTTAGCTATAAGCCCTCTATAATGTTAAAATCAATGCACCAGAAGGTAAAAGCCATCAACAAATTTAACAACACATTATATCTTGTAATTATTTTTTAAGATGGTTATGAACACATATTTCTGTTTTGTAAAAAGAAATAAAAATAAAATGAACATTAATAAATGAATAGTATTTGTTATTTGACGAGCATCGTATGGGGACTTTTCTTATAGCCAAAACTGTTTTCGTTTCAGAAAATCTAAACATTTACCCAGCACTATTTAAAGGTCAATTGGTTTCGTGCATGTTCTGGCGACTTCTGCGTTCTAGAAATTCTTTGAGCCTATATAAGGACTTGTTAGCCGAATTAAGTTTAAGTTTGGACATAAAGTTTGGACATATAGTTTGGACAGATAGTTTGGAAATACTTGCAGCTTCTATATTTAACCTTTCTGTGTTGGAATCTACGTGAACTTATTATTTTCTACAGTGATATAAATATTAAAGTGTTGGATTTGGAATTATATTATTTATCGTTATAATATTATTATATTATTATTATTATTATTATTATTATTATTATTATTATTATTATTATTATTATTACTATTATTATTATTATTATTATTATTATTATTATAGTTTTAAAAACGAAAAAAATACTTTGATTAAAATATACAGTGATCATATGTAAGAAGAAGAAGATGATGATGCTGATGAAGAAGAAATACAACAACAATAACTTTATGTCAAGAAGGTAACGTATAAAGATATAATCCTAACGATGTTTCATGTACAAGAAAGTCTTATTTGTATGTGGCCTCTTACAACATTATTTACAGCTAAACACGAATGGAGATCAAAGATGAAAGTACTGCATGATTAAGAAGAAGATGGTGTTTACAGGTATGGGTGTAATGATACAAATTTCACATGAACAGTTAATATTAGTCACGTAATGTTATGATGCAATAGAAAAATACATATCTTGTCATGATAACAAATGTTTTGATAATGTATTTGAAGATATTTACTGAGCATGCATACCGAATATTATTAGGCATGCCATTCCAGATGAAGTTAGCAAAGTTCACAAGAGAAATTTACTTTACAACATTGTTTTACAGAAAAATAAGCAAAATATGAATTGGTAATTATAGTTGTTGCGGTGGACATTAGTGCCATCTTTGGCGCCATTACCATCCGCATAGAATTAAACATTTGTTTATCAAATTTAAGAACGCTACATGATCTGTTTCTGACTGCTTGGCGATCTTGTCCGACGTCTGTATGACAACACAATATGATACAAACCTAATGCGCAAAATAAGACAACACATTAAAGCCAATTGTCTGGTTCAAAATGTTAATAACGTGGTACAGATCAACGAAATATATTAAATATCAAAGTAAACACATAACACATATACAGTTAACAGATTGTATAGTAGTATACGTGTATATAATACCTTGTATGCTATGTAATGTTGTTCTATGCATATTTGTTTACTTTGTATACATATGTCAATAATCTACCAGATTTGGGGGAATAAAGGTATTGACTTGAAATTAATTGAACATCTACTATTTTAGTAAGCCCAATTTGTCAATCTTTAACCGACCAAAAAGCGCAGAAATGTAAAGAAAACATATATACTTTAGAAATCAACTTCTTGTGTCTGTCTTAAAACAACACATATTCTTAAAAGACATGCGGCGTAAATGGGGATTAAAACAATACAGAAAATCATAACGGAGCATTTTAATATACGTTGAAATTGTTAGATATAAAATGTATATAAATTATATTTAACTGTTAACCTAATACACAAATGTTCGTTACATTTCCAGTAAGTATTATTAACACACAATGATATGTTTCTTTTTTCTGTAATAATACACAGATTTACCAAAAAATGGCTCTTTTGTTTACCCACCATGTCTCAGGTCAGCATTCATAAGGAAATATAAAAATCGCTGACATAATAAGAACAACCTCAGATATAATTAGTCTCCTTAAGATTTAACGAATAGCAAAATCCTGATTTTGTTCCAACCGAATCCTTCAGTCTGTTATCATGTTTATTCTGATTCTCTTCAAACCCGTCTTCGTTAGTCAAGTTCTTTGACCGTGCCAGGTTTTAAGTCATTATATTCGGCGATGCGAACATTTTCCTGGGGTGTCTCATGTTATTTTGGAGCATAATATATTCATGAGGATGATTTACAATAGCAATAATAGTAGGTCATCACACTATATAAGCGCATCTTACAGTAAACACCCCAATCATAAAATCGTACATGTTCCACTAGCGCAAAACCTGTAATATTCCCTGAATAAAATATGCTATCAAACGCCTTACTGTCATCTTCCAGGAATTCAAGGCTCTTGATTAAAACAAAGACAATGGCATGATTAAGTCATAAATAATGTCAGTCAGATATCCTCCGTGCTTACGCCCAAACAATTATAAAATATAAGGCTTGTTTCATGACTGGAGGTCACGCAATAATTATATTATTGTTCATCGCATGTTTTCATACTTATTCCGATTCAGTTTAATACAGCTCTCAAAAGAATGAATGTTATGCGTTGCTCTCAACAAGCATACAAACATACAGTCTATTTACAGTATATTTACAATGCACTCCTTAAATAATCCCATTAATTACATGAAAATTGCAAGTAGCTAGCAACTATTAGTACTATGACGGGTCCAACAAAAGAGAGACAGTAAATAAATTGTTTTGCAACTATGTCAACCTAAGGCCCAAAACCGCTGTACACTGACTGGTCTAGTAAGCGGAAAGACCTCCCCACATTAGCGTGGTATCCCTATCCATGGCTCCAACCCTCGCGGTGTATGGACGAGGAGTCAAAGGGAGTCACTTGTACGCCCCTCACAATTATCTAGTACGTGAGAAAAAGACAGTTGGTCAGCTGCCGACATATTTGTTTGTCAGATGGGCCAGATGAGGACACGTGCAAGGGGTACTAAGGTTATACAATTCTTTTTACGGTGATGAAGGTCAACTTCATGATATTGAAAGAGAGAAACGGCCATAAGTAATCTTGCTTGTCACAAAAAACGACAGCGATAATGTCTTTCGGAAGGGGATATTGTACCTTAGTTTGTTTTATGATCCGAAAATTAATAATGTTATTGTACCTCTTAGTTTAGTCCCCATAAAGGACGTTACACACGCTAACCTGGTTCTAATTATTGCATCGCAGTTGTCAAGTAACTCCTTTGTTTACTTTCTTTGGTTCTCGTACATTTACCTTCCACATGCCTAGATTAATGTTAGATCTCGACTTAAAAATGACGTCTACGAAGAATCTTTGCCAGTACGTATTATAGCGGCGTTAAACTATCTTAGGTGGGGAAAGAAAACATATTCACCCCCTCACCCCCCACCACCCCCTCACCCCCAATGAAAGTTTTCGTCCCCACGGGAGTGCGAGGAGGTCGGGGCACAGAGTTCGGAGAAAGGGCGCTTAGGATAATATAGCAAATATTTGTTTTGTTTTTTCTTACATCGCACACTGACACAATGATAGTCATATTGGCGACGTCCAGCTTATTATTGATGGAGGAAGACCCCAGACTTGGTTCTCTTAGATGAAAGTTCTAGCCCCGACTGGGACTCGAACCCACGCGGTGAGTGTCCGAGTAGTAACAAGTCAGCGACTCTAACCGCTTGGCCACGGGCGACCCCTAGTATATATTTTTCTCATCTGGATATTACTATACTGCTTCAGGATATTATAAAATGGAATTATATTCTATTACGAAAGTAGCATGATATAGAAAACGTGCCCAAACAAATGCGTTTACTGTTGTTCACTCTTGTGTACTAATCTATCTTGCGAAAAAAAAAATCAAAAATATTTTTTAAATTTTTTAAGTTAAAGCATTAATAATAGTTTGCAGATACATCGTTTAACCTTCTTCAGAGCCGTGTAAAAGAAATGTGAATAGCACCTGATACCGGACAGTTTATTTGTCGATAAGATAAAGAAATATACTTGCATTAAACGGAAGATAATACATGTAATTATAAAATAAGCCTGACTTTTTACAATCCCAGGTCTAGTGTGGCAGTTCAAAGTTCTTCCGATTGCGCCACTGACTCCTTAAACGTGCATGCTCTACTTAGTTTTATCATACATTGCGTCTGGCAAAATGTTTACATACATTTTCAACATAACAAATGATTTGATTGTGACAGAATTCAACCGACGCTGATCAGTTTATTAGATTAAAGCCGTTGTTTTACCAGTCTTCTCAACTATATTCTCCTTGTGTTGGTTGCCTCGTACAGAATTCATTGTTTCTGGGGAGTTTGTTGGGCTTTCAGAAAGTAATTGTGACGTTTTTAGATAAAGAGGAGTTTTTCTGAATACAAAGACAGACCCTTTTTGCAAGTTTGACAAAACAACTGTCATTGAGTCTGCCGCAGGAATAGATGTGAACGTAATGAACGATTACCTCGTGAATGGGTTTACCTTTGCTGTGCATACTATCGATATTTGTTGGGCAACATGCAATGTGTTTTAATTCATACGTAATATCTCTAGACTATATCGTATGCCTTGTAGGCATAAAAGTGGAATTGTTACTCCACCAAAGTTGCTGCACGTCTAATTTTAGTGATAGTGACAAACCAATGAGTGTAACCATAACAACAACACCCACCTCCATAAATCAATGTTATCCAAACAATACTATATTTTATTGCACGAATCGTTGTACAATTAAATCTAATTAATCTAATTATTAAACGAATACTCAATGATAACTAGCAGAGTGATATTTCAAGTTTGTCGACTGGTGTTTGACCCGAACCATTTGAACCAATAGTGCCTTTCGTACAGTCATTATCTGTAAAACTAACTGCTATTTACTGATTTAGTAAAAATTTTGTTTTAACCGAGTTTACAATCGATGTGGAAACAAGTTCTTTACACTTTATTAATCCATCTCGAGTAACTATTTTATTGGTAGAACCATTACACAGATACTGCGTACGTTGGCCAATATACAGTAAATAGCATGGCTAACATCTAACACTAACATCGCCTGTTCAGGATTGGGGTTCGAACCCGTGACCCTATAAATCCGGAGACCAACGTCCCAACCATTAGACTAAGGCACATACAAAAGTAAAGTTGGTAAAGTTAAAAAGTAAGCTCTTGTACGTTTCTTTCAACAAAAAATGGCGAGCCCCTCTGACTGACTAAACTTTACCAAACAGTATGTATAAATAGCTTACATGTGCCCTTCCTTGGTGGTCCAGAATGGGAAATGTGTGTTTATACCTAATCAAAGATCACTTAAAGTATCTGTACGACTAAAGGTCCATATTAATAAAATAGTTAAATCATACATGAGATTATTAGGGAAGGGTACGTTGTAGGCCTGGATATTTAAGCACAGGATAGTAACAACAAAAATTCCCATGCGAGGCAAATTTATTATTGCGTTTTCAATGTTACAGTCGTCAACACGTGCAAGTACAACGGCGTGTTGTATCAGAATGGACAGACGTTCCAACAAGACTGTAATACATGTACCTGTAACAATGGAATTGTGCAGTGTAGCAACAATATTTGTCGTAAGTATTTTGTGTCAACATTGAAATGATAGTCAATGTAAGTCGTAAACAGTATTGTCTTTATTACTCAAAAAACAGGACTGTGTTTTGATATTTGTTTATTATAGCATTCAGGACAATAGCCATGGTAGTTCATTGTTCGTTAATATTGTCAAGAGTATGACATCCTCTCTTATACCTTTAAAATTATTTATTGTGTACGTTTCCTCAGACTTCAATTGTAACTGCATTTATAGTTTACTTGCAATTAGATAACTGTTTGTTTTAAAATTAGAGTGTTGTTGTTTTTTTCAAGTTTATACGTGAACTATAATATGTTCAAGTTGAAGAAGCCGTACTACTTGCCTTATACCTCATACTGAAAAGTGTGTTACAAATAAAAAATAAAATGCAATAATAAGTTGATTAAAGCGTGAAAATTAAAACGCAACATTTTCCTCCTCAACGATCATTATTCGTGCACCTTATACATGCCGAAACTCTATAGTTGTATACTATAACCATCTCTAAGAAGCATTACGGTAGAATTGTTCACCTGGTAGAATTGTTCACCTGGACATTTTAGTCAAGTCAGTTTAGCCATTATAATAAAAATGTAAAAAGATGAATATCCGCATAAAACTGAGGAAAAACAAATGTAAGTTGTAAAAGCCTACTTGTAGGACTGTTGGATATTTAAGCATTGATGATCAATCAAAATATGGCACAGTATACTTTAAATCGTGTGTTTAATGTCCCAGCACCCAGAACGTGTGTATTCAACGGCGTGACGTATCAGAACGGACAGACGTTCCAGCAAGACTGTAATACGTGTACCTGTAACAATGGACAAGTGCAGTGTACCAACAATATTTGTCGTAAGTATTATATGTTAATAATGAACATTCATTCATAAAATTCGCTTAATTCCGTTATATATTATTGTTTGTTTGTTTGTTGGGTTTATCGTCCCACAAACAGTGTTTCATTTATCTCGAGACGGTGTCCACCTGAAGCAGATATAGTGCTGCCTTCACTGTATATAGAATGCCGTGAACACCTTGCATGATGCCATACCCAGTCATATTATCTTGACACTGGGCCAATCAGTCGTGGAACTACACTTATAGTTGATTGAGCGTTAGCAATGGAGCTATACCACTACCATTTTTAACGACTTTCGTATGTCACGATCCGGGATCGAACCCGGGGCCTCCCATACCTGGAGCCGACACTCTACCGATAGACCAGGTCCGGTCATTATATACTACAAAAAGAAACAGCAGTCGAGGCGATAGTTTCGACAGTGTTCATCAAATACTTAAATAGATAGTCTTGTATTATTAATGTGAAAAGTGTGTGCTCTGTTTTATTTTAGCAATTAGCATAGTTACGTGAAATATAATTATCTCTAAAATTAAGTAAGCTTATAAAGGAGTGTTTGTTGCCTAAGCCCCCAGGACGTGTGTGTTTAACGGCGTGACGTATCAGAATGGACAGACGTTCCAGCAAGACTGTAATACGTGTTCCTGTAAAAATGGACAAGTGCAGTGTAGCAACAATATTTGTCGTAAGTATTATGTGTGAACATCAAACTTGCACTCTTAAAATTCGTTTAGCTCCGTAGTCATTATTAAAAACAAAACAGCAATGGCCGTGATAGTTTCAACAGTGTTCGTCAACAACTTAAACAAAATTATTGTATTGCTGTGGAAACAGTTGTGCTCTGTATTATTTTAGAACTTGGCATAGTTACGCGAAATATTATTATCTCTAAAGTGAAGTAAGCTTATAAAGGAGTGTTTGTTGCCTCAGCCCCCAGGACGTGTGTATTTAACGGCGTGGCGTATCAGAACGGACAGACGTTCCAGCAAGACTGTAACACGTGTACCTGTAACAATGGACAAGTACAGTGTAGCAACAATATTTGTCGTAAGTATTATGTGTGAACATCAAACTTGCACTCTTAAAATTCGTTTAGCTCCGTAGTCATTATTAAAAACAAAACAGCAATGGCCGTGATAGTTTCAACAGTGTTCGTCAACAACTTAAACAAAATTATTGTATTGCTGTGGAAACAGTTGTGCTCTGTATTATTTTAGAACTTGGCATAGTTACGTAAAAGATTATTATCTCTAAAGTGAAGTAAGCTTATAAAGGAGTGTTTGTTGCCTCAGCCCCCAGGACGTGTGTATTTAACGGCGTGACGTATCAGAACGGACAGACGTTCCAGCAAGACTGTAACACGTGTACCTGTAACAATGGACAAGTGCAGTGTACCAACAGGATTTGTCGTGAGTATATAATGTGGCAACATTGAAATCGGACTTGTAACATGTGTTTAGTTTCGTAATCTTTTTTTCATGAAAGCAAGAAAAAACCATGCTATATCCTCTGTATTGTTCAATAAAACTATTCATTTTTTTGATAATTATTTCATTGAAAACAACTAACATCTTTGCAATATAATTGTCGTTTTTAATTTTGTTTTTATGTTAAATGGTGAGCCGTTACTTGTTAAATTGGTAAAAGTTATTGTTCATTTAAATGTGTTCGGTGACTAGCTAAGAAAGACTTAGTCAATAGTGGTAATATCAAACATCGCACAAGGAAGCACTTCCTCCTATGACACATATATGTAACTACAGACGAAATAAAATTATATGCCTAATATATTATAGGCGTAAAAATATAATCGGACTTTATCTTTTGTCCACATTAGAGTGCCCAAGGCTGCAAAATTATATATGAACGGTTTCCTCTTATCAAAGAACAATGAAGAATTTGTGTAAAGCATGCCAGCTTAAAGTCCATACTGATTAATAACAACCCTCCCTGTGAACTATCAAATTTAGTTGGAATGTACCCATAGACATTTTAGCATAAAATACTCACGAAAAAAGATAAAGATGTTATATGCAATAGGCTTATACATGTAAGTTTGTTACCCCAGCCCCCAGGACGTGTGTATTCAACGGCGTGACGTATCAGAATGGACAGACGTTCCAACAAGACTGTAACACGTGTACCTGTAACAATGGACAAGTGCAGTGTACCAACAGGATTTGTCGTAAGTATTACATGTATGTGTTATCATTGAACTTGCACTCATAAAATTCGTCTAGCTCCGTAGTCATCATTACAAAAAGAGAAATATGGTCGCGATTGTTTCAATATTGTTCGTCAAAAAATTAAATAATACTGTGAAAACGTTGTGCTCTGTTTTGTTTTAACAATCAGAGTATTATTATATCTAAAACGCGGTACGCTTATAATTGTATGTTTGACGTTTCAGCCCCCAGGACGTGTATATTCAACGGCGTGACGTATCAGAATGGACAGACTTTCCAGCAAGACTGTAATACGTGTACCTGTAACAATGGACAAGTGCAGTGTAGCAACAGTATTTGTCGTAAGTATTATGTGTGAACATTAAACTTGCACTCTTAAAATTTGTTTAGCTCCGTAGTCATTATTAAAAACAAAACAGCAATGGCCGTGATAGTTTCAACAGTGTTCGTCAACAACTTAAACAAAATTATTGTATTGCTGTGGAAACAGTTGTGCTCTGTATTATTTTAGAACTTAGCATAGTCACGCGAAATAGTATTATCTCTAAAATGAAGTAAGCTTAAAAAGGAGTGTTTGTTGCCTCAGCCCCCAGGACGTGTGTATTCAACGGCGTGACGTATCAGAATGGACAGACGTTCCAGCAAGACTGTAACACGTGTACCTGTAACAATGGACAAGTGCAGTGTTCCAACAGGATTTGTCGTGAGTATATTATGTTGAAACGTGAAATTCCGACTTATAAAATTAGTTTAGTTTTGATATATTTATTACAAAAAGAAACAGAAATGGCCGCGATACTTTCAATATTGTTCGTCAAAAACTTAAATAAAAACCTTTGTATACTGTGAAAACGTTGTGCTCTGTTTTGTTTTAACACTCAGAATAGTTACGCAAAGTATCAATATATGTAACACGCGGTACGCTTATAATTGTATGTTTGACGTTTCAGCCCCCAGGACGTGTGTATTCAACGGCGTGACGTATCAGAACGGACAGACGTTCCAGCAAGACTGTAACACGTGTACCTGTAACAATGGAATTGTGCAGTGTACCAACAATATTTGTCGTAAGTATTTTAGCTACATAAAACTGTCACTTATAAGTAAGTGTTGGTTGTTGTTGTTCTAATACATGACAGCGACACACATATGGTCGTTATGGAAATCCAGCTATTATTGGTGAAGGCCCCAAACAAATAATTAACCATTATTAAACCATCTCGAGCCGTAATTGGCGTTTACTTTTGTTCAAAATGATTGCTTAAAAATTTTAAACGATGTGTAAATGAATAATGTGCGATACATTAATAACATTCAAACATAAATCAGACGTCGTCGTCTGTCAAATTTTACACAGCCAACGCCCTTAAAAGCATTATATTATAGTATAAGAATATTATAAGAGTATTTTTAAGATATGAACCCTATCAAAGATTGGTGGGTATGATGTATACCCGCTTTTAAGTCCTTTTATGGTAAAGAATATCCTTCCATAGAAAGTAACAAAATTATGGAAATATAAACTCAAATATTCATTGTTTTCGAATTTAGAAGTAATATACACTAAATAAATTAGTAATCTCTGTACCTGTTAGATATTTAATATTCATTTTGAAGAAATATTGTCATTTAAACTCTATGTTTGCTTTTGTTCAGCATAATACTAAAACACATCTGTTCTTTTGTTATTTAAATCTACAATAAATGACTAATTGTCTCTGTCTCTCTCTCTTTCTGTCTCTGTCTCTCTTTGTCTCTCTCTCTGTCTCATTGTCTCTCTGCCTGTCTGTCCCTGTCTGTCTGTCTGTCTCTCTGTCTGTCTCTGTCTCTGTTTCTCTCTCTCTCTCTCTCTCTGTCTCTCTATGTCTCTGTCTCTCTGTCTGTCTCTGTCTGTCTGTCTCTCTCTGTCTCTCTCTCCCTCTCTCTCTCTCTCTCTCTCTCTCTCTCTCTCTCTCTCTCTCTCTCTCTCTCTCTCTTTCTCTCTCTCCTAAATAAAAAGGTGAGAAAAAATCATTTTATATTACATTACAATTTTATCAAATACCTATCCGCAAAAGGATGACTTAAAGAAATGTCCCCGAGAATATGTCAAGATGGGATAGTGACGCAAATTATCATTCCAGTAAATTTATCGATATATGTTGAATACACAGTCCCTAGGACGTGTGTTTTCAACGGAGTAACGTATCAGAATGGACAGACGTTCCAACAAGACTGTAACACTTGTACCTGTAACAATGGAACTGTGCAGTGTAGCAACAATATTTGCCGTAAGTTTTCTTATCGTTATCTCTTAAATTGTTAAACATTCTTTTAGAAGATGTATTGTTTTATTCTTTTAATAGTCCGTCTTCGCATTTTTGTCGGTTAAACAGCCTTTTGAAAATGTTTGAAGGGTGTATCGCGTACGGAAAACATGCGAATATAAAATCACTTACATATTGTTTTGTATTGCACGAACTTGGACCGTCTGCAATAATTATCACACAATTCTGCGCGAACATCCTGATAGATTTATGTGTAATATTTCATCGGTATTCAAGAGTTTAACTTTGTGGGTAATATTTGTTATTAGTCAAGAATATTGTATTTGGCGATATATTGCGAAAATAAAATAATATAAGATAAATTGGGGACGTGCTGTAAAGATTTCCAGGATTTTGGTTACTTTGTAACACTTCATGGTCGTACATGTTCTTGACGTACCTAATTTGATTACTTCGTTCCGCACTGGTTAAGTAGGTGTGCCTTCGTAATTTAAAAAAAGCGTTCAAACTTTCAAACTTTCTTAGTTATCAATGCATTCTTTCTCTTTGTAAACATTTATTATTCGAAAATAGCAAATAACGCAGAACTTAATATTTTTCGTCGACTGTAATGCTCTCTTTTGACTGGTTTTGTATTTATAAATGTGATTATGTTTCAGCCCCAAGGACGTGTATATACAACGGTGTGACATACCAGGACGGGCAGTCGTTCCAAGAGGATTGTAACACGTGTACCTGTAGCAATGGATTTGTGCAATGTACCAACAACATTTGTCGTGAGTATAATTGATAAACTACATCAAACTGTGTGCTTCATTGCATACGCTTCCACGCCTGTATCAAGTTCGCAGCGAGCGACATTTTTTAAATTTGAAAACTAACCCTATTCTGGAAACTCAATGCACGTATAAATAGACATAGTCATAACGGTAATGAAACGAATTAATTAGCTTATGCAACAATGAAAAAAAATATATTACCCTTTTCCCACATTCTGAAGTCGGTTTTTAAATGGTTGTTTTAATATTATGTTGGTGTTCAAAATAAAATAGTTTGGTGTTGACATATTAATGCAGTTCAAATTTCGGTAAATAAGTTAATGCAGTAATATATCAAGCAATAAGAAAATCAGTGTAAATACTTCTGTTTAAGCGTTCTTTGTGTTTAGATAAAGATGCATAAGCATCTTTATTTCCATATTTGAAGATCGATTACACAATCATACACATATCGAAAAGCAAGTTTAAAGAATAAATAGACAAATAGTTCCGGGCGTTAATTTTTCGAAGCATAGGGACTTCGATCAAGCATAATGTAAATTATCGTTTAACTAGTCATAACAATTCCTGCGTTAACAAAGCCCCGAACGTTAAACTTTTGAGAGGAAGTGAATCTTCTACTCATGGTCATGTGGCACTCGCTACATGCACTATATTGGCCGATGTTTTGGACATATTTGTAGACTAATAAAGAGTGTTTTGCACCGGAGCTTAGCTATTGTCTGCATGGTTTTCTTTGTTGTATGAATTTACATACTTTATATAGGGTTGCATTCTGATTTGTAGTCCTGTAAAATTAATAAAGTTATCACTAGACGTTATTCTCCCCGACCAGTCGTGTTCGTCAGTTCCATAATATATAAATATACAGTATCAAACATTTTATTTATATTTATATAGAAACACGCTGAGATTATGTTATTTATAAAAGTAATAAAACAGTATTAAAGATATATCGTGATTAAAACAGAGTGAATTAGAAACTCATTAAAAAGCTCATGTCTTTCCGTTTTCAGCAGACAACACATGCTCATACGCGGGTGAGATATTCCAGGACGGAGAGACGTTCACAAAGGAGTGTAACACATGCCGCTGTGTTAGGGGCATAGACGTGTGTACTACGAATGTGTGCCGTAGGTTTTTCGTTTTCTACATTCATCAGCGGCGTACATGTAGCATTCTGTATCATACATGTTTTAATAAGTGCTCAACAAGACCATCACTACGTACACGTCAAGTGACATTCAGGACACTTTATAAGCTAAGAAATGTCCTGATACTCTGGGCATTTTCAACATTATTTGAAAATCGAAGTTTCAGGGAGAAAAAAATCCTTCTGGCTAGGATCCCGTTCCTCTACTATTGGAATGCATAACTACACCTAGAGTATAACTGCATGTAACTAGAGTATAACTGCATGTACCTAGAGTATAACTGCAAATAGAGTAAAACTGCATCTAAAGTATAACTGCACCTAGAGTAAAACTGCACCTAGAGTAAAACTGCACCTAGAGTATAACTGCACCTAGAGTATAGCTGCAAATAGATTAAAACTGCACCTGCAAATAGAGTAAAACTGCACATAGATGTTCCTAGAGTAAAAATGCACCTAGATTTTAACTGCACCTCTCTTCCCGTTGTAACCACGTGTCACCTTGATAAGGCTTTGGCAGACAGTTTAGATGCAGACAATCAAGCGCTCGCTTTATCCATGTCTTTATTATCTATGTGTCAGGTTGGCAGCAAATATTGAAAAGTTGGATTATTTCTTGCAGCTGGAACATGTGATCTTGTGGACTGCCCCCCTGTTTTGTGCCTACCCCGGTTCAGGACCATTACCCCTGGAGAATGCTGCCCTGTCTGTAGACTTCCACCTTTAATCGGTTAACAGCCCAACACATGCGCTGATAAGTCGTTCTTCTGATATAAAATAAATGTTAAAATTTTGTTTTCGTCATCATGCACATGTCATAATTGTAGGTTATTTTCTTCATATTTGAAATGGAATTAAGTTTTAGTTATGCTTATATATGTTTAAATAATAAACACTACAGTCTTGGTTCCGTAAAACTCTATTCTAAGGGGACTGTGGAAGAAAATGTAGTAATATACCAAACATATGATTGTGTCAGCATGCTACCCTTTATCATTGTTTACATATGATCATACATAATTCATTGTATCGCATACTTCTGAATGTGTACGACAGTGTATTAAATGGACAACATATTTCATTTTAAACATTGCTCGCCTTTTTATTTGAAATGAAAAACAACCATATTTCAATAGCTTGCGGATGTGAAAATATATTAAATTAAAGTCTAGAAAGCAAGTTGTTGTTTAAACTCTAGTTATAACAACATCATGTCTGTAGATAACGCTGCTTCATACATAAAAACCGATCAAATTCGAGTACTATACATGCGTATATTTAAACTGTAGACAGCAAGTCTGCACATTGTTCCAAGCCCTGGAATTTTGTTGCCGTGTCCAAACCAAGTTTTCATCACATCCGGTAGAGTTAAACCAACAGACAAACGAAATGAAATATTAATACTAGTGATGGTTTGGCTTTGCGCAAGATACATTTTACCCATTGTAATAATGAATACAACAATCTACATAGCTGTTAATGTATTTGTGCAGATTCTCTCACATAGTGAATATAGGAATACATAGTGAATTATAAATTTAAAACGGTTATATACAGTAACAACTTAAAAAGATATATACAAATGGAAATCGATGATCCGCCGCAGCTAAACTTTACACGCGCCTGTATAATGTATCTAACTGAATGCAGATTCTTTTACAGTTATTAAAGGTGGTATCTGACAGTTAACAAAGCATGTACATAGGTGGCTAGTGATCGAGCTATAGTTGTTAACGAAAAACGAAAATAATATCAGTTTTAATAGTTGTTTTGTTTTTATAGAGGAAATCGAGCTTGAAAAAGTTGTGAAGTGCAAAACAAATGTTTTGTATACAACAGAAGTTACCTGCGAAATATACTTAAAATAGAATTCATGCGAACAAGTCTATATAACTGTTATTAGGTTCTTATTATGGAAATTTAGGATTGTCTTCCGCTTTTGATAAAAAATGAAATGCAAAATTAAATGAACAATACAAATAGATATGGTTAAAAGGGTGTAATAAATCTACAAAAAGAATATTCTAATGCAAGATGAAGATGATAATTACGTTGACAATTACCATGACGTTGATGATTGAGTAGCCTTCTTGAAAACGCATTAGTCTGAGTTGATACAATTGAAGTTTATTACTGATGATTAATTGAAACAACATATATAAACTAAGATTTGAATTATTATTTTTATCAGGTTAACTTAATGTCATGGTTGATGCTTTTTCAAAGTTATTGCAAAAGTCGATTTTAACTTTGTATTTCACTGTATTATATTATACCACTCTCACTAGTGAGCCATTTAATATGCTGGGATATTGGCCTGGACGGAACCAATGCCGTTAATAAGGCAATGGTGTTTTGTCAAGTATGGATTTCTTATATTTTTAGGATCAATGACACTTTATACCAATTTAAAAGATCCACTTATCATATAATAATCCGAATTATTGCCATATTCAAACATTGTGGTGGAATGTTATACAGAGCCACACTACCGACGAGCACATTACGTATCTATGGTTGCTTACGTTCTCGATCTGATGGTTATCTGTACAGAATGAAGTGTTAACACATTTTAGAATTTGAAAAAAAAACTCAACAACGTAACTTAATTTTTAATGTATTAATAATTAATAATAATTAATGTATTCTCGGTACATCTTTTCATGACTATACTTGCATCTGTTTTTAAAAGCACATAACCAATACCTTTACAAACCCAACAGAGATGTATACGTCTCTTTTTATGAACTGTTAAGTTATCATGACATTTGTCTTGTGTACATAGTGTACATAGTGTAACTATTCTTTGATCAGTTGTATATTTTCCTTGCTGCTCTGTATTGCTATTAGTCTTACTTTGATGGGTTAGTTTTATTTATACTGTTTGTCTTTAAGAAAAACGTTTAGAACTCGAGGTTCTGACAGCGCTGACATCATGTTAATGTTCAGAACTTGAGGTTCCAGAGCTCGGTACATCAGGTTAATGTTAAGAACTTGAGGTTCTATCGTTCCGTACATCAAGTTACTGTTCAGAGCTTGAGGTTCCAGCGCTCCTTACATCAAGTTAATGTTAGAGCTCGGTACATCAGGTTAATGTTAAGAACTTGAGGTTCCATCGCTCCGTACATCAGGTTAATGTTCGGAACTCGAGGTTCAGCGCTCCGTACATCAAGTTAATGTTCGGAACTCGAGGTTCAGCGCTCCGTACATCAAGTTAATGTTAAGAACTCGAGGTTCCATCGCTCCGTACATCAGGTTACTGTTCGGAACTCGAGGTTCAGCGCTCCGTACATCAAGTTAATGTTAAGAACTCGAGGTTCCATCGCTCCGTACATCAGGTTACTGTTCGGAACTCGAGGTTCAGCGCTCCGTACATCAAGTTAATGTTAAGAACTCGAGGTTCCATCGCTCCGTACATCAGGTAACTGTTCAGAGCTCGAGGTTCCAGCGCTCCATACATCAGGTTAATGTTCAGAACTCGAGGTTCCAGCGCTCCGTACACCAGGTTACTGTTAAGAACTCGAGGTTCCAGCGCTTCTTACATCAAGTTAATGTTAAGAACTCAAGGTTCCATCGCTCCGTACGTCAGGTCACTGTTCAGAACTCGAGGTTCCATTGCTCCGTACATCAGGTTAATGATCAGAACTTGAGGTTCCAGCGCTCCTTACATCAGGTTAATGTTCAGAATTCGAGGTTCCATCGCTCCGTACATCAGGTCAATGTTCAGAACTCGAGGTTCCATCGCTCCGTACATCAGGTTAATGTTCAGAATTTGAGGTTCCAGCGCTCCGTACATCGAGTTAATGTTCAGAACTCGAGGTTCCATCGCTCCATACATCGAGTTAATGTTCAGAACTCGAGGTTCCAGCGCTCCGTACATCAGGTCAATGTTCAGAACTCGAGGTTCCATCGCTCCGTACATCAGGTCAATGTTCAGAACTCGAGGTTCCATTGCTCCGTACATCAGGTTAATGATCAGAACTTGAGGTTCCAGCGCTCCTTACATCAGATTACTGTTCAGAACTCGAGGTTCCATCGCTCCGTACATCAGGTTACTGTTCAGAACTCGAGGTTCTATCGTTCAGTACATCAGGTTCTTGTATGAAACTCGAGGTTCCAGCGCTCCGTACATCAGGTTAATTTCAGAACTCGAGGTTCAGCGCTCCATACATCAAGTTAATGTTCAGAACTTGAGGTTCCAGCGCTCTGTACATCAGGTTAATGTTCAGAACTCGAGGTTCCAGCGCTCCGCACATCAGGCTACTGTTCAGATCTCGAGGTTCCAGCGCTCCGTACTTCAGGCTACTGTTTAGAACTCGAGGTTCCATCGCTCCATATATCAGGTTAAAGTATCCAGACGGCCATTCTGCCAACTGACACTTTCATGGCGATCACTGCTGTTTTTCTTTAGGTGTGTAATGCCTCGTCTTGGTGTTTATTTCATTTTTATATAAAATTGTGGGTGTGTGCCTTTATCTAGTGGTAATTCTCATAGAACCTTGTCATAGTTTCCTATTCTCAAAATGTATCAACATCCCTTTCCAAAAAAGGTTTATAGTACATTAAATTATCTATACATATTTTACGATATAAAAGAAAACAGTTATACAGATAAAATATAAAATACAGGTTGGACTACATAACCTGTGATATCTCTAGATTTAAAAATATACTGGCGAATAAATAAAGCACGAATTATCCAGAACTAACTTTAAAAAACACGCTGCGCATCAACATGGCCGGATCTACCTGGGGTGGTGGTGGGGAGAGGTCAGGGGTATTTTTAACATTTTAGGGTGAATCCCATCTTTATGGCACTAGAAGTATTATTATCGCGAATGTATCCAGTCCTACTGATAAAACGGGTAAGCACATATTTAAGACTAGAGTATTGGGGGAAACGCATTGAAATTAAGCTATTTATGTAAACAATACATTCCAAGAATGCCTGTCAAGCATCTGAAATGCCAACAAATTGCACTATTCTCTTCTATATGTCAACAGTCATACTGTTGGAGCATGCCCCCAGACCCCTTGTCCTTCCTATTGCACTATTCTCTTCTATATGTCAACAGTCATACTGTTGGAGCATGCCCCTAGACCTCCTGTCCTTCCCAAACACTACTGGTACGAGTGGTTCTCGCTCGATTTGACCATTCCCCTCATTCTTTGAAAAATGTTATTAAAGATTATCGCCGAGAATAAAAACAGTTTGATTTTATAAGCAATTTATATGTTATATGTATTAGATATAGGCAAAACTGTCGGATGCCAACTTCTAACAGTATAAAACATTTGTTATTGATTATCCTATCTGAGGAACACACAAAACGAACATTTTATTTTAAACAACACTGTGAAAATGGGTTCCTTTATTCACTGAATTGCGGGTGTGTTAATTTAAACATTTCACATTAAATAAAATAGGTTTAATACTAAACGTCACAGGTATGTCTAAAATGCACGCTAAAATAGAGTAAAATGTGTTTGTATTGAGAGGACTGCTTCGAAATATTGATGTGTTCCTATAATCGCGACTTGGTACTTTCAAAGATTTAAAGTTTGAAAACGGTTTTTGTTTCAATGGTTTGATTCCTTTCCACTGTTACAATTGACTATCGTAACACAGCATAGCTTAGACGAAAACATTGGCACCTGGCACGATTGGAAGAAGGGGTCAAACAGTGAAAAGCCAATACTTCAACCATTGAGCCAAGGAGCCGACTCTTTATTTCAGCGGTCAAGTATTGAGCTAAAGAATGGACGCCCTAACGAAGTTGTTAGGTATTTGTTACGTACAGACGCCCGGATAGATATGCACAGTTATGACAATGATCAATCAATATCTGTCAAATCGTTTCCATTAATAGATAAGATACCCATTTCAAATTTTGTTCAGACTTATTCAAATATGTTTAGGGCAGGCACATTGGATATGTGTCTAGATTAATTAAGGTCTGTATTATGAATGAAACAATACATTATTCAAACATTTTCAAAAGGATAATTATTTTTGAAGTACGTTACATTTTTCCACGTTCTTTAACATTTCCTCCAAGATACACGTTTAATAAAATGTAGGGTTCACACGTCGCGGTAACTGTTGTCATTCAAAGGGTTAAATAAAATATCCACACAACAAATTATCAAGAAATACTACGTTAATTATTATTTCCATTTAAAATAATTAAAAGAACACTATCATACTTCTTTACAGAAGTTGATGTTTGCTTTTTAAACAAGAAAATAATTAGAAAATATATTATAGTCATAAAGGCTTCTGATTATAAGTAATTATCAGCTGATTGCACACCTGCAACACCAAAAAAAGTAACTCATACTTCGCTACTTAAACCATGCGTCAATTTACATAACTCAGATCAAGACACTATACAGCATATAGAGCGAGACCTTTCGTTCTGATTCAATATCGTTTTTTGTATTCCTGCACAAAAGAGCTACGTGGTGTTTTTGTGAAAGAAAATAATCATAATAGGCCTTGCGCAAACACGTTGTTTTGTTGTCTAAGCAGGTGATACTGAAAAGAAAATACGACTAGGGCGCGGATACAAGACATTTAACATACTTAGAAATTCATTCCTAACAACATTGTCGTAAGAAAATGTTTTCAATCGTTTTAATAAGAATTTACACGACATCATTTGTTGCTGTGTTTTTTTATAAATAAAAATATGTTTCAAAAAGATTTTGTTGTTAATTTGTTAAATTTGTAAATGTGAATGACACTTCTTAATCCCAAGGGTAACACAGCAACATCTGTGAACAATACTTACACATCCAATAGTCTACGAAGTCTCCAAACAATATAAACATGATACGACTTTAAAATGGTACGAAGTCACCAACAACCGCCTTAGCGCGGGGATTTTTTTACAACACGCAACAGCCACATTCAATAAATATGACCTATTTACTTCTTTGCAATATGCCTCCAAAGGCAATATTCTTTGATTCAAAAGGAAAAAACAAAAAGTTTAAATCTAAACAAATCTTGAATACTGATTATATGTTACAAATATATTCATCAAAGTGTTGTGCAGATGTTTTTGATAATCAGTACAGTCTGTTCAAACACACCACTAATTGTTGTAATATTCGCAGAGCATTCATTGCACGATTCGCTCCCCCCCCCCCCCCCCCCCCTCCCAACCCCACAAAGTTTTTGTTGGGTTGTAAAAATGACGAAAACTGCAATTACTGATTATTAAAAATAAAAAGAATGCATCTTTTATACGAATAAATGCTTAATTCTGAATATGACACTGAAGAGATTGTGATCGAATTAGAGCAGTCCAGCAATTTGAAAATAAGTTGAAGTAGAATGATAATTTCCGGTTAAAACTTTTGATCGCTTTTTAAAGCTGTGGAGTCACACATTAGGCATTTCCAAAACCAATTATAAATATAGGTTTTTCTCGGTGACCTGATAAACGTCATGTCGGACAGACCGCTCAATAGAACAGTTAAGCTGAAATAACACATTTTACTAATAAGATCGAAGTAAGTCGATTTGGAAATAGCATATTAGGTTATTTTTTTTTTTTGAGGATATTTTCATGCCATATAAGTAAAGTGGTAAAGTTTACTGAAATACCATCAATAAGAATATATGACAAAGTCCTATGAGTATTGCAACATATACCAAACTCCGAAAAGGCACAGAACAAAGGTATTTCACATGCAAGCCAAGCGAAAAGCAAGAACAAATTTGTGATGAGTCATTTAAGGAAAAAAGCAAACCCGACAGTTACCGCCTTGGAACGGTCAGTCGGCAATATGGTCCGACTGGGGTGCTTAAACCGGTTTTACAGAGCTCTAACCTCGCACTTCCTGACGAGCCTCTCAAATGCAAGCAACGAAAAGCTACTGTTCTTTGAGCAGATTTTCAGAACCGTGATATTACAGGTCATAAGTTAGGTTTTCGAGTTAAAACCTATACCATCCAAACAATGCTTATTCGCGCTTTGATTTAGGAATGTATTGGCTTTAAAATCAAACTTGTGTGATTATCGGACGCTCTGTTTTACTGTCGGGAGGTTTGTCGTCTGCACTGTACTCCTCATAGGAGTTTGTTTTGTTTTTTGTCTGCGTGTGCAAAAAATCATGATATTTTTTGTTTTGTTTTTCGTCTTTTTGTCCGAAATTTTTATTTATTTATTATGTGTTTGTTTTGTTTTGCTGTTGTTAATGTTGTTGTTGTTTTTCCGGATACCTAGTAGAATTTATTTTTGGGGCGTGGTCGCTTGCGACACCGTATAGAGTTATGAAAAGAATGAATTTCGGAAGCACGAAGGATTGACCCTTCATTACCATGACTACTCGCCGTCAGTCGTCATGCCTGGGAATTTTTAAATTTTAAACTCAGTTTATTTTGGTCGCTTCCGTTAGCATTTATGAGCATTTATTTAAGACCTAAGTTAAGTTAAAATGCAATCATATAGAAACTAGTGCATGCTCTTAATAAAATAGTATATATTGTCGGATGTTAGATACTCTGTTGTAACTTTTGTCACAATGTATGGTGTGTAATTTTGGATAATTATTTTTGCAACTGATGACTTGTCTGCGTTGTACACTTGATTTACAGCGAAGTAATGTTGACCAAATTTGCACACCATTTATCGCTTACAGGGTTAAACTTACACCGTCAAAACAGCGCTTTTCCGCGCTTTCATTAAGAAATGTTCTGGTCGTCAACAATAATAAAAAAACACTAGCTATCTCTTATACCCCAGCATACGTAACATTACCCGTCAAATTGTCATATTTTCTCTTTCTTTAACTTTAGCGCACCGTTGAGTAATTGTCAAGTATGACAGATTAACTCAGGGTCACTCGCACACCACACCCCACAACTCTCCAAACCCCACCCCCGAAAGTTGGCTTGGACATAAAAAGTTTATAGACAATATTTCCTTTAAAAAATGCTTGACCGCACAGTATGTCTTTTTTGTTTGTTGTTGTTGTTGATTTTGTTGGTTTTTCTTTTTTTTTTTTTTTTTTTTTTTTTTTTTTTTTTTTTTTTTTTTTTTTTTTTTTTTTTTGTAGTGCGTGTAGAGATTATCCCCATACAGCAGGTCCCACGTGCTGTCATCTAGTTAGCTGCCCGAGCAGTAATTTAGGCCTCCTGCTGCTAACCAGACCCCAGAGGTCATCTGACTCGCGAACTCCATCTGCTGTTTGTACAGCATTTACTGTTACCTGCCCCCATTAACAATCTTAATCCGTCCTCCTCAGTGGAGACGTAAAATGACGGCATTAGCCGAGGGGTTTCGAAGGGTTGTCACCTTACATCGAAATCAAGGTACGCCTTAGTCTCACAGCGACGATTTTTCAGGTTATCACAAAATGATAATAAATAGATGCGGACGAATAAGATTTTTTTTTAAAATACAGAAGATATTTGTGTGTGAATTATAATAGTGTTTTAGGGTTGAAATAACAGCTTCTAGGATAATTCGGACACAGAACAGAACAAAAAATGCTGTATTGTGTCATATCCAAGCGAATAAACATAAAAGTGGGTCAATGTGCTTAGCAATAATCCAGTGTTCACAGAAACCGGTATTGAGATGCGGCTAAGGAATAGGACAAGAGGAAAATATGGTGCCTTCTTTATGGTAATGATGTACATTCTGAGTGATCTGCAGCTGCGGGGAATGTCAAATATAGCCCACATAGTTTACCATATTTGATGTTATTATTGCCTATAAATGGTTCTGGTGCAAACTTTCAGAAACACCAACAATTTAATACCCGGAGAAGCATTTATTTAAAATTATTTAACTATACTTTGTCAGGCTCATCGTGCAAACAATAATATATTTATAACTTTTCAGGAAAATTCTTGCTTAATTGTCAATGTAATGTAATAATATTATTTTAATAAGTTTCCGGTTAAATAATAATTGGTTGTAATTGGTTAGTTAAAGACATCGTGCCGTTTAAATAAACTAATTGCAAGTTAACTTAAACTTAGTTAAAGTAAACGGCACGATGTCTCTAACTTACCAGTAACAACCAATTATTATTTAACTGAAAACTTATTAATATGGAATATAACATTACATAGTATTTACTGTAGTTATCATTTCTGCTGATACTGCACAGAATAATTTACATAAATTGTGTTTTAGTTGTTGTTTTGTTTATTTTTATTCTATTACTGTTACGACCCGTCGCGCTATATAAGTTTATTTATAAAGTGGCACGTTTACTAAACGACGAAATAGTGTAACAGAAAGAACAAGTCAGCAACAAACTAGTACAATAATGTTTTATTTGAAAAAAAAAAAAACAATTAAAAATATGGCGTAATAAAATAACAAATAAATGAAATAAAATTTCAGAAGGCAAAATAAATATTAGCTTACAGTTTGTCCCTTTAGGAGGTGTCCCTTTAACAATGCAACAAATAATCCAGCGTCGAATAATCCTGAAGAGTTTTCGGTAGAATGTTCTCGTAGATAAGCACAGTTGAAATAATCCAAAAGTAGAACAATACAGGAATGTTAATTATATAATCCGAATTTAACATTTTAATATTTATATCACTGTAGAATATAGTAGGTCCACGTAAGTTCCAAAACTTTTTCGGCAAACACGCCCTTATATATACCCAAAGATTGTCTAGAACATTCACGTACCCAGAACATTTTCGAAGACCAGTTAAAAATAAACAATTGAACTTTCTAGCATGATCCTTTTCTTCTATCAGTTACGCGAATGCTACGTCATCAAAACCCACAACGGTAAACAACCCTTAACCTGACTAGCGTAACCTTAAACGCTGGTGTACTATTATACATAACATTACACCGACACAGTTATGGTCATACTGGTAAGATTCCGCTTATTATTGGTGAAGGACCAGGAAATGGTCCAGGCAGAACCACCGGCACACCGCTGGAAGACCTAATGCACATACAAGTTCTCTCTCCGACAGGGACTCGAACCCCCGCGGTGATGGAATGAGGTATTACAAGTCTTCGCCTCTTACCGCTCAGCAATGGGAAGCATTTTTAGCAGACTTGTTTCTGTAAACTTCAAACGAAGCATGCACGGTAACATGATGCAGCTTTGACGATGTTTACACAGCCTGTTTCATTTTGGTTCAGTATTGAAAAACGCGCTGCTTGGAAACTAAATTCTCACATAAGTTGTTGTCCCGAAACTACAAGGCTTGGTCTACCGAAAAACAGCAACAATTTGGAAATACTTATTTATATTGGGGGAAAATGACACCATTTACTGATTAATGTTTGTCGTTTCGTCCAACATCAAATAAACGCTTTGCATAGAATATGCCAAATCAGTACAGTATTTGTGTCACATCATTTATTAAAGGCTCCACAGGAAATCGACTTTGGTATACACGTACAAGTAGTGAGGTGCTAAAATATAATACGAGTTTTAGGTATAACTTCAATAAAGCATCTACCGGATTATATTGGTTGCCGTATTTTGCGATATTATGCACAAAATCTTATAGAACATCCAACAGAAATATGACTTCAGGCAATATAATGTATCGCTGTAAAGCATATTTAATCCAATCATGTTCCAAATGTTGTTTGCTGAAAAAAGGTCTAAGTTGGCAAGATTTTTATTATCATTATTTTCTAGCCAAATATTCAAACACAATCGATAGGAAAATAGTGCCGAGAAATCAAACCAATTGCATGTAATAGTCCAACTCAAATTGAAGTACATTTTTGCCTGTTGTTAAAGATATATTTGTAAAGAATTTGAATCGGTAACAACAGCGTTATGGTGCTCAATGTCCGTGTTTTCGACTTTTTAAGTTTCATGGTATAATAAACCCGTTAAACACACCTTTTATCCAGATGCACTTCAGTACGCAACTCCAACATTCTAGAAACAAACAAAATATAAAGAAGCATGCACCCAACATCCAAACCCACCCGGTCCTCACTAGAGCGTATGTCAAAGTCATTACTTTGAAAAAATACAGAGTGGCGTATGTCCGCAATCAGGAAAATATGGATGGTGAGGGTGGGGTCCGCCTATAAATATATGTAGATTTATCTATCTAATATTGCAGCCAATTGAAAGTTGTTCTGTATGATAAACACTTTTAGTTTGTCTGTGTGCCTGGTATTTTTTCAATTTCGAATTTTTGACCATAGATCTACACATATAAATTTTCTTCATGAAATAATATGCCCAATGGCCAGGTTTTAGCAAAATGAGCAGTAAATATGCATTATTTAAAGATATTTTGTTCATACATTACTAACAACAATAACAGAATAGAGATTTGTTTAGAACTTTAAACTAGAAATGACTTTCAATTATAATATATATTCACTATCTATATTAATTACCTATAATAGGTATATGTAGCGTAAGTCTCATATATTTTGTATTTATAAATCTTTTGAGAGAGTCGTAATACAATTTACACGTTTTTGAGAAAATGTTACAATACAGTTTCATGGCAAAAAAAATAACTAGCAAGGCAATTATGTCCGCACACAACCAGAAGAAACTGTGTTGTTGTTTTTTTTTAAATTAATTTTATGTTTATTACATTTTGTAGCTAATACGAGTGAATATTTCTTTGTATCCTTCGTTGCAGCTTTTACATGAAGCCTACTTGAGATTACAGTTAGTCAAAACAGTGCATATATACACCAAAGTATTTTTAATAGTTTGGAACTAATAAAAAATATAGGTTACAATCAAGGTCAATGTTACTGTAATATATCATGGACACTATTTAGAAATGCATTAAGGACTAAACAAAATAAACATATTGTCAAGATTCATTAAATTTAAGTATTTAGATTTTTTTTTATAAAATTAGAGCACATTGAGTACATGCAAAAAATTAAAACAAAATAAATTTAAAAATAGTTTAAAATATATGAAATTAACAATAAATAATAAATAAGCATTTCAACTTAACAAATATTATTCTGATTTACCTAAATTCTAAGTTTAAAGACCATTCGTGTCAGCGATTCTTTTTTTTTAACATAAAGTTTAATTAAATAAAACTCAACAATAATTACAAGCTAATTAAGTAACAACCTTCAACTTTTAATTCTTTAACAGGAAACATCTCAAAACTTGCAAACTGTCGCCTTAGAGTATACAACAAGTGTAGTAGGCCTATTTTTTGTAACTTTGTGCTGCAACCGCTTCTTCGGCACAATCTCCATGGGCGGACCTAGTGTTTGGGGCGGGGGTCGGGAGGACGGTCCGGAACGCCCAGAAATTGTCAAAAACCCTTTCCGTAAAGGTTTTTTTTAACATTTTAGGGTGTGTCTCTGTCACATATCTATGGTACTAGTAGTATGATTGTCACATATGTGTCCAGAAAACAGGTAAGACACTTAAGCACGTATTTACGCATAAAATGTCTTGAAAATAAAACGCATAAAAATGGAATCAAACCATTTATGTTAAAACCACTTTTTATTAAAAGTCTGTCAAGTATCTAAAATGCAGGAAATGACACTTTTTGGCTTCTATGGCTTTTAGATGTCAACACTCTTCCTGTGGGAGCATGCCGCCAGACTACTCGTACAGGTCTATGGTTCTCACTCACTTTAACCTCCTCCATCGTCTCAAGAAACAAAATTTGATTATATATCTAACAGTTTGGACTAGTAGAAAGTTTCTAGCAACTTCTGAAATGCAGGACATGACTATAGTATGCAACCAGAACCACTAACCCCCTCCCCAGCAGGTTAGCTCCTCTGGTGCTCGCAGGAACCATCCCACCCTCCCCGCCGCCACCTCGGTACTCCACGATTAGTGCTAAATTATACAAGTAATAAGAAGATTATACCGAATATATTTAATTTAAACACCAAGTGTACAAAATACACAAAACCTTCAGTGACCATAATAAACATCTTTATTCGTTAAAGTCGATAACCTTGACATTAATGGCCGTGAGCCTTTTGCAGGCCTGTATGTGAGAGTAACGAACGACAGCTGTATAGAAGGACGTAAACAGCCGCGCATGGATTTAAAAGGCACCTCGAGAGAACACTGCGAAGGTGATTGCGCCCGCGAATGACTATTTAGACAAATCTACGCTTGCTGCAAATGTTTACTTTAAACTTTCAAACTTCGCGCTGAATTGTGACAATTTAAAATCACATATTTTCGGCTTCAATTTACATGAATTTATAGTTATCTCCCTTGCTGTGCCAAGTGGCTAAATAGTTATTCGCAGTGGCTAAATAGTTTAGCATGATTGTCTCGAGGAGGGAATTATCCGAGGTGTTCCGATTGCGTCCTGTTAAGCGGAAGTTGCGACTTAGAATATGGTAAATCATCAAAATAGTATGCACAATTTGTCCATTTGAGACATACTAAGGTAATCAATCCTAACGCTAACCTATGCATTGTAATAAAAAATTGTTATTTCAGAGTACAGTTTATAAACTGTATTTTTAAGGTACATGTACATTTTACTTATAGACGAGATGTGTTTTTGTTTGTTTTTTGTGAGGAAGAAGGGTCCACTACTGTATAGGCAATACTTCAACTTCAACTTTGTACTGCCAAAAGTCAATACTGACTACATAAGGCAGGCGCAAGTCCTGAACATTGACAATTTAAGACTAATAATTTAAAATATCAATTAAAAAGCATAAAACTTATTTAGGCCATTTGCAAATGCAGGTACAGTTGGGGCATCCTTAATCTCAGTCGGTAGTCCGTTCCAAAGTCGTATAGCCCGCGGAAAGAATGAGTTCGTGTGGTGTTTTGTTTTTGAGTGGGGAATAAGGAATTTGTTGTTTCGTGTAGTTGTGAGATAACAGTGATCGACATTGACCTGTTTGTTATGTATTTTGTGTAGCATTTTGAGACTGTCTTGAATTCTGCGTTGCTCGAGAGTAGACCACTTTAAATCTCTGAGCATGTTAGTGACACTGCTTGTGTAGTGGTAGTCATTTTGAACATACCTTGCGGCTGACCTTTGAACCATTTCTATTCTGTGTGTGAGGTGTTTCTGCCATGGGTGCCATATAGTTGAACAATATTCGACCTGGGGGCGTACATATGTTCTGTATGCAGCCTCTTTTAGTTGTTTGTTCTGTGTTTTGACATTTCGTCTGATGAATCTCAGACTGTTTTTGGCCTTGTTTGTGATGGTGTTTATGTGAGATGACCAATCGAGGTTACTACTGATAGTGACCCCGAGATATTTTGCATGTTCTGTTGTTCTGAGGGTGGTGTCATGAAGTGTGTATGGGAAGATAACCGGTTTCTTTTTCCTGTGTATTCTGAGAACTTCGCACTTGTCAGGGTTAAATTCCATTGACCATTCTTTTTCCCAAAGTTCTAGGTTGTGTAAGTCTTCCTGAAGACTTTGTGCAGATGCGTGTGATTTTATTGTGAGATAAACTATTGTGTCGTCTGCAAACAGACGCACACGACTCCTGACACTTCCTGGTAGGTCGTTAATGTAGGCTAAAAATAGGCTCGGGCCCACGACCGAGCCCTGTGGGATACCAGAATGTACAGGGAGTCTGTGAGAGACCTTGTTTTCGACTAAGACCTGTTGTGACCTGTTATGTAGGAAGTCTTTAATCCATGTGGTGATGTATGGGTTTACCCCCATGTGTTTCAGTTTGTGAACGAGTTTGTGGTGATCAACTTTATCGAACGCTTTACTGAAGTCCATGACAATGACATCAGTTTGCTGACCTTGATCTAAACTGTCTGCTATTTCCTGTGTGAAGCCAATGAGTTGAGTCTCACAGCTGTGTTTTGACCTGAATCCGTGTTGCTGAGGGCAAAGTATGTTGTGAGTGTCAAAGTAATCCATCATGTTTGACACAATGATGTGTTCCATTAGTTTTGATGCTATGCATGTGAGTGATATTGGTCTGTAGTTACTTGGTTTTGACTTTGACCCTTTTTTGAATGCTGGTGTGATTATGGCATGTTTCCAGTCCTTAGGAACAATACCGGTGTCCAGTGACCTCTGAAATATGATTGTAAGAATCGGTGCTATCTCTGTGTGTAATTCTTTAAGCAGCCGAGGTGAGATCTCATCCGGACCTTGGGCTTTATTGGGGTTGAGTCCTGTCAATAGTTTATCAACTCCTTGAACTGTGATGGTGATTGGTGGCATGGGTGGATGATCTAATTTAGACATTGAACTTTTTGCTATTTGTTTGAGGCTGAGTGGCGAAGGCTTTGAAAAGACTGATTCAAATTGCTTGTTGAGTATGTTGGCCTTCAACACTGGATCTGAGTGAGTTTGACCTTCCGAGTTTAGTGGTGCAATTCCTATGTTTTCTGTCTTTTTGTGTTTTACAAAGTTGTAAAACTTTTTCTTGTGACCAGGACCTTGTGTGTCAGAAAAGATAATTGATTCTAGGTATGACCAGTATGCATTTCTAATCTGTTTTTGTATGGTTGACTTGAGATGTTTGAACTTTTCAATGTAGTAACTTTTGTGTGAGCATGACCTTTTCAGTTTTGTGTAGAGTTTGTCTCTTTTTCTTATGAGTTTGACTATTTCGTGTGTGACCCATGGTAGATCAGCTCTACTTTTGATTTGTCTTGTTGGTATGTGCAGGGTGGATAACCGGTTGACTTCAGCTTTAAACATGTCCCAGAGGTGGTTTGGGTCTTTGTGTTTGTGTGTCGTGAATGTGTTAGTGAAGATGGCCAAGTCTTTCTTAAAGTCAGACCAGTTAGCCTTCTTGTATGATTTGACCTGTCTGGGGTTTTGCTTGATGCGACCTCGTTTGACCTTGATTTCGTGAAATACTATATCGTGATCTGATGTGCCTAATCCTGGTAACGTTTTGGTTTCATGAACTTGACTTGGTATGTTGGTGAGAAATAAATCAAGTATGTTGTTGTTTCGGGTGGGGAATATCAATAAGTTTGAGTAATGTTTTCTTTCGGTAATAAGCATTGTTTATGGTATTGCTGAGGTAAAACTATTGCGTAACTTTTTATAACACTCAAATTGCGATACTTCGGTTTGCATTTTAACTAATGTACTGGCTACTATGTAATAGGACCTCCCCCATCTGAGCTATAGGGCATATGTGAACTTCTGAGGCTAAAGGGGATCTTCACTTGCAAGGTGGGAGATTTGTTATTTTCATATAAATAAAGAAGAGAGTTATCTGTTTCTAAATAGGGGGATTTCTGAAAATGTGTAAAACACCCTTCATTTCCAAGTATTTTTAAACCTTAAAAGTGGGAGTTCTCCTTCTGAAAGTGGAAGTGTTCACGTGAATGATAAAGAGGCTCCTCTTCTTAGTGAAGTTAAATGACAATTTGTTATTACATTGTGGCAAGATGTGGAGATTCTGGTTTTCTGGTCATTTTGTTACCAAATTGTGTTAAAATTTTCAGCATTATTCTAAGACCTTGTTGTATTCCTTCGCTTTTATTATGTATCAGCCACTCTGTCAATGGGTCTGACATGTGTTAGAGCTGGGTATCACCAGAAAAAATGTATTACTTTACTATTACGATATTGGTCATTCAAATCAATATGTATCTTGATACTTCACCAAATATTTCATTTTCAGTTAAATTTACTGAATTTGTAATTAACAACTTTCAAAAACACAAATAGTTGTTTGTTTCTTTAACAAGAATTTGACTTTCTTTATAGCCCAAACTTTTTACAACCATTTATGATTATACAATAAAAAAAAAAGGTTTCAAAGAACTGAAGTTGTCCCAATGTGCATAAATGTGATTGAAATGTCTTGGGAGCCCTCTCGATGTCTGCTTCCATATCCATTGAGGAACATGTTTACTAGCTTACGAAGCTGTAGGGGCTCTTATGTAAACAATCATTTAGATGCGTTTTTTATCTTTGCTTATAAATAACCTTCTTTGCAATGCACATTACGATAACTTTCAAAAATGTATCAAGTTGCTTTGATGTTCTTTAATCTTTTAACAATATTTTTATTTTCATTTCTATGATCGTAAGCGATTGTTTATTTACAAGTTGCATGGTAGATTATCTCCTGCATACAGAATGCTATCTTAGTGACAGTAGACTGCTAGCCAGTTTACAATCCCTGTCATTGTTTGCTTTATCTCTTGGGTTTTTTTCCTTTGTTACCTTATCTTAAAGTATTGATACTTTCACATGGCATAGATAGTTCCTTTGTGATGTTATAGGCACTGATGAGACAGTTTAAATCAGCCATCTTGAAAGGCAGAAGCTAATGCAGGCCAAAATCTGGAAATATGTGCTGTATCAAACTCACCACTATGTGTTGATTTTTCAGTCTATTTTACTGAATTTTATATCTAATTAAACAGCTTGTATGAAGTATTTTAAATATCAAAACTATACTTTGATAGTTTAAAAGGTAAAAAAAAATAAAACAAAAAAGTTGCAATGTTTATTTTGTTTAAGGATGAGCCAAAAATATTTACTTACCTCTGTGTATTAATTCTTTTTGCATTTATCAATTTTAAAACTGTTGTATTCTAAAAATATGAATTTTCAAGAGTTTTCCAATGGTGTATAGCTTTTAATTTTTGGATCAAAAATCAAGAAATGACAAGAAAGTAAAATTTACACTTCTATACAGTTCATCTGAAAATCCCTTTAAGTTACCATGCCAAGATAAGAGATTTTCACTGATGTGGGAACTATCTATTGCAATATGGTATCATGATAAAAATCATATTGTATCAATGATATCGCCCCATCTCTAACATGGGTAGTGCCAATAATAAATATTTTTGGTGAGAATTAGTTTGTCTCTGTCAGAAAACTATCTTTGTTTAAAAAGCTGTCAGAGAAGTTTCTTTTTCGGCTTTTCTGAACCTGTGTTGATGACATAAATAATTGCATTATTTGTAAAATTTACTGATCTTAATGCAGCAGTTGTAGTTCAACATGGATTTTTTGCATTCTTTTGGCAAATGAGCCAATTAGCATTTAAAAGGCAAAAGATAACAACAGAGTAAGATAATGAGGATAAACATTAAAAGATTATTATGAGTAATTTGTATTGACTGTGAGATAGTATAATTGTGCTGGTCGGACTACAGATAATCTGCCAGCTGGAAAAAATTACAATGAAAGGCTTTAGGCCTGAAGACAATTTGTTGGAGTTGCCTAGCACCTTATATATTATTTTTAATTCATAGTGTGTAATTTGGGAAATAATTTGGGTGTCAGAAAATAAAACTTTCTATAAACTATTCCTAAATTGGCCTATTTGAATCAAATCATTGACTGAAAAAAAGATGCTTACAATTTTTGTCATTTTATTCAGGTAAGTGTCTATGGCTAATAATTCATTTAAGATTACAAAAGCCTGCAGATTCCCAACACTTTTGTACATATTGCACTGTTTTTGTATTTTTTCATTCTGTTAACCATGACTAATATTGTATAGAAGAATTATTATCTACGCATCTGCTGTTTCAGTTAGTGTCATGGAGACCTACCTGATGATGCTGTATGTTTCCCTGGAACAGGAGAAGGCCCTGAAGCAGTTCTTTCAGGACAATGGCTGGCCTTTCTGCAAACCAGGTAATCCATCATAATTCACAGGCATCACTTTATCCCCAGTCTCACAGAGCCATCTTCCTGTCCCCTTTTCAGTCTGTTACAAGTAGCATCTTTTTATGTTCATACAAGTAAAGAGTAATAATGTGAAAAGTAAAATGTAACTCATTAAAATCCAGTTATTTAAATGTTTGCAACAAGGCTTGCTGATATTTGGTTTGGCTGACATAATTATACCTTTTGACATTTTTTATGCCTGTCTAAAGGAGGCTTTATGAAAGTATTTGCATATTTTGATTCCAATGCCATAATTTCTATTTATATATGCTTGCATAATAAATAACTACTGGTATACAAAGGTTCAACATTAATCCAGTATTTTGCTTGGAAGTTTTTTTAATTTATGTTGTTTTGTCTTAGTTTTCTTTAAATATTTTTCTTTTCTTCAACATGTATAGATCATTAGCTGTTACACAGATAAGCACAAATTTACCATTTTTAGACTAAATAACATAAATCCAGCCCAGCCAGCTCAGGATCTACACTATTTACTGCTACATCTTCATCAATAGACATGTTACCTTTGCATGAAATAGCAAATATCTGAGAATAGTATTAAATTACTGCATCATGATAAGTGTGTTGATAGATACTAATTTGTTTAGACCTGTCCAAGACGACTGACATCATTGGTCCACTGAGTCCCACACTGCCACAGATCCCAAAGGATCAAGGAAATGGTGAAAAGGGTACAGTGCTTGGCCAACCACAACATAAGGATGTCAATGTGATGCAAGATGTAGAAGATACAGCCCCTTTAGAGACCATGGTGGAGATCAGGGGTGGCAACAACACAGTGGTAGGTTTTTATTGTAGTAGGAGTTATTTGTCTTATCGATAGTCCTTAAAGGTATGTACCACTGACATCAATTTTTACGTATTCTTTAAATAGTATGTGCAGTTTACTTTGTCATCTTTTCCAGCAGAAATGTCATTAATTTTACCTGGTGCAATCCAGCATTTGTCATACTTGCATGGAAGTTCATAATAATTTTATAAAACATTGTAGATTCCATAAACAGAAAAAACTGATGTGATATCACAAACATGATGTTTAAAGAAAACCAACAATGGCTAAATGGGGCTATCAGAAAGATTTTGATGAAATTTTGATGTACATTGACAAAAAAAACAACAGTAAAAATACTCTGAAATACATTAAATATTGATGATATAATGATATTTTACCAATATATAAAACTGTACATGGCAATAGTCCCCTACACAACCATCATGACAGAAAGAGCAGGACCTTTCAGAACCTATTGATTTTTCTTATCTTTGCAAAGCAGTAAGATAATAAATAAAAATGAGTAACAACAAAAAATTAACAGCAAGGCAAAAAGAATATGTGTTATACATATTGTGTGTTATACATATTTAACTTATTAGACACTACAGTGAAATTATTACACTACCAATATAAAAACCCACTAATGTTTGTCAAATATATTTCATAAAGTATTCATTGAAACACCAGATACTTTTTGTAACCCTGCAGACAATTGTTTGAGGAGTTCTCTGCGATCTCCATGTCAGTTGGTCAAACTTTTTATTTATCAACAACAAACTATGAAGACAGTTTATTCAAATATGTTTGTATAATATATATAAAAATAAACTTAAGCAAATGTTTTACTTAAGTGTAAACATTGATCATGTATCACATATTTAAACAGTCATAAAAGCTTATTAAAAACAGTTTAAATCTGGTAAAAATATCAAAAACAAACATATGTGAAAGAATTGATAAAAAGAACCTTGTATTCATGAATTAATGATAAATAAAAACACTGTAGGTTATTTTTTATTCAGTTCATTAGTAGCTTAAGTTTTCCTTTCTTCAGTTGAAAGGCTAAATACAAAACATTGTCCAATAAAAATACGATGCACAATTCATGAAAATAGTTTTTAAAAAAATAAATGTTAAAGATGTGGATTAAAAGTCATGTTGACCCTGAACTACACTTCTTGATGTGTTACAACACAAATCAAGCTCAAATTAGGGCAATGTTGGTTTTTTTAGAGACAACGACAGCAATAACATTTCTTGTGAAACTGAGTTGGAGGGCAGGCAAATAGTTACTACTCTGTCTGTCTGTCTGTCTGTCTGTCTGTCTGTCTGTCTGTCTGTCTGTCTGTCTGTCTGTCTGTCTGTCTGTCTGTCTGTCTGTCTGTCTGTCTGTCTGTCTGTCTGTCTGTCTGTCTGTCTGTCTGTCTGTCTGTCTGTCTGTCTGTCTGTCTGTCTGTCTGTCTGTCTGTCTGTCTGTCTGTCTGTCTGTCTGTCTGTCTGTCTGTCTGTCTGTCTGTCTGTCCATCTTGCTTTGTCTAGAGCATATCACAAACATCTTTGCACATCTTGAATTCAAAATTGGATGTTGGATAAATCTTAAATGGAAGTGCACAAGGACTATAAATCTCCCATTGTTATTAATTTGTTGTCTCAAAAAATAGGTTTTCTTATTTCTACTTGAATACTTAAACTTTTTCCTGGTTGTACATGTCCTTTATTTGCATTGAACCTTAATGTATTTAGCACCATAAGACCTATCAAGTGTTGTTGTTATGCCATAGGACCCAGTTTACAAAATACCTTGGAGATCATAACACAAATCTACCTATTCTATGTTTAAAACTAGTCCTGGAATAATTGTAAATTTTGCCTGTCTCATGCTTCCAGTGGTAAACCTTACCAGAAATGTCAAGGTGATTAACAGGCCTAGTTTCTTATAAACCAAATGGTACAGAACTTTAGCATATCCTGAGCATTGTTATTTGTAAGAAAATGCATATACATAAAGTTAGAGATTTCAACTATGAAATCAGATTTCAGTATACTCTTTCAGACATCTTTCTGGCAAACTTATGAACAGGAATAAGTATTACCACTCTTATTGAATGATAAAAATGGCTATGTCAGAGAATGCTAAAGATGTACACAGTATTCATCTATATGTTAGTATGTATGATTAATACTTTCCACATGTACATTCTGGTTTCTTGTTTTATTTTGAAAAAATTGTCATTTTGTTTGCCATTTGCCTGACATTGAAAATGTCTATTCAGAAGGGGTAAGGGGTATGACTTGCTCGTGGCGACGACGGCCTGTATTTTCACAGTAAATTTTATCTGGAGTATCTACATCCTGACACCTTCATTGCCCACCTGACAATCTTCAGTGGATTAGTGGGTAGCACTTACTGTAGTGATTCTGAGGAATAGTCTTATAATAATCAATATCCAACATATTCTATGTTTTTAGTCAAAATAATTAACCAGAGACAGAACTTGTAACATAAGAAGAGGTTAACTGTTTAACAGCTGCCATCTTTACTTAAGATTGTGTAAAATTCATACCTATTGACACGGGTAGCTAAACAGCTGCTAGAAAAATTCAGAAAACACATTTCCTCAGATGAAGTGGAATAGCTTAAGTAAAGAACTGTCTGTATAGGTAGTTCTTGATATTTAGATCACATGAAATTGTGAATTTCCTTCACAGTTGAAGTATTTTTTATTACCAGGAATGTACATGGAGAATAAAAATATTCAAATTGTCATCCTTAGCTTTTATACTATCCCTTGATTAATCACACACTCAAACTGACCAGTTTATTAAATCATTGAAAATAACAGGTTATTAACTTGAGTAAAAGTCATTCCCCTGCAGATCTGATTGATTAGATATAGATGTATAAAGACTCTAGATCTGGCCCGTAGATTGCTTAAAACTTATTTTATACGTGCACCCAAAGTTTTATAATGATTGTGGTTAAACTTGTCCATTCCTCTCATGTGACTATGTTCTACTTGTAGATGCAGAATATGGTTACCTACAAGGAGTACATAGCAGATGAGGGGAATCCAGAGGAGAAACCCACACATGGTATTGAAGTAGAAGAACACAAACAGGATAAAGAAGTAGAAAAAGAAATATTAAAAGATCAAATACAAACAGAAGAAAACATTGATACAGACATGGAAGAAAAGGAAGATCATAAAAGCAAAGAAGAAAAACTTACTGCACAAATGCAAGGAACTGATGTTAGGAGTGAGGTTATTCAAAGAGAAATAAAAACCAATACACAGAAGGTGCCAGGTGAAAGGAAGAGAAAGATAATTCAGTTAGAAACACCTAACAGTCGTAAGTCTGGTCGATTACGTAAAATGTCATCAAAACTCAGAGACACTGTAGAAGATGGGACCGAGATTGTTCTGAAAAATATGCTGAAAAATAATGAGACTTCAAGTACTGCCAATGTACTAGTAAAGAAATCTAAAACTGGGTCAGTTAAACCGAGATCAAAGATAAACATAAGCACTGTTGTGACAGCTGAAGCTCCCCCTATTAAACATCATTGTTCAGGAGATAATCTGTCTGGTGAACATTCTGACTTTTCTAAAACAATAGATGTAGCTTACAGTGCTAGTGATTCTTCAAAGAAGGCATTCAATAATATATCTACTGATATGGAAACTAAATTGTTGGCTGAAGACTTACCAAATCAGTTTCAATTTGATGGTGGTCATCCAGAAAAAAGTGGTTTGAGTGAGGATTCAGCAATTTTGCCATCACAGTTGTCTAACAATGAGGTGTTGCAGACAGCTGCCACATGTGGAGAATCAGACACATTACACGTACAAACGGCAGATGGAAGTTCTCAAACTATTGATTTAAACAAATCCTCTCATGAGAATATAATCAATATTCGAGATGGTCTTGAATTAAGTGAAAAAATGATTGACAAACATGATATTTGGGTAAAGGAAGAGGAGGATATAAAACAATATACTTCAACAGACTTGTGTCCAGAGAGTCAAACAAACTCACAATCGAAGCAGCATAGTCATACAAAGTGTGTGTTTTGTGAAAAAGCATACAGCCAAAAAGATATTTCTGAACATTTCCAGACTATTCATAGTATGACAACGGACAATCGTAAATGTCCGGATGGTTTTTATCGTAGACATTATTTCTGCCTAACCTGTAACAAACTGATAGGTAGAGTGCAGAAGATGATCACTCACATAAAAAAAGTTCATGGGTCAGCTAATTTAGCCCCATCTGCTATGAAGAAAAAAAGACGGACAAAAGTTACAAAAAAGATTAAAAGTCTTCATATGTGCTTTGTTTGTGATGAGACATTTGAAAGTAAAACAGCTGTTATCAACCATCAAAAGTCTGCCCATGCTATTAAAACTGAAAAGAATGTTACATCTCCAAAAGAGAAACTGCATGTGTGTGAAATGTGTGGAAAACTGTTCACTCGTAGTGACAATCTGAAGTACCACGTGGATGTGGTACACCGTGGAATGAAACGCTATAACAAGCGATCAACATCCCCATCGAGCAGGGCTGTGTGTGACATCTGTGGAACCAGCTTTGCACGTCGAGGCTCACTGACTGAGCATCTTCACAGTGTCCATTCCCAGGGACCCTTTGAACACAGATGTGAACAGTGTCCAAGATCATTCACTCGTAAAAGTCGGCTAGAGTACCACATGAATAGGCACCATCTGAACCTCAAACCTTACAAATGCACCAAATGCAATCTAACATTCTTCTCAGTGTATTCCTTAAAGCGCCATCAGATCATTTGTAACATGACAGATTCAGAGAAATTAGAGTGTCGTGAATGTGGTCATCGTGTTTCTAATCGCCACAATTTAGACATGCACATTCAGGCAATGCACAGCGAACCAGCTCTGTGTTGTCCATGTGGTACAATAGTCCGGTGGAAATCTTCTATTTCCAAACATAAGCGCCGCTGTCGCCTGAACAAATTGAGGAAGACTGGACAAACTGATGATGAAGTTCTGGCAGAGTTTGAGGAAACAATTACTGAGCAGGCTGAAAATGAAATGGACGGAAATACACACATGGAGGTGGTGTCTGACCCATGGGGCAATGAGGCAATGTTGGAGACATCTGAGAGTGAGCATATTGAGACACATGTGGAGGAAGTGGGTGCTGAGCATGTTGAGATTATTGTGAAGGAGGCTGTCGAGGGTGAGATGGGTGTGGAGATAGATGCCCAGGAGGTTGTTGCTGCTGTGGAGCAGGTGGTGGGCGCAAGCACGCTGGAGCTGGGTGCCGGTGAGGAGGTTGTGTACGACGGAGACAGTAACATCACCATACAGCAGGTCTCACAGGGTGACCAGAAACTATACTACATCATCAACTATGGCAAATAGCAGTGTTGTCAGCTCATAATGAACATTTTTTATGTTGTTCACATTTGTTTTATTATTATTGACATTGAGCTAGAGAGCTTCCACTATGATGAAACATCAGCTAGGTCAGAATGGTCATTTATCAGTAGTTGGTCACTTAATCTAGCAGAATTTGCAGTTTATTTAAAATTGTTTAATACTAAGCTAAACTACATATGAGAGTACCTATCAATTTGACATTGTCAATTAGGGCAAATTTGTGACTGTACTGGTAGTTCTTGGTATTTAGATCAGATGGAATTGTGAATATTCTTCAGTATTAAGTAAATTTGAGCCCAAACAACTGACATTGGCGCTGGTATTTTCAAGTGTATTTGCCTACAGTGACTGGTCTACACTCAAACTTTTTTTCCTTGTTAAGACTAAATTTATGCATTTGTTCCTGTTTAATGTTAAGTTTTGTTTATCAAAGAAATGGGTGCCCCTTATTAGTTATTCCCCAAACCTTAAGTTAGTTTTTTATTTTATTGTTTTCTTCTTTCTTTCAGTCTGCACTTTAAAAGCCGCCTTAAATATCCTGAATATCCTATCTTTATTAAGAGTTGACAAAATTTCAACAACAATGCAAACCCTAAATTTGGTAAAATAAATGAAATCAAAAATATAAAACACATGCATTAATTGTATAAAAAGATATAAAGTTTAAAAGATAAGAAGCAGCATTCTATGATTAAGTCCAGCACATCTAGCATGAATGATCCGCCAGTAACCAGGGAATTACAAATGCTATCTAACTACATTTCATGAATTTAGTTTATTAAACTTGACCTAATAGGAATACCTCAACCGTTATTATTGAAAAAACTGTCCAAGAAGGTTCCTGTAATTGTACAGGTAGACTTTTGTCATGAAAATGATTTATCAACAATGTGAAATCCAAAGTTAACAACTGCACCTGACATAAAGTTATAAAGAATTTAATGACAAAATCATGATGGCATACAGGTTGTGGTGTGTTGTTTTTGTCAGTTTGCTTTGTTGTTTGACCTTTGATCAAATTCCAGTTTGACACATAAGATCTTTAAACAAATGTTTAAGGCACACAGCAGTAATACAGTGATTCCTGAAATTCTGACCAAATAAGCAATTCAAACAAAATGTTTTCTACATTCATGATTCTGTTTTTGACTTGTTCAGTCAGGCTAGGATTACTTCAGCTGGACCTTCTGCATCATCCACATCAGAAAATAATGCTGGTTGTTTAGTCAACAAACTGCTAAAGTGAACTACCAACCTGGTACATATATTTTTTTCAAATTTGTATGTCAGCATATTGATACTTTTATAGGTGGAGAGGTAACCTTATTGTCTCCATTTTGTGAGATAAATAATAAAGTTTTTTCATGTGTCTCAGGACTTAGGGCCAACAGTTATGCTGTTTTGGATACATTCTACTGATCTACCCATCATTGGTAGTTCAACCAAGACAAGTGTATGATGACGTAGTAAAAATTAATAAATTAAATAATTTCTAGTTTGTTTTAATCATATAGTCTCCTAATAGTTCAGTTCTTAAACAAACTTATTTTTATGTGAAGAACTTAATGTTGAAGAATTTACAAACTGTTGTTTTTGTTATTATGTTATAACTGCAGTTTGTCAAACATTGCAAATATGGAAGTGTTGTAACCATTTTATGTCTGTACATTCTGCTTTGGAAATGTGAAAGTGTAAATGTCTGTAACACTTTGTAAGTGGTGAATTATGTTGCTGATATTTATGCACAGTACAGACAAATAAATGTTGTTACTGCAATTTTATGTCAGAATTGTTTCTTTATAACAAAGGGCACATGATCATAAAGCCATCGATGTGAGATTCTTGTTTTGGGGTTCCCATATATACATGTAGTTTTATATAAAATTAGCCATGCATTTAGTAAAAAAATAGCAGATGTTTAAAAGTATATACAAAGTCTTAGAATTGCTCTGTTCACTTACAAAGAAATTTTCTCCAGTAGGTGATTTTGGGGTTGACCACGTGATACAGCCTATCGAATAATATATACAGTATAGCACACAATACACAGTATGTGTGTAGCACTAGACTATGTAGCACTAGACTATAATTGTATTTCAAAATATGTACTGAACAATGTGTAGGTTACTTCGCAATTTCTAATTAAAGCTTGATTTGGCCTTTTGTGATTTCGTTTGTGCAATCCGGCACATATTTATAAATCACCAGGGTGCGGAAGTTAGACACCAGCATAATTTGATTGTCTTTTTTCTTAATACTCAAAAACTATCTACGGTCTACCATGTTAAAGTTATTTATTTTACAAAATAAAATATGTAGCTGTTGCTCTTATAAATTGCTCCGTTTATAGAGGGTACTGTTATCTTCTGTATACACTATTTGAGACAACAGCTACATTTGTATTCTGTAGCGTGGTATGTATAGCCAGGCGCGTTTCTGCCATTACGCACTGTACGCACTTTCGAAATATCGAAAATAAAAAAAGTACCAAAAAACACTAAGAAAGTCAATGCCTAACCAGGGTTAGGAATGATATATTTTATTTCTGTAGTTTTAATGTTATAAAATCTTATCAAACCAATCAAGGTGAAAAGGTTTTAAATGCTTTAACTTGTACACGTCAGGATTTTAGTCGTTCATATTTTGCGTTATGTTCATCGCATGATGCATTTTGCATCTTGTTCATTAGAAAAGAACCGAATATATTCAAAAATAAATCAGCCCAGATACGCGCCTTCGTATGGTCTTGATTATGATACACCGTGTCACGTGATCAGCCTGAAAATAAATGTGATTAATGGGTTCTACAGAAATCTGTACACCTTGCTTAATCACCATAAAGGCATATGCTCTATGTACAATTACGTGTAACGCAGATAGTTTTCATGTGACACTTAGCGCGAATTGTAATACAAAGTGAAACTCATTTTGCTATCGCGGAAAATCATTGAATGATAAAATCGTTGTCGGAATGAACACTCTAAAGAACATACTAATTTTAAAAGAGAAAATATGTATTTCGACATTATTTTACAAACATTCTAGTCATAAATACATTTCTTTAACACATGTCGCCATCTGGGTCGAAAATTCACATATGAAAAAGAATGTGATGTATCGCGGAGTTGTTTTGTTGTGGGTTTTTTTACAGAAAAAGTACTAGCGTAAAGAAATCTTTTATACTTTCCATATCGACAGATAATTACATAATAAAAACTAGAAAAAAGTATACCTAGTCCAGCTTAAATCAGAGATATATAAACTTTATTACCTCAAAATGATGGAGAAACACACTTTCTCGGAATATATAAAAAAAGCCGCATGCAGCACACGTGCTTTAAGGCGACACCGCACAAAACGGGCTTAAGTCTCCGATATTGACTTTTCGTATAAATATCCGAACGATGTGAATGTTTTCTTTCTAAACCTAATGAAAATGCGGTAATACCCGAAAATACATGTAAAATGCACGAGAAAGCAAGCGTTGGAAAGGAGCGCAATGTCTACGACCAAAAACGCATTTAAATAAAATTGAAAATAAAAAAATAATAAAAGCATAATCGCGGTTGTAAAATGGTTGAAACCATGTATGATTTGTAACCGTAGTCAAACAAGCGTGTAGTCAAAGTCCACACGACAACACAATGTGCCGTGTTAATTTATTTTATTATTTAAGAAAAACGAAACTTCACGACGTTGACCCTTTTCTATACGACGGAAGGGTCCTATTATTGTATGGTGCTCTTGCGGCTGCTTTTAAGTGGTTTATTGTGCGGATAACTTTATTATTCATGGGACTTATACTTTCATAAATACTTTATATTGATTTTTTTCTTGTGCATAAAGGTGAGATAACTCGAATTGCATTGTTATGTCCGGAGTTAATGTCCTTTGTTATCCCCCGCCGATGTAATCGGGAGGGGCATATTGTTTTGTGGTTGTCCTTCCGTCCTGACGAATTTAGTTTCCTCGCTATTTGTCGGACACTACAGACTGGATTTCACTGTAACTTTGGGAGAACTTTCAATACCAAAACGAGATGCGCATATCCTCTGCATGCTCTGGTTGGACTCTTCAGCACAGAGTTTTGGCTCTTGATTAGTAATGCAGTATGTATAGAGTTACATTCGTTTCCCTCGCTATTTCTCGGCAGCGATTCACTGGATTTAACGAAACTTCATGGGAACCAACATAACCAAAGGGAGATGCACACATCATTGGCATGTTCCGGTCTTAATATTTACTACAGAGGTATGGCCCCTGAATAGTGTTTTGTTTCCGCGCTATTTCTTGGCAACTAATGACTGGATTTCAACGAAACTTGAGAGAACTTTTTATACTAAAAGAAGATTTTCATTTCATTGGCATGTTTCGTTCTTACTATATAACAAAGAGTTATGGCCCATGATTAATATTTTAATTCTGCGCTATTTCTTTACAACTACTGACAAGATTTTAGCGAAACTTTATGGGAACCAGCAATATCAAGGGAGATGTGTATATCATTGGCATGTTTCTGTCTGACCATTTAACACAGAATTATGGCCTCTGAATTGTATTTCGTTTCCGCAACTAGTGCACATATCATCATATTTTATTTTGCGTTTACACATTTTTTTCTTTCCTGAAGATGATAACCACAAAGTTATTTAACGGAAAAAAGTATTACTGATTTATTCGCATTTTATTAATATACAAGTTCCGACTAATCTTTCTTCAAATAAACACCGATCGACGGGGGATGTACTGTTTGTGACAGTCTTGTTCATTTTTTTTTTTGCTTTCTTGTTCATTTTTTTGCTTTAGCTAATTCTTGTCCGGATAAAACCGGTATTTCGCTGCCGAATTTATTTAAGCTTGCTAAGTAATTTATTTTTATCGTGTAGTAATGCGTTAATATTAGTCAACTCGTATTATTTATTTTATTGAGTTATAAGTATTTTTCTTATCTTGGCAAAGTCATGTACTGATATTTTCTCCATCAGTTCTCAGCTGAATTTCTGTAAACATGCATGGGTGACATCGCCGGAACCTACGTTCACCTAAACCGCAAGCTTCGTGGCGGCCGTGAGATACTGGGCTGCTAAAAGTTCGATTTTATGAATATTCATACAGGGTTCGTACACATTCTGGAAATCCTGGAAAAATATGGAATTTTATAAGTTTTTTTCCAGGTCTGAAAAAAAGTGTGGAAAACAATACTATAGAAGAACAAGAACTGAAAAAGTATGGGAAAACAATTGTTAAAGAATTACCGCTCCCGATCTCTCCCAACTTCTGCAACACCAAGCAAAAAACAAATCCCACATCTACATTCTCCCTAATTCCCTAGAAACTCTTCGATTTTTTACGGCAGTGTGTGTTTTAATGCACTTAAACATTAAATCCCCATTCGGAGATCCATTTCTAATTGAATGTTTTATGACCCTTGCAATGTGTAGGTTCATAAGCTATGAGTTAAGGAAATTTCTAATCACTCAGTAAATGTCAGAGGTCAGTTGGGGAAGACGATTTAACTGAGGAGTTGCACTGATATGGACTCATCTTAAATGAATTTACTTTACCACCAACTAATAAACGTTAGGTCAAGTTTAAATTTGATTTTATATTGTTTACCGTCGTATGTGCAACACAGTCAAATTTTTTTATAAATAAATTATGGGCTTTATATTATAGACAATGACCTGTTCTTTTGTTTAATTAGCAAACATTTTACAGTTTAAGAAACGATGTAAAAACTGGTAAAACGCTCTTTTATTTTCAGCTACGCATATCCTGTGAAATCGACAGATTCTGACAGAAATGATAATTTAAGAAGGTTTTTTTTTTATTTTCGTGATACTATTTAAGGGTTCTTTATGTTACTTGCCGCGTACTTGCAGTAAAAGAAACATTAACAATGAAACGAGACACCAACTTGTACTAGTCCTGTATTTTGTTTATAAGCAAGTATGACTTTATTGCACGCATGATTCTTGTTGTTATTGTTTTTCAACACCGTTCTGCTTTCTTTTTATTTTATGCAGACTGGGCCTGTAAAAGCTTATATAGATATAGAGCTATAACATTTTAGTCCGTAAGATTTGTCAGACGAAAGAGCCTAATGTAACTCGTCTTGTTTCAGACGCTCCACATGGATGCGGACATAGCCGAACATCTCCGCACCAGTGGCGCATTAATGCAGATAGCTCAGCATATCCTGAAGAACCAAACCTCAGCCAAGCATGTCGCAATAAGACGGTCTAAAGTTAAGGCAATTGGTGACAAAAAACATGAGCCTATCACATCGACATTAGAATCGATGAACCTCTACTCAGAAACAGATTTACATGACGTACCAAACGACACAGCGAGAGGCCATGAAAGTCAAATTGAAAGTACGTCTTCGAGAAATATAGCAGACGATGTTGCGGTAGCAAACAATCAGATAAGTCACGATCTAAACAGCTTCGATAAAGGCGCCAAGGTTTCGTACAAATGTTGCCAGTGTCATAAAACATACTCACACCAATCGTCGTTGATAAAGCACAAGAAATCGCATACGTTGAATTTTAAGCACTGTGCATCGTGTAACCAGTACTTTGATACCGAAACAGATCTTTCAAAACACAACAAACGCTGCCATCAAGAAATGCAAATCTGCGCGTTGTGTAGTGCAACTTTCTCTCGTAAGACATCCTTACGTAAGCACATGGTAAAACGCCACCAAGAAGTAGCCATGGCCCAATATAAATGCCAAGTACCTTCATGCCCTTGTGCCTTCACATACAAGAAGCAGTTGGACGATCATATGAACATCCACAATGGCAATAAACCATATAAGTGTAATGTTTGCCAGAAAGCTTTTCCGCTTTTTGTTTCACTGAAAAATCACGAAGCAAATCACGCCAAAGACGGAAAACGCTTCAAATGCAGTCAGTGTGACGCTGTGTTTCAAGGTCAAGGATCACTTAGCAGCCACAAAGCCGTCCACAACCGGCAGATATTCCGCTGTCATTGCGGTAAGGTGTTCCGCAACTGTAGCTTGCTAGCCAGGCATCGGGACACTCACTCAAGGACCCGCGGGACTGCCATGCCTGTTGAAGATGATCCTAAGCAGTTTTCACCGTCCATGGTGGTGGGTGAACAGACCCCCGACTCGAGACTGCAGTCGTCACAGAGTCAAGCCTGGCCTGTTCAAGCGGTCAGTGAAGAAGAGCACACATATAGCGGAACTGAGAAGGTTGCTATTTTCACGTCAGATGAGACCACAATGGCGGATGCGAACGCTTCAGTTTATCCTTTTGACCAGACCGAAAAGAGATAACCTTTCTTTATTGTTATTACTTATTATGAAATAAAGAATGAAACATGTGAAATTCAGCCCCTCAATGATGACTGTTTATTAGGGATAAAAAATATGTATAATATGGATGACCACCAACTTAGCTTGTGTGTAAATGTTCGTTTCTTGTCCGCTCCAAAATACTATCATATCAAAGCAAGAATATAGAGTACATGTAAATGCTGTCGATTAGAGAACATACTGTGCCAAAGTTAGAATCAAAATGGAGATAGTTTGGATAAAATTGTTTGTTTATTGGGTTTATCGTCCCACCAACAGTATTTCAGTTATTTGAAGACGGTGTCCACTTGAAGCAGATATAGTGCTGCCTAAACTGTGTATAGCATGCCGTGAACACCTGGCATGATACCACACCCAGTCACATTATCCTGACACCGGGCCAACCAGTCGTGGAACTACCCTTATATTTTCTTGAGCGTTAGCAAGGGAGCTATACCACTACCATTTTGAACGACTTTGGTATGTCGCGTCCCGGGATCGAACCCGGGGCCTCCCGTACCTGAAGCCGACGCTCTACCGATTGCGCTACCAGTATAAATAAACAGTTGTCTTGTAGTTACTTTTTGATAAGTGTATATCATTTCTATCATGTTTTGTTTATAGTTTTTATCATCTCTATCTCCCAATGAACTGTTTTTTTTTTTTAATTAAATATAAACAAAATGACAAACGCACGTGTGAGTGGGAGCGCCCGTGACCGAGTGGTTTGGGTCGCTGACTTGCACCTCCCCAACCCTTCACCGCGTAGGATTTACTTCCGGTTGACTACTTCTATGTATAGAGGATTTCCAGCTGACTTGCACAACCAAGGACTTCGTCTAGCTCTAGGAGCGTTCAGGACCTCACCAGTGCAGAGCCTTTACGTTGAAGCCAATGAACCATCATTTATCTTGCGTCGCGAGAAACTTTCTTTGCAGTATATAATTTAACTCGTGTCTAACCCCGATAACCCAACGTTTAATTATGTTTTCAACCCTAAACATGAAGAGCTTTATGATCGATCACCTAAAGCCATCAGACCTCTTAGTTTAAGACTTAAAGATGGCATCAGGTATAAAACTCGATAACATTTCTGAAAAACCCACAATTGAACATCCGCCATGGCAACTCCGTTCTGCTGATGTGAATTAAGAACTCTGTAAAAATAAAAAGTCGAACACAGATCCTTTGATTTTACGATCTGAATTTCTCGAACTCCGTGACAAGTATTCTGATCACCTTCATATATATACTGATGGTTCAAAGACGGACACTCACGTTGGCTGTGCTTCCGTAAGTAATAGCCACTGCATTAAACAAAGACTTCCTACCAACTCGTCTATCTTCACCGCTGAAATCCAGGCTATAAATCTAAGCCTTGATTTCATTTCAGAACACTCCGGTGAAAAATATGTTACATTTTCAGACTCATTATCTGTATTGCAGAGCATAAATTCACTGAATTATTCAAATCCACATGTTCGCACTGTTCGTGTCAAACTTCAACGTTTATATGACACTAACGAAATCTCTTCTGTAGGCTTCCTAGTCATGTAGGCATCCGAGGAAACAAAGATGCTGACAGGGGTGCAAAATCTGCCTCATCCCTCACTGAGACAGATCTTTGTATCCCACACACTGATTTTAAACCACTTAATAACCGACATATTTTAACCAAGTGGCAAACAAGTTGAGACAGTATTGTTTGTAACAAAGTACACGTAATCAAACCTAACGTCGGTGCCAATGTCTCTGCTTGCAGAGAAAGTCGACGAGAAACGTAGCTCTTACCCGCTGTCGCATTGGACATACTAGATTAACTCATTCATATCTTTTAAGTTCAAAGTGTATGTGATCCTTGCCAGGAACCACTGACAGTCAACCATATTTTATTACAGTGTAGCGACACAGACCACATATGGTCGAAGTATTTTAATGTCCATAACATGTACGAACTATTTAGGACAGTGTCGGATTCTAAACTTGTTTTTTCTTCTTGAACGAGTTTGGTATTCTTAAGTTATAAATTTTTAAACTGTTTATTAACCTATCGTCATACTGTTTTTAACCGTTTTATGTGTTGACCTGTTTTCAATTATAATTTATTTTTTTACCTGATAGTTTTTTATATTTTTCTATATTTTACATGCATAGTTTGGTTTTAACCTGATTACGCGCTATTCACATTTAACTTTGTATTCGGCGCCGTATGACCTGTTAAGTGTCGGTGTGCCGTAAAACCCAAATAAATAAAATTAGCTGACTTGCGGTGATTCTACCCAGACATAATTCTGAGGGCTTCCTCTGTCAATAATTAGATGAAGAACGCTAATACAACTATAATTGTGTCGATGCAACATAAAGTAAACAAACAAAAATAAATGAGTGCGAGTTATCTTTTAATTGTCGGAAAACATCAACAACGCGATGTCAAGTATGTTTTGCTGCGACTGTGTGTTAAGTTGCTTTTCTTTAAATCAGTACAAGTCCAGTGTTGTCAGTAACAGTCAATGTTTGTGCTCTATATCGTTCATAAGGAGTATGTTCAAACAAACTGCAGCCATGATCATTATGCAAGAAATAAAATAACAATAACATCACCTAAAAGAATTGACAATAATTTTACTTTTCAGGTAAGAAATGTTGGTATTAGGGAGGTTATTTATATTGTTAACGGGGTTTCACCTATTTCTGGAGAACATGTATTCAATTTCTACGTTATGAAGACACCGAGAATCATCACATTCGGAAACAGCATTCACGGGTTCAGCCGGGATGATAGGAAGCGTCTTGACAGCCTATCCAAAAATCGGGGATTGAGCTGGAGAATAAACAAAGCCAAAACTTAGTAAAATGTCCGTGATTCATTATCTGTTTTCAAGACAAAATGGTTACCGCTTTTGAAAATTACAACGTGAATATTAAATATACCACATGGCAAGTGGAGTTAAGGTATGTGGAAATGACGTCCACAGAGTCGACGACTTGTAACTTGTCAGCTCCACCAAAAACACCGCGTGGGTCCGACTCGGGGCTTTACACGTCATTTAAAAAAAGGGGGTGGGGGAGGGGGTTGCAGCTGACTTTTATTTGCAACAAAACAAAACGAAGTTTGTGACTAAACATAAATACAACAGAAACATGTCTCGCGAATCGCGCTAATAATATTAATTAATAAAAAGGATCACGTTATCAGTAAACACAACACATTTGTTTAACACATGATGAAAGAGTGTTTATAATTAAAACAACAACTTACAAATATGTGCAATATGTTATCAAAATTATTTGCAGTAGCACCTTTTGACTAAGGTCATACAGAGGACTATAAATAAATTAAAATCATTTTTAAAAACATTTTTTGTTTGTTTGATTTTTGTTGTTTTATTTGGGGGGATGTTTATATTTTCGGTTTAAAGCTGTTCAAAAATTAAACTTTTATATATATCGAAAGACTAGAACTGTGACACAAATCCAGTGAAAAAACAATGATAGTGTTATTTCAATAAGAATACTTCCTTTAGCAAATAAATGAAGCAATCAAACAAAAATACCAGAATGACACAATAAACGAAATGCAGCAATCTCATTCATGGGCACAATATTTGACATGACAATAAACAATTTTCAAAGAGTTAGACGTAGTGACTTAGGTAAAATATTAAAATTTATTTTAAGATTAAATAAGTATTTTATCAAGAAAGAGCGCATTGCTGCTCGCCATATCATTTGCGCATCGCTGCTTAAGGATCTGGAACTGTAACTAATTTCGGTAAACATCGGCACTCAGTATGGTCCGGTTTTATTTGAATAGCATTCGTCGTCAAGTTTCGTATTTGCTATTTTTAGTAATTTTCACCACGTGATAGGGATTTTCCATGACGTCATTGGGTTACCCATTTCTCCAAACATTGAAGTCTTTGTATATTGCTTGTAACTTGTCGTCAGTGAAACTAATGGACTTTTGTGCAAAGGCTATTACAATAATCAGCGTTATTTGAATGCTAAGGATCAAAATATGCCAAGATTACATACTCTGGTGGCAAACGGCGTATGCAAAATGACAACAGCAGAAAACCTCGCCGGATCAGGTTTGACGCTCGCTCACCTTCGTCTGATATTTTCTCGGGATGGCCAGGATGGACTTTAAAATGTGTTCAGGGGTCAAAACTGTGAGGGACAACCAAGTGTCACTAATACCAAAAGAGTGCTTGATTCAGTTATTCCTAAACTGTCGCAATTTTTTGCGAAAAACGTGTAAAGTGGTTTATTTCAAATATTTCCCTCGAGCTAGCCAAAATCAGTAAAGAGAAGGTTTTCATGTGATAATGCAGAAGTTTACATACATTTTTCCATTTCCTATACCAACTGTAGGTGATTTTTTGTATAAAGAAGTATAATCTGTAAATGACCATTTTGATGTTATTTTTCGCTATAAATTCTATTGCAGTTTCATTATAGTAACCTTTGCTTATTCTTATAAATATTAAAAGGAACGGTAAAAAGCCTTTAAAATCTCATATTATGGGCAGTTCATATTGCAGAAAATTTTAAAACTGGTTGTATGTGTCTAACCAGCTTCAAACTTGAGATTTTTGCTATTATAGATAGAGTTGATTTTTAAGCTCACCTAAAAAACTCGGATTTTTGCTTCGGGGTACATGTATGCAAAGCTCTGTATTTTATAAGTATTTGTCCGAAGTGTAATCTTATTGTTCTGATTTATCATAACGTGATTGTGTAACAGGAAAATTGGTTAAAATTTTAACATAGAACAGTAGAATTTGAAAAAAATAGTACTTTTTCAATTTTTATCCCAGCACAATTTACGGTGTTTTTGAAAATCAAGGGTCACTTTATAAAAATGCACATAACTTAAGTTACAAACGGTAAACTTCCTTAAAAATTCACCATACGATGTGTTTTATAGTATAAATTCAAGAAACAGTATCATTATAAGGATTGTGGAAGGTCACCATTACAGTTCCAGAATCTTAAAGACGATCGCGGTAGATCGCGCGCCGCATTCAGTTTGCCCATAAGAGCTCGTCGGTAGGAAAATAGCATCTATGAAATAGCATCGGAAGTTATTTTGGTGAAAAGTTATCCGTCCAATATGGCCGTCATTATTGTTTACAGTTTCGGTTTGAACTGTCAGATGGATTTATTTATGTAATTTAGGCCTCAAAACAACGAAAGAATGAAAAAATAAAGAGAAGAAAAGTACATTTCCAGATTAGATGGTAGATAAACGTTGCCATAGATAATATAATATATTTGATTCAACACAACTAGTCAAATAAAACTATGTTAAGTCTGATTTCAATTAAAAGCAATTTTATGTTCAAAACCCAGCGATTAAACCAGTTTTAGTCTCCCAGAAGGGGGCTTGCTATCTGAAAATGGCTATATTGCATTTAAAACCAGTGTTTTACCATTTTCTGTGAGAAGTACCTTGTACTACTAGTTCAAAAGACCCCCTCCGCCACGATTTAGTGTGGGAGTACTTGTAATTGTGCAATAGCTACGACCCTACTAACTAACCTAGTGCATAGGGGCAAATAATACATGTTATATTTGTATAATATACATTTGTACACATACATTTTCTTTATACATAAATCAATATAAATTTTTATGTCTGGTCAAGTTCTTTTGAAAGGGACACTCAGCAATCTTAGAATCCCGAAACTGACAACGGGATGTTAGCATCAGGTAGGTATTTATAACAGTTGAGACTGATCACATTGATGCTATCACTTTAAAATAAAACTATAAGAAATCCATTCTAGTCTTTATGATACGGGGAATTTTCCAATGAGGACAGAAACCCTCACGTGAATTTTCCAAGGCTGACAGAATCCTTCCCGCAAATCGTCAAGAAGGGCAGAATCCCCACCCCCTACACACAAACACACACACACACCTCCCCCGTGATATTTCCAAGGCGGACAGAATCCCTCCCGTGAATCTTCAAGGATGACAGATTCCATCCCGTGAGCATTCTATACATAGCGTGTGACGTCACTACGTTAAAGTCACCTCTACTTACGAGTCTACGACTCGTAACTTACCCCAAATTTGAGATTTGTGCCTACATAAAAAAATAGTTCCGCGTAGGAAATACGTTCGATTATAATATTCATTGAATTAAGATAAACGACTTAACAACCATATTCTAAGGCCTTATTCTATGTCCAGAAACTTTTAAAGTCTTTATATTTATAGATAAATGGAAAAAATACGATGAGCAAGTTTTGCTACTTTCGCTTTCGTTAAACAGTAATATGTCAACAAGACAAAATGGATGATAAACTGATCATCGACGTAATAAAGGACCTGGATTTAGAAGTTAATACAACAATCTTAAAAGAATGCATGTATGTGTTAACTGTTCAGCTGTTATGTTACGTGTAGTGTGCACTTAGATCTACACCGAATTTAATTGACAATATTACCAAAGTTCTAGACCGTTTACAAAATTTAGTTCAAAATGTTTGCATGAAACATATTTTAACTATTAGAATGTATAAAAAATGCCAAAATAATCTGCTGTATACCTCTTCGTACTTGTTTTGTTCATTTTAGCAATCACTTCCGTATTAATAACAGCCATGTTGAAGAACTACTTTACCCACAATACACCGAGTGCATTCACACAGGTCATTTTGACCGTGTGTTGACGCAACGACCCGTGAGATATCCAAGGCGGACAATTAAGTTACGCAGGCCGATGATCAACTTTTACGTCATCACAAGGTTCAAAAACGCGTACGGGTTTACGCGTACCTATAGAGTCACTGACTTTTTACCTCCAAAGTATCGCGAAACTATAGGCCGCGAAGAGAAAGCACACTGGTTTATTATTATTATTATTATTATTTTAACATTAAAACCGCATACCTTTTAAAACTATTTTGGATCTAGTACATGTGTTATTGCAACCATATTCGATAAGAAAGGTTTCTAGGGTTTATGGGATTTCTTTTTACTCTTAATATATTTAAATATGCATCGTCTAACACGTGTAAAGGTTAAATATGCATGTTTATAAAAAGGAAAATAAGACACGAAAGTTTCGAACATTCGTAATTGCACACAGCCTAGTACTGTGGCACATGTACTTACGGTAGTCGCAGACAAAATCGTGTTGAAGGGTGCATATTTCATCGTCCCATTGTCCATGCCTGTCTTGTAGGTTCATGGAGACGCAGTCCTCGTAATTGAAACTTGGCGATATGTGGTTAGGCATCCAATTTTGATACGCTGTAAACGCTCCTAATAAATATCGATATCAGAGTTACCTTTTTTTTAACATCATCACAATACTCAAAGCTTTGATCATGGTCATCATTATAATCACCAAAAGTTGACTAACGTCTTGAAGGCAATCTTCACTACAGTAACTAATGACACATATCCCAACAGCGGGGAGTTTTTCGCCAGAAATAGTTTTCATTTTTTAAGAACTAAATAATGACCGAAAAACCACAGCAAAATTGTCTGAAGTTCCTACTTTTGTAAATAAGACTAGGAAAACATGGACAATAGAAGTTTTCCAGCTGAATTTGACTTACACTCGTTTTAGGTTTGATTTAGGGCACATCCCGCCTTTGTTTAATTGCGGGATATAAAGTGAGCTCATTACATGCCTTCAAAAGGTTGAAACATGTTATTTTAAATATTGCAGACTTATTAAGACATTATTCAATGTTGATAACGAACCTCTTTAGCCACAGTACCTAACATAAAAGGCATAATTGTATCTGATACACGAAGAATATTTGTAGAGAAAGAAACATCTTCGACCTTGCAACAAAACATGTAGCCCAGAAAATATACTTGGCATCCAATGGGTTGATAAATGTACACAGCGTATGCTTTTTAGAATAAACTTTAGTACTTAAATGTGTTTATCTTCTTTTATGAAACAGCTTATTAATAACTCAGCAACTCTCTTTTGTTTTCGCCCTTTAAAACTGTTTTAACAAATTTGTTAAAGCAATTGTTTGCATCGTGTACACTTTTTGGGGGTAAAATTGCTTCATGTTATCTTTATATGAAAAATCTAGAAGCATTTGTTTCTTTTTGGTCAATGCATGTGACTTACCGGAAGTCCAGTGGAAGTTACCCTCGAACATTAAATCCTCTAACCCGATCCAGACAGAGCCCCGGATGCCACGACCGTTCAGGAAAGCCTCCAAGAACCGCTGTTCCGACTCCCCAAGGATTTGAACTAGATCTCCATGCTGAGATCGGCACTGAGATATGGCGCTCTGCCAGGTCCTTCGGGAAGTGTACAAAATGTAACACTTGTTATGGAACTGTCCTACGACGCCACCGAAACTTCGGGCTATATTATGTATCCCTTGAGGACATCTCTCAGGATTGCCTGGAACACACAGTTCATCGGCTATAGCGCAAATGACGAAGATTCTATGAGACGCAGACGCCCCCACCCCCACCCCACCCCACTCCTATACTTTCATAGAGCAGGGTAGTGAAAAAAAAACATACATGCAAGCTTAAAAATATTAAATATTAAACTTTTAAAGTAAATTTTATTTGTTGATTGATTTGGTTATGGCCCCTTACTGTGTGTGTGTATATATATGTATACATGTGAAGATTCTATGAGGCGTACCATAGGTACATATGTACCATATATTTAAAACAACCATTTGCGGACAGAAAAAAAAGCGATTTTAAAAGAAGCCTTACTTATGTGTTATTTGACAGCTGGACAGTAATCGCATTTAGGAATAAAAATAACTGCGTTATAAATTGATAAATTCGCGCCAACCAAAACCTAATAATTTTAAACTTGTGTACTTGGCAATAGAAATATAAAAGGGTTGCTACTGTGTCGGTTTATGATATAATAGTTTAGTTATTTTTCGCATTACTTGCCTCGTTTTCCTGACGTCATCAAACCTTATATGGCGTATTTGTTGTTTATCAGAATATTATTATTAAATACTATATTAAATTAATTAACATAACCGTTTTACTCATTAATAAGATAGATTACGCTTTTGTTTTTGTTTTTTGTTTGTTCTTGTATAATTATATTATTTACATAAGAAAATGCATTGGTCAAAAATCCGAATAAGTAAAAACAATACTCAAGTCTTGACAGAACGCACTAAAAAGGATACAATAAAAAGACCATTTCTCAATAAATCACGGGTATGTTTGAACTTTTGTTCGTCTAGTTTAGTTGTTGCATTATTTGCACTTTAAAAAAATAACAATCATCTATTTTATACTATGTTTTATAAATAATAAGATGATCTGCAATTTATTGATAAAAATTATGTGTTGAAACTGCTGACCATCGTGATGGACTGGGCCAGGTGGCGCTGTTGGTTTGGGGGTCGTCGTTGTTGTAGTCGTTGTAGTGGTCGTTGTAGTGGTCGTCCTCGTAGTTGTAGGTACAAACCTGGTTGTAGCTGAGGGGAATAAACATTGTTGGTGGTGAAAGGTTAAAGAATAAACATTGAACACGAATAACAAAAATACTGTTAAATACAATAGATAAGATTATCTTGGTTTGCGATTTAGAATAATGAAAATCACTGTTGTGACAATTGTTATTAAATCCAGTTCGGTGTTTCGCAAAAGTAAATTCTGTTTTCCAAATGCCCGGATATTTTATAATCTACCATGATGCAACGCTGCATAGCGACGGTAAAAACAAAGGTGATCAGCCACCTTCGTTAAGCTCAATATGCACATAGCTTAGAGCGACGAACTTTTTAAATAAAACAGTCGTTCGCTGAAAACTGAACTATTAAGTAAATTAACACACTGCCGTTGAAAAAAAAATAAAGGCCTAATTTATAATTTTTACCATGAATGATATGTTTTTATAGTTTAGATAGCCAAAAGCATTTCCACATCGAATGCCTCGTAGAGTATCATAGTTTTTTGTTTAACAGAAATATAAAAATATGCTAAGAGGTTGATAAATCAATAGATCAATGTGTATCTAGATCTACGGTGAAAGTTCTTACCTTTCCTTTGCAAGGGTCAATAAAAATCGTCTATTCCAAAAAATGCCTTGATAATGTCAACTAGATAAGATAATATTGTTATATCTCATCCATTGTACCTTATTTACTCTAAGTAGATCTAGATGTAAGAACAAATACCAAACTTTCTCATTCTTTTAATTAACTTCAGTGTTAACGTTCGAGATACAACGTCAGTGTTAATGTTCGAGATACAACTTCAGTGTTAATGTTCGAGATAAAACTTCAGTGTTAATGTTCAAGGTACAACTTCAGTGTTAATGTTTGAGACACAACTTCAGTGTTAATGTTCAAGATACAACGTCCGTGTTCATGTTCAAGATACAACTTCAGTGTAAATGTTCAAGATACAACGTCTGTGTTCATGTTCAAGATACAACTTCAGTGTTAATGTTCGAGATACACCTTCAGTGTTAATGTTCAAGATACAACGTTAGTGTTAATGTTCGAAATACACCTGCAGTGTTAATGTTCGAGATACACCTTCAGTGTTAATGTTCGAGATACAACTTCAGCGTTAATGTTCATGATAAATCTTTGTCTTTTTTATACTAATGTAATGCATGCCGGTGTAACGTTGTAAACTGTCTTCCACTGACTAATGACCGCCTCATTATTTAATATAGAACTGTGACTACCTGACCATAATATTATGACTCCCCCGACACGTAGAAAAATGACCCCTCCACAGAATTGTGACATCCTATAGAATAACGACCCCATTCCCAAACCCTTACCTAAGCCCATCTAAGGTACACATAATTATCCCCACCGGTAGGCATCGTGCGTGCGTGCGTGCGTGCAACATTTGTTTTTGACCGCACCTCTTCATTTATTTTTAGACAGAATTGATTTAAACTTTCAGGGATTACTACTACCGATGCCTAGTTGTGCAGAAAGGAAAAAATATATTCACTCCACCTGTTCGGGAGTTATGGCCCTTTGTTAAATATATAAATTGTTAAAATCACGCATACCTCCCGGTGAATGACTAGGTTTCAATACATTTGTATTATACAGAAATTCGAACATCGTATTGTCATGGGAGTCATAGGTCATAAAAATGGGACTTTCTCACAACCGATTTGCGTATTTTATGCCATTTATTGATATAATTAATGACTCTTTCTACTTACAAACGCCAGAAAAAAATGACACTAATTCCCCAAGTCCAAAGGAAGATGCCTTTTCAATAATATACTGAAATTTCCGTAATTTCTAACGACGAGGTGCGTCACAAGTAATTAAATTTCTTGGCTGTCCCACACCCGTTTTGCTTTTTGAGACAATGAGTGACAAATAGGTGACATAAATAAGGTTAAGTGTATTTCACAACACTTTCAGGGGTGACATAAAATTAGGTGCTTTTCCACGGATGAATTGCAATTTTTACAATATTGCGTATCAGAAAATAAACTATTTTACTGTCACTAGCACTTTTTTCATAATGAACCCGCAAGCTTATGTTTTTACGAAATAAGTGCAACGTGAAGGATGCAATAACAAAATAATGTTTCTTTTAAAATTTCGGACAAAATCACCGTAACTGTAAGTTCCAGAATGCTTACACTACAGTGTACAGAAGGTTTACATGTATGCGGAACATAATGCGTTGTCACAAAGTTATGAGGCTATTAAAGGTACAATCTCACCAAATGTGGAAAAAGAATCTTGGGAAAGTTAAACTTTAAGCATGATACCTTTATAGGTAGCAAACAGATTTAGATCTAAAAGATGTTCTTAACAAAGAGGCATGCACCTTTAAAGCACGAGTTTCGTTGTCTATGTTCTAAGCATGTTCTACCGTGTACCTTAAAAGTTGCAGTGGTTTCCATTTTCAAAAGGATACCTTATGTATCCCTATTCCAATAGGTCATCCTTTTCTATTGGCAAATATTTGATACGACGAAACAATATTTTTGGGTGAGACCTATCTGCTTCAATAAGCAAGCGCGCTATGATTGCGCCACCGAGGCTCACAAAAAGCGGTATTTAAAAAAAGGATGCTTAATTCGGCCTCAGCAAAGGGGCGTCCGTGGTCGATTGGTTAAAGTTTCCGTTCCGACTGAGAATCACTTGCCCGTCACCGCTGTGAGTTCGAGGCCTACCAGGGTCAGCATCATTCATGTGATAAAGCTTACCAGCTAGCTTGTTGAACGTCGGTGGGTCTGCCCATCTGCCCGCCCGAGCCTAAAAATTGCACGGAGAGGCACCTTGGGTCTTCCTTCACCGTGTAAAGCTGGTATGTCTACACCATAATGTCATCGTTATGATGTGGAAGGGACATAAAACTGGGACATAAAAACAACAACATCCTCAGCCGATATAGCTGTTATTAAGATTTTGTGTTGTGATACGGCAATTTGAAGAATAAAGTGCATTAAGGTGGGTTGCCAGTCTTTACGTTAGTCGACGTAATAATAGTCGAAATGTAACGATGACGTATTGCCCTGGTATTTGGTATTCATATACATGGGCTCCTTCCTTCATTGTGGACTATTTAGATCTTATATATTCCATTTTTGTTTAGCAAATGACTGTTTAGTACAATTAATGTAAAATTGAAGTATATGGTGTAAAATTTGCTTATTTATTTCACTGCATTAATTTCAAAAAATAAAATTCGGATGCTCATGACAACGGAAACAAAATGATATAAGTCAGTGTTGTCAATCGGAATTTAAATAAAATTTCACTATAATGTGCATTAAATGTTTTAGAAGTCGCCCTACATTTGTAGCCAATCATAAGCTATGAAATTTTAAATTTCCCAGCGATTTATTTCAATAGAACTCCTTACTATTTTCTATTTTATTATCAACAAAATAGATCGATTTACTAAATAGTTTTATTTTCAACTGCGCATGTGCAGCAAACCACCCATTCTGGCTTGACTCCTCCCCATGTGAGACAAGTTTAAACATGTCAAGACGATTGACAGTTTTATGGGGCGGATTACATGTCATTTTGGTAAAACAGTGAGGCGGGGACTTCTTAGTCGGATAGAATCTATTAAGACGATTCGGCTTCTATTATATATGAATATATTATATATATATATAGAAACGTCTTAACTCTAGCCCATGCAAAACATGCGCGATTCTTTTGACCTTAATATGGTACCGTACGAGCTTCGGTGAACGATTTGGTCGACAGAAAACGATTCAATGCACTAACGGCTTACGCAGTCTTTTTGCTAGAAAAACGTTTATGCTAAAAAGGCTAGAAAAACGTTTATGCAGAAAAGGAGGTCTTTCCGTGAAATATTTAAGAAAAACGTTAAAAGTATATATTTGCATGGCGTGCATCATTGAAGTAGCCTGAACGTCATTCGACGCAACACAGGTTTCAAAGTTACAAAATCGTATTAATGAAATTGCTGACTGCCTTTGAGGCCCCTATTTCCTATATCATAAATTTGTTTGTATTCATATTTTTCATATTCATTTTAACTCCCGCTTTTAGATAGCTAAAATTGGCTAGTTTCAGGCGGCGAGGATGCTTGTTTTTCAATCTAGTAAGGCTGGGTTAATTACCAGAATTTCTCCATTCGAGTGGGAAACATGTGTTTCACAGTTTCCAGCTTCCTCGCCTGGGAATCCGGGCCGCTTTATTACGAGTCAACGTCCTTAACTAATCGGCAACCAAATATTGAAGCAAAATCACCCTAAGTGAGTAGTTATTATATAATACTTTACCTTACAATTATAATTAAAACGAAAACCATCTAAATTTAATTTTCAATAGATGTTCTTAGCGGGGCCTCTAAGTTATACTGCCTTTGTGTCAGCTGTAGACGCAGCAGCAGCAGCAGCAGCAGCAGCAGCAGCAGCAGCAGCAGCAGCAGCAGCAGCAGCAGAAACAACAACAACAAATATAAGCAGTAGAGACACGACAATGATTTGAGTTGATACCGATTTTGTTAGTAAAAGGTTTGGTGGGGTCAATATTTTATAAGGGGGGTCAGTAATTTATGGCATGGGGTCATTATTCTATATAAAATAATGACAGGGACTCATTATTCTATGAGGATCAGATTAGAGCGTTACACCTGCCGCTCTCTAACGTCACGCATCCACAGCCACAGTAACCGTTGTTTAACCGTACAACTTGGGAAGACGCTTAAACCGCTGAGTTGACCTGCCACTGAGGCTAGTTTGACGTGCTTATACATGTCTATCACTGTGATCGTTACATTACTTTCCCACTCCGAGAAGTCTCGTCCCGAGACTAATCCTGGAAAACTCCGTAGGCATGCAATTCCAGTCCTACAGTTGCCTCTATCCCACCGCTGCCACCGATGTAGTGTAGGCCGGCGCTCTCTTACGGTCACCCATCCATTCCCGCTTTTCGAATATAAAGGGACTTAACTGTAACTACTTAAAAACTACCTTCTTACCTCCCTTGTAAGTAGGTAATTGGTATATACATGTAGTTACTGCAGAAAACTTAAGATTTTTCCTCTTTTTTAAATTTTGGAAAATAAACACTTAAGACTGAAGCATGCGCAAAACATATGAAATCTTATAGATTGAGTTAAGAGTTGATTAAAAGATTGAGTGCTTTCTTTAAAAAAAATCTAATTAAAAATAAAATGTATTAAATTGCTTATATAAAATATATGAAAATATCTTTCCACAAGGGAGATAACTAAAACATTTCTTTCATTTCGACAATCGGAAATACACCAGCCACAGTAACCGTCGCTTAAACGCACGACTTTGGAAAACGCTTAAGGTAGAGCAAATTGAAACCTCCAATTGAAAAGTATCAACATTCGGGTTAAAATTCTTCAAAACTGGGGGTTAAAGGTTCGAATCCCAGTACGGGCACACATTGTCAACTTCTTTTCTTCGTTCACTTCGACTTTTTGTCTCTACCAGATGTAGAATAAAACATGTTTAGTTTTTAATTTTTATTTTGTAAATGAATTCTAATTGAATTATTTGTGCTAAATTTCATTAGAAATTTATTACATTATATATTCAAAGTCTAAGAAAAAAAACATGAGGTGAAATTATTATATATTTGCCAGCATCAACCAGAATACTTTATAGAACATGTTAAGCAACTCCGAATTTGTTTGGATATCTAGTGCTAGTGGTGACTTTTTAATAAAGCACAGCCAGCAGAATAAAATGAGAAAATCAGCCTTAAACGTGTTGAGTTTGCAAAAAACATATTCGGTATAGTTTGAGTCAAACCAATCCAGAAACATGTTTGATCTGTTTGACTAATTTGTAATTTGTTTCAAAACGATACTCAATAGCAAAAACTATCTATACATTAAAAATAGATAGATAATTTTCTTAAAATTTGACATACACGTCAGCATTACAATATAAAACACATAAGTTGTGTTAATTTTCAAAATTGTGTATATTGTCTATTGCACGTGTGTAACATTAAACCGCATCCCTAAAGAGTTAACACAGCAGCGAAGTTGGTTTAAAGTGCTTACGATTGTCTATAACTGTGACCGTTACACTGTCTTGAGTAAAAAGTAGAGAAAATAGTTCTATAGTCATTGCTAAATTATCAATTAACCTGAAGTTTTCATACCAAAACAATATAACCTAAACACCAAGTGTTAAAAAACACGAACCTTCCAAACCAAAGTAACTCTGTCCCTTTAGGTCAAGCATCTTGACATTAATGTCATTAATGTCCGTAAGCCTGTTACAGGGATCAATGTGAAAGTAACCTACGATAACTTTGCATAGTAGGAGAATAGACACGGCACATAATACGCTATTTAGTGAAACGAACATTATGCTTGAAAGAATTTCCCGGAACAGTTGCCTTCATTTCATTAAAGGTGTTGCTTGACTTTTTAGCTTAATTGAATGCAGAAGATCTCAAGAACAAATATCAAACAAATAACTCAATAATATCATCCAATCCTATTTATAACAACAGTGATACGTAATTACACCCCTCTATTACACCGTTTAAAGAAACTAAGATGGCGACGGATAATCACAACTAAGACCCGTTATTTTCTTACGACATTCAAACAAACTTCAATTAATAAACAAAACACCAGTCAGAGTTCGGCTACTGACCGGAAACTACCGTGGAAACGGGTCAAGTACTGGGGCCTCGGTCCTAAAGTTGTAAATCTGAGAAAAATTCGGAAGGGTTAGTTATAGTTACTTGTTACCAATTAAGCCTTTGCTCTGTTGTTGTTGTTGCTGCTGTTTCTTTTTGCTGTTTTTTTCGCTGGTTAGAACGACCGTCGCGCCGAAAGTCAGCTAGAAGACATTAAGTCCGTCGCCACAACCGAGACTCGAACCCACGCGTTGAGAGGCTAAGCAGTCAAAGGAGTTAAAAATCGGCGACTCTATAACTACGCCATGGGCGGTTCTTGCTCTGGAATAGTTTTGAAGACTTTGTTGACGGTTACCGACGTAGTTCTATAAATTTATGAATCCATTTACTAACCGCGTATAGATACAAATGTAGGAGTCGCGATTAATAAATGGTTGTTGATTCAAGAAAGGTGGGATTACCCTCAAATAATAATAATTTGATGGTCTTCATAGATTTTATAGATTTTTAAATCTATGCTAGTGAATTTTTAAATTTATATTTATAATATCGACATCTTAGGACTGTTATATATTGTTATAACTTGTAAAGTGTTTGTTTAATTAAATATATTGTGTTGTTCAACTTCTTAAAAGTTTTACTTTCTGTTGCGCCATTGAGTGTAATATTCGTGTAACATAAAGTTTCAATGGTTGAAGCCGAAAAGATAAATTTAGGCCAGAGACATAAGAAATTACAGATTTTCATGTGGAATATGAATGGACACCTTCTATGTCTACTTTAGTGTCATTTATTTATAAAGGACCGACTTAATTTTGAGTTTGATTACTGCTGACAACATACAAAGATATATCTACTGTCTGGAAAGCAACCGTCATTGCAAAAAAAAACATTTTGACAAATGTTGTCCTTATTAATATATTTTGATTTCCATAAATGTTCATTGAAATGCTTATTTAGTGTGGCTATTTGATTATAAAAAGGACTATTTAAGGAAGATATGCTCGATAACTGGTTTCCAAGGTCGAGGAACGAAGGCAGTGGGCTTTATATATTAATTACAACGTTAGTAAACGTTCTACACCCAACGTTGAATATTATAGCAAAATAGAGCTCATTAAATTCGGTTCTCGCTAAGCTTTGATGCGTTGCCATGCAGTTGTTTTCACTTACACTATCCGCCATCTTGCCTCGTGTCGTCATGTTGGAAAACAGAATTGGTAACACAAGACCAATAGAACGTTATCCCCATGGTGTTGATTAAGACGTTTTGTTTAAAATATTTAGATAGTACAGTTTTTCACTTTGCAACTTAAACATTAAATGTCCTTAAATGTGACTGTTAGGATCAGTCCATGCCATTTGCACCGCATAATACAGCACCTTTATGCTGTCCCATACAAAGCATTATATTGTGTGGTTTACCTTCCCTGAAACTGTAAGTGCACGATTGCAAGGTCTCCGATAAGCTTCGGAAGAGCTGGTGCAAGTTGTGTAGATGTATGTTGTCGGACTTACGATTGATTTTCATCTGATTCCCATGACGTAAGTGTTCAAATTCTAAAGAGCACGCAGACGTCGAGTTTCTCATTAGTAGGAAGGTTCGCGCCTAGTCCTTGGGCACGCCTGTCCTGTCTGAGCCAGCTTGGGCTCAGGTGAAGCATGGCCGGTAATGTAAGATTTCTTTGAGAGCTTTCAGAGGTTGAAGCAAGCACGCGTGTCACCAGGAGAGTGAATCACTCAGTGGAACTAGTTGAGCGCTGGGTACAACTAAATGGGACTACTTTTGTGACAGACAAAGTGGCAGCTCGGATGACAGTTCACTACAGTACGATGCCTGTAAATCTTCAATTTGTGGCGGCTTCAAATTTTAATTATCCAGTTTTTAGTTACCCAGCGCAGCAGACACGCAGTTGTCAAATAATGGAATTTATTATGATTTTTCGAACTACTTTTTAGGCATATTCCTTCGAATCCCGGCGAACAAAACGATCTTAATTTCAGTAAGTATCATTGCAGCAGATACATCCAAGGGATTATTGTCCAGATGACGGAATTACCCGAAGAGTTCCGCTTTGATGTTACAAGCTTTGGCCTAGGTGAACCGGTGACATGTGTAAAGAGGGTTTTTAGAAAAAAAATCTAGTTTTATATCTTCTTTGTCACTGGTTCTCATCAGAATGTTGAGCAATCATTGTTTGTTGTTGTTTTTAATTTAACAAATAACGATCAACTGATCTTATGTTTGTTGTATGAATATAAATATAATTGTACTTTATAAAGACTTTTAGGCAGGTCTCGAAAGCTCCTTCAATGTGGTAAGGTTGTTTTTGGCTACAACGTTTTCACTGAAAGCAGGCTCGAAATTAATTTATTCATTTGTTTGTTTATTTATTTGTTTGTTTGTTGTTTGTTTATTTATTTGGTTTCATTAAGATTCTGCTTTTGTTCATATCAGTCTTTGTTTCAAAGATCATTCTAGAAGTAATTTGTGATAAATTTGGGACCTACACCAGTGCTTACCAGAGAAGCAGAAGAAACAGGATAATAAAATACTTGGTTAATATCTTGTTTTGGAATGTTCATCTATGGTTTGGTAGACAATTGCACAATTGATTGTCCTGCATATTTTAACATTTACATTAAAGAATACAAGAAGTTGACACTGTCTCGTGTTTGTTCAAATTTTCTCCCAGCCAGATGCCAGTACTAACACGCAAAATTAACCTCTTTGCAATATAGAGCTTAAATTCTGTACAGAAAATAAACATCGGTGCATCTTTAAATCATGACATCTGATATAACATTTATTTAGGTCAAGATATTCAGTAGAGGGTACTTACATGGCGCATTGGTGGGTTGTTGGGTGATCGGATCGGGAGGAGCAGTCATTAATGGAACTAGAACCAGAATACAACGCAAGGTCAAGTTCCCACATTCATTAATACATTTGTTTAAGCCAGAAATAAAAAATACAATAAAATAGTACCACTTACAACTAGATTAAATGTGAACATAATGGTCCTTAATATATTTGCTGTTTTTAGGTTGGGAGACTCAGGCGCACCGATAGACTCTTTTCAACCATTTTCAACTATTTTCAGCCGATAAAGGCTCGACACGCCTAAATTCCTCTCGGCATTGTCTGACCAAGATCAGCTTCAAGGCCTCAACCAATAAGTAATGTTACTCTTCCATGAAGTCTCCTATCTATCAAAAATTATTTTGTTTTGATTTGTAATAATTTGTAACACCTAATTAATTGTATTTGTCATACATACCAAGTTGTTAAGCCAAGTGTACTAAAGTGTATAATCTCACCCGCATGCTCTGGCGGCGGAGACCCGGGACATAACTGTGTGACAGTCAGGTAATCGATCTTTATAAACACGAGCTGTAACAGAGGATGTTTACAATTAGGGGCAACAGAACAGAATATAACATCATTTTCAGATTTGTGTTTAGTACAACATCCCTTCCTAATAAAGAAAGGGACGTCTTTCCGCTTTAATTTCAGTCCTTGTGGTAGCGTCAACATAGATGTCATCCAGCTTACTGACCTACAGTGCGCCGGTAGTTCTGAGCCGTCATTTATATGGACTAACTACGACTGCCCATGACACTTTCGTGTGCATTTATTTCAAATGACAGCACATAAATGTGCACTTGTGTTGTACTCACGTCTCTCTCCCGCTTCTCTCTCTCTCTCTCTCTCTCTCAGTCTCTCTCCACCTCTCTCAGTCTACCTCTCTACCTTTTTCTCCCTCTCTCCACTCTCTCTCTCTCCCTCTCTCTCTCTCTTTCTATCTCCCATGGATACAATGCCACTATGTGTCTCAGTGCTAAACGAACTTTGTAATTATCTATACAGTTTCTCGGGACATATTGCAGTGCATTATCGGTCCGCTGTCACTAGCAAAGTGATAATTACAAGAGTAACATATACTTCTAACAAGAATACGGAAACATGAAAGAATGCCCATTTTCCCATGCACTTACTTTGTGTTGGTAAGCCAGGGCCTCAAAGCCCTGAGCGATATTGGGCACTGTGAGGAGTTCCAGACAGGTACCCTTGTAGATGAAGGCCATCGGGTGCTTATCTGAGTCCTGCAACATTACCATACATCTAAAGTACACGAATACATATGAATGATTGTCCCATGACGACATTTTTAAGCCCTAACATTTACACTATGGCATTTTGTAGTCCTATTGTGGTTCATTTTTTGACGCAATTTAAACGACAAGTCGAAATGGGAAAATGTTTATATACGCACATTTACCATTATTATGGTAATCATTTATAAGACTGTGTTTATTAAATACAAGATTAACTTCCCTTGTTATATGGTTATGTAGGGATACAATGGCGTGGTCATAATCTTATGGTCTGAAGAATCAAGTATACAACCGTGTTTATTTCGGTATTTTTATCCTTTATGTGGTTTAATTTAAAATAATGATTACATGCAATATCACTTTTAATATTCACAGAATTAGGTATACACAAGTACCGATAATCCGCCGCTTTAAGGGACATACATGACTATCTGCCCCAAACTGTGAAGTGTGCACCTATCCATCCCTGCTACATGGCCTACTCACCCGCAGTGGTAATAAACACAACAATGCACCACTAAATATAGTGATTTCTCTTGTTTTACGGAATTCACTCATGAGTCTGCTTGTATCGTAACTGCGATGAAATTATTGTTCTGTTATATATTTAGGAACATATTTAACGTCGTCCAATACATACATTATTTTAAATATTCCCTATCACTGGATATTGTTTGCACGTAGAAAATAGAGGCAGGGAGAGAACGGACATCACTATAAGTTCAGATTTACAGAAAATACAACAGCAGAGTAGGACAAAATGGCGCCCTCTCCAAACCCTTTTGCGGACTTAACAGCCCTGTATGTTTTGGATAGGCGGACTTACAAGCCCTGTATGTTTTGGGTAGGCGGACTTAACAGCCCTGCATGTTTTGAGTAAGCGGACTTAACAGCCCTGTCTGTTTTGGGTAGGCGGACTTACCAGCCCTGTCTGTTTTGGGTAGGCGGACTTACCAGCCCTGTATGTTTTGGGTAGGCGGACTTAACAGCCCTGTATGTTTCGGGTAGGCGGACTTAACAGCCCTGTATGTTTTGGGTAGGCGGACTTACCAGCCCTGTATGTTTTGGGTAGGCGTACTTAACAGCCCTGTATGTTTTGGGTAGGCGGACTTACCAGGCCTGTATGTTTTGGGTAGGCGGACTTAACAGCCCTGTATGTTTCGGGTAGGCGGACTTAACAGCCCTGTATGATTTGGGTAGGCGGACTTACCAGCCCTGTATGTTTTGGGTAGGCGGACTTACCAGCCCTGTATGTTTTGGGTAGGCGGACTTAACAGCCCTGTATAGTTTGGGTAAGCGGACTTACCAGCCCTGTATGTTTTGGGTAGGCGGACTTAACAGCTCTGTATGTTTTGGGTAGGCGGACTTACCAGCCCTGTATGTTTTGGGTAGGCGGACTTACCAACCCTGTATGTTTTGGGTAAGCGGACAAAACACCTCAGTGTCTCCTACAAGGACAAAATTCCCCGGTAAATTTCCAGTCGTGGATAAAACACCCGCCAAAGATAATCAAAACATCCCAACCAACATACACACACCAGTAATTACTATTCAGTGACATAGACATATGTTCAGTGAATATTGCGGTTTTCGAGATAACAGCTAACTGATGATCGTTATCGGGCTAAAGGTGGAAATATGTTTATGTTGGTTGATACTGTAATATTCTGGATTGTGTAAGTCTTCCATTACACAGAACACATTTTCTAACTAAGACATATAAAACAAAGAAAGTGTGGTAATATTTGAAAGTACCGCCTGAAATTAAATTAAAGTTTCTTTTCCTCTATCATGCTATTTTTACAACATGTACTTTATTGCACCTAATTTAGGTAGTAACACGACGAAAAATCAATGACGGTTATTAGAAGCAGATAAGAACACGACACCATTTCTATATGTGAATCACTACAACTGTGCTTGAAAAATACATTTCCTCTACAAGGGACACTTTTACCAGTGTCGCCCATTGATGTCGAATTCTATATGGAATATAGATGAGGAAGAGTCCTTACACACAGGAAGGAATTCACATTCCCTTTAATTCATGGAAATTAATGATACTTGAAGAGATTGCATATATATATATGACATCGAAGATTTCACATTTAAATTTTATGAGCATAAACGTTGTCAGCACTTAGCACAAAGTTACCAGTTGGTATTTTGTCCACAATTTTTTATATAAATATAGAGTTGGCAAAGGGGGTACATACATTGTCAAGAATGTAAAGATGTTTTTCTACCTTTACAAAACTGGCTGGGTTATTATTAATCCAGATACTAATTAACAATTATGCGTTAATTCTACATATACCCATACACAACAGGCAGTCTCGCTCCCTAAAGACTAAGTTCGTCGACTGCAGAAAAGGGCAAGCACAGGTTCAGAAAAACATTATTTAAATCCGTCTTCACGAAACATATTAAACACAATGTACCTTCCAAAATCATTCAAATACATGAGTATATCAGTACGCAAGTTAACATAACAACAGAATATGGAGAGAATTTGCTACACACTTGTCTCCGTCCCTGCACCTCCTATCACATGGAGAGTAAGTTGTGACCTCATAGCCTCTACACACTTGTCTCCGTCACTGCACCTCCTATCACATGGTGAGTAAGTTGTGACCACATAGCCTCTACACACTTGTCTTCGTCCCTGCACCTCCTATCACATAGTGAGTAAGTTGTGACCACATAGCCTCTACACATTTGTCTCCGTCCCTGCACCTCCTATCACATGGTGAGTAAGTTGTGACCTCATAGCCTCTACACACTTGTCTCCGTCCTTGCACCTCCTATCGCATGGTGAGTAAGTTGTGACCACATAGCCTTTACATACTTGTCTCCGTCCCTGCACCTCCTATCACATGGTGAGTAAGTTGTGACCACATAGCCTCTACACACTTGTCTCCGTCCCTGCACCTCCTATCACATGGTGAGTAAGGTATGACCACATAGCCTCTACATACTTGTCTACGTCGCAGCGCCTCCTATCACATGGTGAGTAAGTTGTAACCTCATAGCCTCTACACACTTGTCTCCGTCCCTGCACCTCCTATCACATGGTGAGTAGGTTGTGACCACATAGCCTCTACACACTTGTCTCCGTCACTGCACCTCCTATCACATGGTGAGTAAGTTGTGACCACATAGCCTTTACATACTTGTCTCCGTCCCTGCACCTCCTATCACATGGTGAGTAAGTTGTGACCTCATAGCCTCTACATACTTGTCTCCGTCCCGGCACCTCCTATCACATGGTGAGTAAGTTGTGACCACATAGCCTCTACACACTTGTCTCCGTCCTTGCACCTCCTATCACATGGTGAGTAAGTTGTGACCACATAGCCTCTACACACTTGTCTCCGTCCTTGCACCTCCTATCACATGGTGAGTAAGTTGTGACCACATAGCCTCTACACACTTGTCTCCGTCCTTGCACCTCCTATCACATGGTGAGTAAGTTGTGACCTCATAGCCTCTACACACTTGTCTCCGCCTCAACGACTCATATCACATGGTGAGTAAGTTGTGACCACATAGCCTCTACACACTTGTCTCCGTCCTTGCACCTCCTATCACATGGTGAGTAAGTTGTGACCTCATAGCCTCTACACACTTGTCTCCGTCCCTGCACCTCCTATCACATGGTGGGTAAGTTGTGACCACATAGCCTCTACACACTTGTCTCCGTCCTTGCACCTCCTATCACATGGTGAGTAAGTTGTGACCTCATAGCCTCTACACACTTGTCTCTGTCACTGCACCTCCTATCACATGGTGAGTAAGTTGTGACCACATAGCCTCTACACACTTGTCTCCGTCCTTGCACCTCCTATCACATGGTGAGTAAGTTGTGACCACATAGCCTCTACACACTTGTCTCCGTCCTTGCACCTCCTATCACATGGTGAGTAAGTTGTGACCTCATAGCCTCTACACACTTGTCTCCGCCTCAACGACTCATATCACATGGTAAATAGGGTGTGACCTCATAGCTTCTTCACACTTGCTTTATAACAATAACAGTGTACCAAGTGGGTCAAGGGATCATTCTCACTTCATACGTATAATCAGTATAGCTGTGAGTGTTACCACTAGTACCTTTTGCATCGCCTTGGTAGCACGTTTTATCCACGCGGTCTATGGATCATGTGTTGTCATCGCAAGCAATAGCACTCGGTTCTGTGAGCTTCCGAAAATGTCGCTTTCCGTTGAATGCATTTGGCAAGATGCTGCCTTCTTTATTTTACTTCTAAAATAACGAGGAAAAGGAGTCTTCATAACAAAACGAAAACTTTGTATGATCTTCAATACTATGAGTAAATAAAACCTTGCACTTCAAATTAACCTAAATCTAAAAGAGGTTCCGCTGATGTTAGGCATAAAGAAGAATGGAAGATATTATATCCCCTTGTCTTTCAGTGACGAGACATTATTTCAACTAGTACAATAACAATAACAATTGTATATTCATAGTCTGCAGCGTGCACATAACATAATTGTCTAAATTTACAAGTAAGTGAGTTATGTATATATATATAAAGTTATATATATATATAAATATCTATATAAAGTTTAAGAATTACACATCTACATAAACCTATGCTTTCTCAATACTTTGTTCCATTTCGAAAATAAAATGTTTAACACTTGCCGTTTCATAAAGGGTCCGCTGATTGTGCTCGGTGCAGGTGCATATGTATTCTCCCTCAACGTAGGTCCACTGTAACACGTTCAGCACCGTAAGCAGGCTGAGTATCCGTAAAAACATGGCTTAAACCTATTACAGAAAAATAATCGTTTGACGTTTGTATTGTTGTAATTTTACATCCTTTATTTTCCCTCGTGTATTGGCCAACAGTTCTACTAAAGATTCGTTTTTATCGATTTAATATATTTTTGTAATACTTTCTTGTTGTTTATCTTGCAAGTGCTCGTTAAGCTCATCTACACCATCAACATCGAGATCATCGTCTCCACTGTCAGGTATGTATATTTCAGCTGTATCCTATATTTATATCCCTTAGCAGACAAGAAAAGATCGTCATCCTCACTTTTATCTTTTCATAATCAATCTTACGTTAATTTTTAATTCTTAAATCGATTGTTGCATAGATTTCATGAGAGGAAACAGTCATAGCTTGTCTTAAAGATAATTCAGATATTTTGTTTTAACTAGTTACATTACTGAGTCGTTATTTAGCAGCCTGTATGCAGAACACGCAGGTACGTGCACTTTGTTCCCAAAGAATGAAAATCAGGGGCGGATCCAGAAAATGTTGGTGGGGGTGGGGGTGGGGGTGTTTTGGGGTGTATTGTGGGTATGAATTAAGATCCAATCAACATTATTGCAGTATTCGCGAATCATGTATCATAATCTACTAATGCTGTAGAAGGATAAATGTCTACAGTACTCTTATGCCACTTAAACTCACATTCATATTATGTCCTGATAAAAATGATCAATAATAAATATCCAAGATGATGTTACCTACATACCATAAGTTACATACAAAGATGCAACATAATTAGAAGGTGAAGTTACCTACAATGACTGCATGGCTTCAAAGATGAAATTACCTGCATACAATTTGAAAGCAATTATAAAGAAAAATTGTGAAATACTGGATATACATACACAGTTAGGGACCCTATCTTCGACCGAAGTAGTCAACAGATGGCATTTACTTTAAAAGTATTTTTTAAGCTTACAAGTATGTGTTTCACAACTCTACTGTTTTACCTGATTGGTCGGGACTACATTCCCATCCCCCCCCCCCCTCACACACACACACACACACACACACACACACACACACACACACACACACACACACACACACACACACACACACACACACACACACACACACACACACACACACACACACACACACACACACACACACACACACACACACACACACACACACACACACACACACACACACACACACACACACACACACACACACACACACACTATTTGCATCATTTCTGTACCTCCGCTTATTTGGTTGGACAAGTTTTATACTGTTATATTTTAAATCAGAAATTCTCAGACAGCACCTTGTTAGTATCTGGTTGAGGGATGAGTATATACTATTTTCGACGATTACCACTTTACTTTTCATGTTTCCTTTGATATACAATGGTTACTGCATTTAATTGGCAAACAAAACATTGATCTTTGTTTTGTTGTTAGGACAACGTACTAGTCTATACGTCATAGGCTCGGATATATGTTTAGTCACTGGACTTACTGAAAACAAATCCTATAGACAATTCGAATAGGAATAAATTATCTTTGATTTTCCGATTGCTTTATATTAATTCCACTTATTCCAGTTGAACCAGTTGCCAGTTACGATTCCTCAAGTTTGTCTTATATTTGTATCCTCCATCATGACATTGTGCTCGTAGACACGGTGATATCAATACGCGTGCATAGGAATTCTTGTAAAGATGAATTGCTTGGACCATGTTTTACATAAATGGTTATAATAAGAAAATTGGTGCGTGTGTTTGAGTAGCTTCTTTATTGGAAAAAAGAAGAATGTCATGATTAAATGCAATTCTTGTTGTAATATTTAAATATCTGTAACGCAATATTTTCCTTAAAATCTGGTCATATCTTGAACAAGAAACCTGCCCAGAATTCACCATGTACGATCGGGAAAAGCAACATTTTCCAGGGAAGCATGCCCCAGGACCATTTTGAATGTACAAACTATCATGCCTAGCTACACCCCTGATATGGCTATAATGAAAGTGATGAATATGACAGGGTATACACGTTTGAATAATATTAGATTCCGTGACGTCTTAAAAGGCCAAATTCACAGTAACTAGGATTTTTATATTACTAAAATAGTATCGTCTGATGAAAACTTCGAGAATTTATTCATGTCAAATTGTAAAACTGTGTATGAAGTTTCCATTATATTCCTTAGCGTATTGTATATTTTCATCAACTTCTTAAAAATTAACTTCTTAGACTGGTTTTAATTTATAGTAAAAACACTCAAGTATAATAAAAGACTGGTTTTAATTTATAGTAAAAACACTCAAGTATAATAAAAGAATATGATACATTTTCCGTTAGATTTCATACTATCGAATGTAGTAAGGCATAAATGCAACGTATTTGTAGTCCAATTCAAGTTAAGAAATTTTACCACAATAAACGGAAAAAAATTACAAACATAATGAAACACACCAAGTTATTAAAGGCACATTTGGAGAGCAATATGAATATGTTTAATAAGGACTTATCAAAAGAAATGTAAATGGCAGAAATACCTGCGAGGGACAACCAATGACCACATAATGACCCTTTGCTATACTTCTATCTTTTTGTGACCATTTTCAAGATAACAAAAGTAGTTCCTACGAGAGATATTTGTTGGAAGTTGCGTCATTTTAGACGTTAACAAATCTACTTCGAGCCCAGAAAAGAGGTCATTCGAGACAAGCCGAGATAGCGGACATTAAAGGAAAAGAAGGCATACATTCTATTGATAATCAGATGTTATGGTTAATGCCAGTATCCATGTTGGTCTTTTTTCACGGGTTTTCGTTTTGGAACACATTTTTCAAAAATAAACATAAGACCATCTCTGACCGAGTTGCTTCAATGCAGTAAATGAAGTAAATGGTCGATAGATAAGGCTCATTCGTTGCTGTTACAATTGCATGGGTTACACGCCAATCTATATTGAAAAATTGTTATGTGAACTATGGCAATAAACATCCTAAAATTGAATGCATATACTTTAGGTACATAGCAACTGGCCGGGTGTACGGCAAAATTCCTGTCGACAGGGATGGATCCAGGGGTGGGGAAAAGGGTGATGCATCCCTCCCACCAACCAGGTAAAAGAGTAGAGTGGTGGAAAAAAAACATGTATACAAAATCTAAAAATACTAAACTTTTAAAGAAAGTGTCTGCAAGGTTCCTAACTGTGTATGCACATCATGTATTTACTGGAATAAAGTTGAACGGATCTTGCTTCATACTCCCCTCACACACACACACACACACACACACACACCAACATTTTCTAGATCCGTCCCTGCCTGTCGGACAAAATGCCTTTCGTTCATTTTAGCATAGGCAGTCAAAGACCGTTCCGTTAATTTTAGAAAGCGGACGAAACCTATCCGATAAATAATACAACTAAAATATCTCTCAAAGATGGATTTTATAAGAAACCCTGCATTATTTAGATGAACTTTACGAGACTTTTTTATGTGAACTATATAAAAGTTGTTTGCAAAATCTTTAAAATTTACAATTGTGATGTTTTCGCCTAGAAAAATTTACAGAAGGGATTTTGTTCATCTATGCCAAAATGAACGGAAGTGATGGTGTACGGGTCCCCGACTTTTGACAATCCAACCGACAATCCGCCTGCTATAGATATATACATACTACCACTTAGCCTGTTCAGCACGAATCGATACGGCCTATGCATATAGTATATATCCAGATTTGCCAACTTCTGCTGTGGTGTCTGTTCACGACCTGCTCCATTTTATGCCGAGTTTCTAGCAGTATGTCTTGTTACCTTTCTATGTAGTTAAAAGATTCTAAAGTACGTATATCTAGGTGTAGCATGATAAGGGCTATTCTTGCCTATAGCACAACTCTCCGGCGCGTAAATCGGGATATTGAATTCTGTGATTCCCTCCGAATTACTAGAAACAACTGTTGTTTAAGTAATTAGGCGAGCTCCCATCGCTAATTAGTGATTTCGGTCTCTATTGGTGCAGTAATTACAAACATCTCCACATGTTAAAGGAACATCGCCACATTCTGAGAGGCATAACTGTTCTAAAGGGTCGTCGCTACAGTCTGAGAGACATAAACGTTATAAAAGGACATCGCTACAGTCTGAGAGGCCTAAACGTTCTAAAGGGACATCGCTACAGTCTGAGAGGCCTAAACGTTCTAAAAGAACATCGCTACAGTCTGAGAGGCATAACTGTTCTAAAGGAACATCGCTACAGTCTGAGAGGCATAACTGTTCTAAAGGGACATCGCTACAGTCTGAGAGACATAAACGTTATAAAAGGACATCGCTACAGTCTGAGAGGCCTAAACGTTCTAAAGGAACATCACCACATTCTGAGAGGCATAACTGTTCTAAAGGAACATCGCTACAGTCTGAGAGGCCTAAACGTTCTAAAGGGACATCGCTACAGTCTGAGAGGCCTAAACGTTCTAAAGGGACACCGCTACAGTCTGAGAGGCATAACTGTTCTAAAGGAACATCGCTACAGTCTGAGAGGCATAACTGTTCAAATGGGACATCGCTACAGTCTGAGAGACATAAACGTTATAAAAGGACATCGCTACAGTCTGAGAGGCCTAAACGTTCTAAAGGGACATCGCCACAGTCTGAAAGGCAGAGAGAGACCATGGTATGTTGGATTAAATGTATCAACTCAAATGTGTGGGAAAATTGTCTTCCACTTGGATTGACAACGTTAAAGGAAACGAGAGCGCGTGGATTGATGACTTTGAACACCACTGTAGCAATCGCAAACTCCTTACATATTTTTAAAAAGAAAAAAGTCAACTCATACATATTTTTGAGTAGGGTCGTGAATTTAAGCTCAAAGTGAATATGAAATGAAAGTTAGGATATCGTCGTACCTTCTCTTAGTTTCCGTCAACATTCGAGTATGAAATTAGTGGCTGCTCATAACGGAACACGTGCTTGGCAATTAGAATAGTGTACAGACTGACAGCTGACTTAAGGTACCTGGCAGATACCGAGTTACCAATGTCAGTCTACTGATTATATCTGCATCATCTGTTATGTTTAGTGTTCTCGGCTATGAATAGGTATTGACTACTACGATGTATTCTTGCTACACTTCACACTGTAGTATTTACGTATTTTTACTGGCAGTACTCGATTATCATACATGATGGACATCAGAGCAATGTATCTCTATTTATGTAATACTCTATTTGTATCAGTTATATAATATGATACCAGTGTATGATGACATAATTGTAAGAGTATGCCCATGTATCCCAATTGGGAGGCTGTTTTCATTCAGTTTAACCTGTTCTTCATATTGCTATTATTACGATATAATTTGTAGGTCTTGTACAATCTTCGTGCAAATGTAGGAAAAATATTAGCTAAATTAAATAAATTAAAAATATTAAACTTCCTTAACGTTCAATATAATGGAATTGTAAGACAAGCTCACGCGGTGACATGATACTATGACTACATTAATGCATGATATTACAGAACAGTCTCCTGTATACATCGTATCTTTATACTAAACGATCTAAACAGGATTTCATATCACGTGGCCAGTTTTATTAAAACAACTAACAACATTCTTTGCATTTATAAATCCTGACATCGCCTTTGTTTATTGTCGAACATAATATCGTCGGTAATTTAATAACTAGTAACACGGTGAACTCTCATCGTTGTAAGATCATCCACATAACGAAGCATAAAATTTGATAACGAATTACATGTTTCCTAACTCCAGTATTTTAAATACGATTGTTAAGTGATTGTTAACATGTTAGCAGACAACTCTATGCATTAACACTAATGCTCTGAATGATTTTATAAACTTATCACTTAACTCTTTACCTAAGCAAAAAGCATTAATTCAGATCCGGCAGCTTGTATTGGCACCTGTCTGATCAGAACCTACACTTTGATGCGAAGTACTTATCAAATGACAAGTTTACTTAGGCATTGAGTGCATAACACACAATAATAACTGCAAATAATTAAGCCTTGATTATATACAAAAGATGTATGATGAGGATTGAAGGATTATGGCCTTGTGTGTGCGAACATGTCTGATTTAAAACACATGTCTGTACTAACTGATAAACCCGGGCTGTAAGACTAAAACATATCCCGAGCACATATTGAGGCTGCCTGCCTCAGGGATTAATTGGCGTAATTAATTATCTAATTAGCATGCATTTTATAGCGCGGTGTGATTTTTCTACGGGGAAAAATACGTTTTTGTTTGCGATGCTGAAACAACACAGACGATTGCAACATAATTCCAAATAAATACAATCTTTAATGACGGCACAAATTAAAACTTCAGTAAAATAGTTTGTTATATGATTATATACCTGTAATCCTATACTGTCCTGTGAGAAAGCCTAAATATCTTGAAGCATTTACAGCCTTCATGCATTGTATGATGCGTTTTTACGGTTGTTATCTTGTTATCTTGATTTGTTAGCCTAAAGACAAAACGTTGCTGAACTTGCCACAAAATACGGTATTAAGGTACATGTACATAAGCTGATACTGCTCCCTAGAAGAAAAGTTAACCTCGCATATTCAATAATAAGACCAATAGACATTCAGCTTGTGAAGAGGGGCTATAACTGTACGTGAATGGCCAGTAAAGACTTACATAAAATAATACGTTTGGATTATTATGTTTTCGTAGCACAAATTTAGCAAGACTTAATAAGACAGGTCAGACAAGTATACAGCAACAATTATGGTGCATTATACTCAAAGCATAGCGCCATAATAATAGCAGGGGCAGTAATAATAACAGAGCTCATCTTACAAGGGAAAATCTTATTTCACGTCTCAGTATTTCCCAAATCTAATTCTTTTTAACCTTCCATAAACTGTTTATATGAAATTGACACAATAGACGTATTCAAATAATTATCAGCAACAAAACTGTTTAAACAAGAAATAAAGAAATAAGCTCATGCCAATGTCCGTTGCATTTGTAATTTGGAGCTCGTATTGTGATTTATGGCTCAAGAATGATAATGCCCTGTCATCAGGAAGCTGGATACTTTCTTGAGAGAGCGGAACCCCTTAATCAGTAGCTCACGCTCTCTCCTCTGCACACACGGTTACTATTATACCAAGAGAAGCATCGTGGCATCAAGCTATTGTTCTAGGGATTTACGTCCCGAATATAAAAATAAATAATTATGGGAACAATTAGTGTCGCTTCCATTTCGCTGGTCTGAAGAGGTATACGTTCTACTACCCATCTCCTGCCAACGTTCATCATTTTCTGTTTTTCCGAGGAGTGCAGACCGACTTTCAGGCCTGGGTATTCGGTTGTTCTTGTGTGTTTATTCACTCGTTTACACTATAGTCTAGGAAAATGAGGTAGCAGGATCCAGTCAGATCCGCGAATTGAACACAACTTTTCTTCAAGCCGTTTGTTAGAAAAGTATTTATGACATCATTATAAATCGTGCACATGTGATTACCTTACAGCGACTCTACACTGACACGTTACCAAAAGTCCATTCTGTGTCAGTAAATGCGTGAAGTAACAGAGTAGTTCACAGAGGAATTTATCTTTTTGGAATTTCGCACATAAGTATATCTGGAATACACAGGTTTCCACACGCTTACAGGCAAGTTTAAATCGTCAGCTACAAGATGGAAGAGGAATATGAAGAGGTAAGTTCGAATGATCCCCGTTTTCACATTAATACAGATGTTAGACGTCCTGTTCATATAATTTGAAAAAGTGCACATGCGTTTAAAGGAAGCCATTTCAGCCTGTCGAGTCAGTGACCCTTCCCAATTTATTGGGCGCCCATCATTTGCTGTAAGTTAGAGTTGCTTGCCATTGTGCATCACACACACATTCCTATCAATACACCTGTTGATTGTTATGAAAGCAATAACATTAAGTTAAGACGACAAGTAGAGGTATAAGTTATATATGCAAGATTTCACCTGAGACTTGAAGCATTTATTATATGTTTACCTAGTTAAATCTTCTTTGCGTAACTAAGCTCATGGTTATTAACGCCCATGTTCATAATTACTAATGGTTACTATAGCTATTGTTTGTCTTTTATGTACATATACTTGTGGAGTCTAAAAAAGATAATATTTATTTTTCAAACATATAAATATAAACAAAATAACATTTTTATGACTTTTCATCCCTTTGGCTTTTATCAAGAGAAACTTCACAGACTAAACTCGCTTTTTTACATTCGTGTACTTTTTGTGTCGCCTGAAAAGGATTACTTTGTCGGCGTCGGCGGCGGCGTCGGCGTCGGCGTCTGTGTCGGCGTCGGCGTCCGGATTTCCTTGTCCGGAGCCTAACTTTGTCACCGTAGGTCCAAATGACTCCAAACTTGGTATGCATGTTTCTGGCAATGACTCGAAGTGCAGTGCCCAAGAACCGTAACTCTACCTTGATCCGTTTTTGAATTATTCCCCTTTGATTGATTTTTATAGAGCATTTCTTGTCCGAAGTGTAACTTTGTCACTGTAGGTCCAAATGACTCCAAACTTGGTATGCATGTTTCTGGTAATGAATTAAAGTGCAGTGCACAAGAACGGTAACTCTACCTTCTTCTGTTTTTAGTTATTCTTCTTTGATTGATTTTATAGAGCATTTCTTGTCCGGAGCCTAACTTTGTCACCGTAGGTCCAAATGATTTCAAAATTAGTATGCATGTTTCTGGCAATGGCTCGAAGTGCAGCACACAAGAACCGTAACTCTACCTTGTTCCGTTTTTTAATTATTCCCCTTTTATTGATTTTTAAAGAGCATTTCTTGTCAGGAGTGTAACTTTGTCACCGTAGGTCCAAATGACTCCAAACTTGGTATGCATGTTTCTGGCAATGATTCAAAGTGCAATGCACAAGAATGGTAACTCTACCTTCTTCTGTTTTTTAGTTATTCCCCTTTGATTGATTTTATAGAGCATTTCTTGTCCGGAGCCTAACTTTTTCACCGTAGGTCCAAATGACTCCAAACTTAGTATACATGTTTCTGACAATGACTTGAAGTTCAGCACACAAAAACCGTAACTCTATCTTGTTCCTTTTTTAAATTATTTTCCTTTTATTGATTTTTATAGAGCATTTCTTGTCCGGAGTGTAACTTTGTCACTGTAGGTCCAAATGACTCTAAACTTGGTGTGCATGTTTTTGGCAATGACTCAAAGTGCAGTGCACAAGAACGGTAACTCTACCTTCTTCTGTTTTTTAGTTTTCCCCATTTTATTGATTTTTATTGCATTTCTTGCAAAGGGCATAACTTGTTGTGCATGTTTTTTTGCAATGAGACAATTAAAAGGTTATTTTATATGTGAAATTTGTGCAAATACATGGCTAATATCTGTACAACAAAAAAATAATTAACATTTTTTATGTCGACTAACAAAATTTTCGTCAGGCGACATATCCGACTCACGGAGTTCTAGTTATCATTTTACAATTATATTAATATTATAGAATAATAATAAGAATTATTATTACAATAAGTATAACAATAATTGTAATTATTAGAGCAATGGTCAAACACATTTCTATAACATTAATTGTAAATTAATAACTTCTGGTGGATATGCACCTATCCATATAATGTGCCCCTAAATGACCCATGTACTTCCTGGCTTTTATTGCTGATAGTTTGTTAAAACTGTCTTTGAGGAGCAGTCACAAGCCCAGAAGGTGGCTGACCATATCACTGTCACCTATAGACTGACAGAAGCCCAGAATGTGGCTGACCATATCACTGTCACCTATAGACTGACAGAAGCCCAGAATGTGGCTGACCATATCACTGTCACCTATAGACTGACAGAAGCCCAGAATGTGGCTGACCATATCACTGTCACCTATAGACTGACAGAAGCCCAGAAGGTGGCTGACCATATCACTGCCACCTATAGACTGACAGAAGCCCAGAATGTGGCTAACCATATCACTGTCACCTATAGACTGACAGAAGCCCAGAATGTGGCTGACCATATCACTGTCACCTATAGCTATAGACTGACACAAGCCCAGAATGTGGCTGACCATATCACTGTCACCTATAGACTGACAGAAGCCCAGAATGTGGCTGACCATATCACTGTCACCTATAGACTGACAGAAGCCCAGAATGTGGCTGACCATATTACTGTCACCTATAGACTGACAGAAGCCCAGAATGTGGCTGACCATATCACTGTCACCTATAGACTGACAGAAGCCCAGAAGGTGGCTGACCATATCACTGTCACCTATAGACTGACAGAAGCCCAGAATGTGGCTGACCATATCACTGTCACCTATAGACTGACAGAAGCCCAGAATGTGGCTGACCATATCACTGTCACCTATAGACTGACAGAAGCCCAGAATGTGGCTGACCATATCACTGTCACCTATAGACTGACAGAAGCCCAGAATGTGGCTGACCATATTACTGTCACCTATAGACTGACAGAAGCCCAGAATGTGGCTGACCATATTACTGTCACCTATAGACTGACAGAAGCCCAGAATGTGGCTGACCATATCACTGTCACCTATAGACTGACAGAAGCCCAGAATGTGGCTGACCATATTACTGTCACCTATAGACTGACAGAAGCCCAGAAGGTGGCTGACCATATCACTGTCACCTATAGACTGACAGAAGCCCAGAATGTGGCTGACCATATCACTGTCACCTATAGACTGACAGAAGCCCAGAATGTGGCTGACCATATCACTGTCACCTATAGACTGAACAGAGTTGCATCACGAGATCCTGGCCAACAGACGTTACATGTTCATTTCAGTTAAGACTTTATAAGCTGAGTTTTTCATACAAATAGTTTTAGGTGTTTCATTATATATGTCACATTTCACTGGGGAGATGTCATAATGAGCTATGTAATTCACAATCGGTAAACTCGACTAACATCGGCATGGATGGCTATTTTCGGAACGGAAATTGAAGAGCACTTAAGAACTGATTGATTGATTTTTTTTTAGAGATAATATTTTTTAACATCAAGGTTTTCCAAATGGAAATCTATATAAGTAACAATAATCTTGGTCTTATGCTCGCCATAGATCGTAAGGTGAAAGGCGTTGGTTAATCAAACCAATTGTAAGTAGCAATCAGGGAACTTATTTTCCCCATAATCAGTATTGGTCTGTGAAATTTGATAATACTGGTGGTAAAGGTTCTATCACGGAAATTATTTTTTTATACATGAAGTCAAGCTACAGACAATAATTGTGTAAATATATAATGCATTCTTATCTTCAGGAAATGATGTAAAATATCACTTTGATATAATGTGCTGTATGTATATGTATGTATATTTTGCAATGTGGACGCATACTATCTTTGTTGCCTTTCTAAAGTGATCTTCAGTGAATGTTTCCTTATTGAACTTGTCATTTGTACAAATAAGAAACGTGATACAAACATTGTTTACGTCAAATATTAAAAACCTAAACGGTCAAAAGTTTTTTTAATACATTACTTAAAGAGTATTGCATGTCTCTATCTTTTTTTTCTATTTTCATGGTAAGGTTGTTAAGTGTGTTTTTCAGGATTAACATTTAACATTTTGTTTATGTGTTATTATATATTTATGTACTGATACGGAGATTGAAAAGAGAGTCTAAAAAGATGCTTAATATAAGAAAACGATACTTTTAATATTTTTGCATGTTTTCGGAAAATTGCATTTTTCAGTCAAGAGCTATGTCATTCCTCTCTCCATTATTTTACCGTAAACTTTTTAATAATTTAAGGATAAGTTTCTCATATAATGTTTTTGGAGACTGTTAACCATTTATCTGGTTTGTCTTGGTGCCTATTACATGGGCAAACCCCTTAGGCAGTTTTGATGGTATCTTATATAATAACAGACATCGCTGCTAGAATGATGGTATCTTATATAATAACAGACATCGCTAATAGAATGATGGTATCATATAATAACAGACATCGCTGCTAGAATGATGGTATCTTATATAATAACAGACATTGCTGCTAGAATGATGGTATCTTATATAATACCAGACATCGCTAATAGAATGATGGTATCTTATATAATACCAGACATCGCTAATAGAATGATGGTATCTTATATAATAACAGACATCACTGCTAGAATGATGGTATCTTATATAATAACAGACATCGCTGCTAGAATGATGGCATCTTATATAATAACACACATCGCTGCTAGAATGATGGTGTCTTATATAATAACAGACATCACTGCTAGAATGATGGTATCTTATATAATAACAGACATCACTGCTAGAATGATGGTATCTTATATAATAACAGACATCGCTGCTAGAATGATGGTATCTTATATAATACCAGACATCGCTAATAGAATGATGGTATCTTATATAATACCAGACATCGCTGCTAGAATGATGGTATCTTATATAATAACAGACATTGCTGCTAGAATGATGGTATCTTATATAATACCAGACATCGCTAATAGAATGATGGTATCTTATATAATAACAGACATCGCTGCTAGAATGATGGTATCTTATATAATTACAGACATCACTGCTAGAATGATGGTATCTTATATAATAACAGACATCGCTGCTAGAATGATGGTATCTTAATATAATAACAGACATCGCTGCTAGAATGATGGTATCTTATATAATAACAGACATCACTGCTAGAATGATGGTATCTTATATAATAACAGACATCGCTGCTAGAATGATGGCATCTTATATAATAACAGACATCGCTGCTAGAATGATGGTATCTTATATAATAACAGACATCGCTGCTAGAATGATGGTATCTTATATAATAACAGACATCGCTGCTAGAATGATGGTATCTTATATAATAACAGACATCGCTCCTAGAATGATGGTATCTTATATAACAACAGACATCACTGCTAGAATGATGGTATCTTATATAATAACAGACATCGCTGCTAGAATGATGGTATCTTATTAGTAACAGACATCGCTGCTAGAATGATGGTATCTTATATAATAACAGACATCACTGCTAGAATGATGGTATCTTATTAATAACAGACATCGCTGCTAGAATGATGGTATCTTATATAATAACAGACATCGCTGCTAGAATGATGGTATCTTATTAATAACAGACATCGCTGCTAGAATGATGGTATCTTATATAATAACAGACTTCGCTGCTAGAATGATGGTATCTTATATAATAAAAGACATCGCTGTTAGAATGATGGTTTCTTATATAATAACACACATTGCTGCTACAATAATGGTATCTTATATAATAAGTGCTTAATATAATTCTTTAGATTGTTATAATATGCTGCCATTGACTATAATGTCATCAATGGCAAGATATACTGTTATCTTTTGTATGTATATTTGGCTTTCAAAATGGTCATAGTTATGGTTTTATACTACATTTCTATAGTTGTCATATTTACCGCGTTTTTCTATATTTTCATAATGGTCATATTTACCGTGTTGTCACGAAACGCGATATAAGGCTTTGTATGCTTTACTCCATTTTTGCAGAAAATGTTGTTATTAAAGTTATTGCATATTTGCATCCAGCTCTGATGCCCTCAGAAAATTAAGGTAATCGTTTCTTTGGTGACATTTTAGAAATATTCGGAATAACATGTAATCAGTAAATTGCTCAATCTCCAGCTTTTGTAAAATAACTCTGCAGGCTTGTTTTTACCTGAAGTAATTGTAAAATCTCATTACATGCAAACTCCCATGCCTCAAAGATATGCATAAATGTCTGGGGTTTTTAAAAGTCCTATGGTTGACTGAGCAAAGAGAAGTTTTCCGCTCAATACGTTCTAACTTGTTAACGGAACGGGATTTAAAGGGAGGCAACGCCTTCTGGCTTACCGACTTAGTAACTTACGCAATTATGTCTCCATGCTAGAAAATCCGGACTTAAATGTGTAATCAAGTGGATGTGGATCTTAAATCATCTACAAGTGTGAGGTGTTGTGTCAGCTGTAAATAAGACGGTAACATTGTTGATATAGAACTACGTTAAATAACATGTCCGTATGAAAAATATCTAAGCAACCCAGGTTTTTATAAGCACAAGCATGCATGAAGTCTCCCCTGCATCCTTCGACCATTCGCTTCAACGACCATATAAGATGACATTCTAAGAACCGTTTGAGATTTTAATTGAATAAAATATTTTCAGTGTTTTCATGGTTTACTGTTATGAAATTAATATTAAAGAGCTAACTAATAATATTATTAATTTTGAATAAAATTAGAAAATCCTATAAAACAATAAGCTTTATTACATATGCAGAGAGTAAATCAGTGCTTAGACTTCAGTGGCTAGATGTGTAGAGTTTGATCTTGGACCCATTTCAAAGTTAGGCTGCTTTTGACAAAAATACAGGTTACTTGCTGCAATTGATGTTTGCAGATTGTGGCCGTACTATGTCCAACAACATTATCTACAACAATAATGTGTCGCAGTTTGCCGCATCGTGGTTAATATACCTATGATTGATTGATTCAAATATGTGATGTTAACCGAAAATGGTATGTCACAAAAAGGAGAAAAACTGTAATGGGTCTTGTTTACAGTAGGTTCTTTTTACATTTTAGTCGTCATATCAACGTCGGTTTAACAGGAATACTGGAGGACATGGTATGACTAAGTACTAATTTAAAATTATTTTTTCTATATTTTCTCCTCACAACAAAATGCATAAAAGCGATTTCCAGTTTTTTTCTCTTAAAAAGGATTTTTTAAATTTGTTTACTTAAATATGTTACTTATATTTACTCCCGATGTTGGTGCTTGCAGTTACTTGCATGTGTCACACTTGTAGGATATTTTATGTACGCTGTTGTTCTTTCTCAATGTTTGTGAGATCTTATTTCAGTATTTTTCATTTTGTACCAACAGGTGTCGGTGTTTTCCATGTGCCCTTGTCTAGTCTTAGTTCAAATTTTAATACATGTGGTAATTATCATTGGAAGCTTAGTGTTTCCTTAATTTTTTATGAAGGTAGACCGTAGACGATTATGTGGGTAGAATCACTGATTCAGTCCAGGTCAGCTAAAGGACTTCTTGGTTTGTAAAAAATATCGTCGCGAATGATTTAGGACGCACGTATATAATGTTATATTTTACGATAAGTCGAGAAAAATCCATGTTGCTGAATAGTTGGTGTCCATAGCTGTTTGTATCGTAACGGTATTGATTTATTGCTTTTACAGTTGAAACCTTCACTGGAACCGCACATGAAATATCAAATGAATGCTGTTTAAAATTAAAAGTTTATATTTGGTTTTGCAAATAAAACTCTCAGTGAACTGACTACACAGGTATCTTCGAAGGTATGGACCTTACATTCCATGTTTCAGTCTTTCTCGCGACAAGTGATGTGCAGCATGAAAGTATCAAATTGGGTTAAAATAATCATTTTTGTTGTATTTGAAGTATCTGCCATCTTCAATACAAATAATCAATACACTATAGTTAGATGTTATGATGTTGATTTGACATAGCATTTTACTATGTGTAAAAATAGGGACAATTTGATTATTTGATTTCTTTTTGTCAGAACATTTGTTGTATATATATATATATATATATATATATATATATATATATATATATATATATCTGTGTGTGTGTGTGTGTGTGTGTGTGTGTGTGTGTGTGTGTGTGTGTGTGTGTGTGTGTGCGTGTGTGTGTGTGTGTGTGTGTGTGTAGTAACAGAGTAGATAAGATTGACCCTGCTGACCTCTTACACGTATGGAATTCTCAGTTCGGAAAATAAAAGTCGAATCTCGGGAAAGCTTTCATTGTCTGCACTTGGTACAATGCTATTTGTTTCCTTCGAGTCATACTGGTACCCGCCCATCCCGACACCTAGTCGGAAACACATAAGGTGGTGTCCGCAGCCACGTTCAAAAACATAAAATGAATTAGTTAGACCAGCTTTATGTGTTTTTCAATACGTCTGTTTGTACGTGAGATGCTGCTCCGGTACACTGAGACTATCCCTCTAGGTATTCCTGGGTCAGCCTGTCAAGCAGCCGATTGCGTTGGAAATGTTTCTCTGATTCCCACATCGTCAGATAGGTTTTAGCGTAATCCTTGGAGAAAACATTCATTGATTTGTTGTTAGACGACTGTCTGCTTGGCGCAAATATTGCCATCTAAAGGTTTTTTGGAGGGCCTTCAATAGTTTATTATTGTTATTGAACACCGGGCAAGTGCTGTGAATCTTGTACATAGACACGTGTGGTGTGTTCTGGGCGACCTTCTCTGCCGCCTCCTGCTTGTATTGTGGATGTAGATTTTGTGGACATGGTGGGGTCCGAGTGACTGTCAAGCGGTGGTGGATAACATCACTTTCGGGCCATTTCCGACATTCCGTGGACATAACGATGGTTAACGATCCAGTAAGTATTTATTCTATATCTCTCCCTACCATTACTCACAGCACAAGATGCTCAATCACATTGTGTGTCATTTTGATAGAGCAACTATATTTATTTAGTTTAATTATTTATACTTTCTACTTTTGTATTGTAGTTTGAATGATCCTGTATTTCAGTGCGTACTAAGCTAAATTTAGGTTGTATATAGACAAACACACTATAACACAAGTCTGATTTATTATGGTTAAATTTACCCAGACTAGAAAAGTGCCTGGAAGTGAGCATCAATTATCATGCAGTTTTACGTTCTTGACACCTCTTCCTCGTACCATTTTTGATAAACTTTACATATTCAACTATTTTCAAGCACAAAATGATTAATTGCACATTTATTTTCGAAACACCGCCTTTTGATTTTACGACTATTAATTGTGGAAGTTGTTCTTGTGCTTAATATTGCTTTCCCTTAGTACATGGACTTGATTATTCTTTTTTGGCCATAAGCTTTAAATCAACACATACAATGACTAATCTTTAGGAGGAGCGCCGTGGCCGAGTGGTTGAGTCGCGGATTTAACTCCTCTAATTGCTCGCCTCTCACCACCTGGGTTCGAGTCCCGTTCGGCCTGAAGGATTAAATGTGGAAAGGTCTTCCAGCTGACCTGTGATGACCTGGTGGTTCTAGGCAGGCATTTGTCTGGGGTGTTTAGTAATCAACATTCAGTAACACATGGCAATTCAGTTTCTTAAACCTTAAAACTGTTCTCCAAGCGTCACTTGGATTATAGGCATTAATAAAGCATACTTTATGGCATCAAAATACAGATTTTAACAATGCATGCTAAACGATTGCGGATAGTTGATGTGAGGAAATATATTTTATTCGATGTATTACAGAAGGAAAAAATCTACTTATGATTGCCCTGTTTTTAACGTGATTCTATTAATTTGTTTATCACAATTGAAAGATATGATTTTTTTCTTCAACAAATGAAAGAGCGACTTTGTATATAATCAATTACATATTGTAGAAACCTATTATTTTGTATCATTTTGTTACCACACACGTGCAGCTTAATATTTTGACAAATGGTTGTTTATGGTATCACGTATGTATATTTACACTTTAACATAGTTCGAGATTCATAAAGGTGACACAGTTATCACTATAATACAACTGCCGCAACTGACGCAATCTGATTAACAAATAATGCCATCAAGATTATATTTGCAAAAAGGAACTGATTGCAGCACTCTTATTTTATCAACGGTTGTGTGCATCATTAATAAAGGACTTAACTTACCATGTTTTGAATATCATTGCTTTAACACGTGTTTCAATCTCAATGTGCGAACGTATGTGTAAGTTCCCCTTCGTGCGTTCACGCGGCTATATTTTACTTGAGGTGTTGAATGTTTCGACTTGCGTGAATGGATTGGTGTTTATGTGCGTGCGAGTTAATCTTCGCGTGCCTATTCGTATTACCACGTGTGTGCCTCCTGCATGTACACGTGCCTGCGTTACGTTTGTGTCAAGGCACAACGCTGCTGCGACATTCCGTGGCAAGACAGATCCGAGCTTCCATGTACGGTGATCAATAATACTATTAATCCCGATCTGTGAAGACCTGGTGTCGAAACAGACACTCTTATACATACAGACGACAGCAGGGAATCAACTGATGCATAATAATTGGCAACAGACTGAAGCTGTGCCAATATATATTGTGTTACTGTCAAAGAAAATTGAAAATAATTAACTTTTCAAATAAAAGTGTCCAGCACACTTTAGCTTAGGCTTCTTTATTTCTTTGATCATTATTCCTGACATATTTAAAAACAACAATGTCACGATCATAGTGCTATGTATAATATTAGTTTTGAGCAAGCTTAGACTATTTATAGTATTATATATAATTATAAGCAAATTAGTTTTAATTGACAGTGTGCTTTTTGTTACATCGCACAGTCACAGTTATGGTCACGTTGTGCTTTTTGTTACATCGCACAGTCACAATTATGGTCAAGTTGTGTTTTTGTTCCATAGCACAGTCACAGTTATGGTCACGTTGTGCTTTTTGTTACATCGCACAATCACAATTATGGTCAAGTCGTGTTTTTTGTTACATAGCACAGTCACAGTTATGGTCACGTTGTGCTTTTTGTTACATCGCACAGTCACAATTATGGTCAAGTTGTGTTTTTTGTTACATCGCACAGTCACAGTTATGGTCACGTTGTGCTTTTTGTTACATCGCACAGTCACAATTATGGTCACATTGTGCTTTTTGTTACATCGCACAGTCACAATTATGGTCAAGTTGTGCTTTTTGTTACTTCGCACAGTAACAGTCACAATTACGGTCACGTTGTGAATTATGTTACTTCGCACAGTCACAATTATGGTTACGCTGTGATTTATGTTACTTCGCACAATCACAATTATGGTCACGTTGTGATTTATGTTACTTCGCACAGTCACAATTATGGTCACGTTGTGATTTATGTTACTTCGCACAATCACAATTATGGTCACGTTGTGATTTATGTTACTTCGCACAATCACAATTATGGTCACGTTGTGATTTATGTTACTTCGCACAATCACAATTATGGTCACGTTGTGATTTATGTTACTTCGCACAGTCACAATTATGGTTACGCTGTGATTTATGTTACTTCGCACACTCACAATTATGGTCACGTTGTGATTTATGTTACATCGCACAGTCACAATTATGGTCACGTTGTGATTTATGTTACATCGCACAGTCACAATTATGGTCACGTTGTGATTTATGTTACTTCGCACAGTCACAATTATGGTCACGTTGTGATTTATGTTACATCGCACAGTCACAATTATGGTCACGTTGTGATTTATGTTACTTCGCATAGTCACAATTATGGTCACGTTGTGATTTATGTTACTTCGCATAGTCACAATTATGGTCACGTTGTGATTTATGTTACTTCGCACAGTCACGATTATGGTTACGTTGTGATTTATGTTACTTCGCACTGTCACGATTATGGTTACGTTGTGATTTATGTTACTTCGCACTGTCACGATTATGGTTACGTTGTGATTTATGTTACTTCGCACAGTCACAATTATGGTCAAGTTGTGCTTTTTGTTACATCGCACAGTCACAATTATGGTTACGTTGTGATTTATGTTACTTCGCACAGTCACGATTATGGTCACGTTGTGATTTATGTTACTTCGCACACTCACAATTATGGTCACGTTGTGATTTATGTTACATCGCACAGTCACAATTATGGTCACGTTGTGATTTATGTTACTTCGCACAGTCACGATTATGGTTACGTTGTGATTTATGTTACTTCGCACTGTCACGATTATGGTTACGTTGTGATTTATGTTACTTCGCACAGTCACAATTATGGTCAAGTTGTGCTTTTTGTTACATCGCACAGTCACAGTTATGGTCACGTTGTGATTTATGTTCTAAACTTATATGAAGAAATCACGTAAATGTTGGAATATTTACAAAGTATTTAACATTAAGGATGTAGCATAACAGGCGATCCCCGTGCCGGAAATTGGTATGCCAGTAGGTTGTTGATAAGGCAGGTGCTTATCTAAGGCTACTATGACTTATGGTGAAATTTCCAGACCATCTGCACTCTCATCGGGACAGACGTTTACAAAGTCATTGTTCCGTCGTTAATCTCTGACATCCTCTGATATTAAAAATATTATAAATGTTGACCTCAAGTCTGTGGAGTTTTCGAACTCTTTGATTGGTTAGATGTAATGGTAGTATCCGACTGTTTGGAAAAAAAATCATTCATGTAACCACACAGACTATTGTTTCTTGTAAACATTCTTGAAATTCTCGTTAAAGGCGTTCTTCATCCTCATGATTTGTAAAGCTTAACGCCATACTTGTTATTACAAAATAGTTTTTTAAAAAATCAACTCAATTTCAACTTACATGTGAAATGGCTATGTGTACTATTTACCAAGTACCGTCAAGGTACTATTTTACAGGAATACGATTACTGCTTACACGTTAAAAGAACATTTGGAATATTTTTTGAACTGAATCGAAAACTTATTATATTAGTAACTCAGCGAACAAGACAATGTAGACACATATACGTGTTTAGTTCATCCGTGTGGAAAGAAACATTGAGTACAAAAGTATGAACATGTAAGGACGTTCCGACAATTCATGTTCATAACCTTCGGGGTTATACAACTTTACTGGACTATATTTGAACAGAAGTAAACCCAAATCCCTAATATTCTGACATGTTTTTGAAAGATGTACAAAACGGAACACTATTAATCGAATTAGGGTCCATGGTATCAATGTTATCTACTTCTGCGAAGTAGGCTCACTGTCCACATGTGCAAGTACAGTGAGCATTCCATCATATACTCCGGCGTATCGCCAAGAACAAATCTGCCAAACAACAACAAAACCGTATTGTTATAAAAATGTGATAATGTTAAGTAACTGAAAAATATTTCACACCTCATTTTTGATTTTATGTTTTAAGTATATCTACGCATTACATGTAATAAAAAGACATACACAGCTTAAGCAGAAAAGGTAAATAAAATAAAATAAATGTTTACGACATGTTGTGAGTATAATATTTGCAAATGAACTAGATCTGCATCATATAGTATCAGTTTTAAAGGCACAGTTAACTGAAACAAATTGGCTTTTAACGACACAAAGGTACGGTTTTCAGTTTCTATTAGAGAATATTGTAGCAAGGCGCAAGTAATCCTGATTATGAAAGAGACGTGAAATCTAACAACTTCATTTGACATTATAAAAGCAAGCATAAACATAAAAAGAACTAATTTATTGCCCTAAGGAACTACGTCAGTAAGAATACAATAACAAATAACAACGGCAAAATTCTAATCAAACAGAATTGCCTTTGGAGGTAGGGGAAGAGAGCCGGGTACAAACAACATGGCACCAGTCCAAGAACGAGTGCATAAAGCACCGCGCTCATAAAGATACACTGTTGGTGTTCGTTATGTGGGACGTCCTGTTTTCACTTTGGATGATCCCCTTCAAATGAAATCTATCAAACACTGCGTCTTCAAGTGCTTGTATCTAAAAGATGAAATTAAAAATATTTAGATGTTAGCTTGATAGAGCTAAAAGATCGATTAAAATTAAAATAAAATATGCAGATAGTAATTAAACATTTTAACAACATACCTCAATTATGAAAGTGCTTTAAAAATCCACTGTGCTAGTTAAAACTGAAAGATAATTATACTATGTTAACAAACCTACTAACTAAACCATCATGAAATGTAATATAATTTAAGTACATTATTCATTTAAATCACGGTTAAAAGCTTATCCGAATTAGGGATTAAATGGTGCAATCTGTCGATTGCTAGCTGGGACTATGGATGGAAACAATGAACAGATGTGTTTGTTGAGCTACCGTTACATACGCATTAGTTGGCTTACTTGAAAACGTGATATTAAACATTACAAATGCAGCGGCATATTAGCAGTACACACACCGTTTAGTCAACCCCCCCAGGGAAATGTGTTTCTTTAAAGAAAGTTCGCACAGGATACCGAATGTGTAGAGCTATCAGAAAATATTACGCTCGTTTAAAGTATTGTGACTTGGCGACAATTGGTTTTAGTTCACAATAGAGCCTGGAAGCAGTTTCAATATTCTATTATGGATAACCAAGTTCTGCAAATGTTGTTCACCGTAAATGTTGAATGTATAACTAGCTTAATACATTCGCCGACAATTTTATAAAGAGCATAGAATTCGATTATTATCATATCCTGTTTAAAATCTATTTCAGATCGGTCTCTAAACTAATTTATTTAAATTAACTGCGAATGGGAATTACAGAAGCAAACTGGCAGCAAATACAACATAGCAAAGTTAAAATCAATGAAGCACAATGGCATCACAGAAATGAATAAGATGATTCCCATATCTATTTTTCCGAAAATATTTTAAAACCCTTCTATATTACTAAAATATCAAATTACTACCATGGTTTTATCACGTTATACATAAATAGGAACAAACAGGCAGAATACCTGACCCAAACCTTTACTAACCCGGACTGTGCCCACTGCCTATATTTGAGAAACTCCTAAGGAGGGGCCAGGTATATCAGGTATATATATATATATATATATATATATATATATATATATATATATATATATATATATATATATATATATATATATATATATATATATATATATATATATATATATATATATATATATATATATATATATATATATATATATATATATATATATATATATATATATATATATATATATATATATATATATATTGTCCTACTCATTGGACCTTGTCATATGCAGCCGGGTGATAGGGAGAGAATGTGTAAGCGGTCCTGTTAGCTCAGTCGGTAGAGCAGAGCATTCGCCCTGTCAGCGAAGTGAAGGTTCGAGTCACAGATTGGCCGCAAATTTGTCTCCCTATGTTACAATATGTTCATATTCTTTAGGTGGCGAGGTATTATGACCACACCAGTATTATGTTTCTATTATCCGAACCAGGAAGGTGCTCGGGTGGAGCAGAGGAACAGTCCCAGCGATGATGTGGTGGTGACTGCAGCACACACAACACTACACGTTACACCAGTTACACCGTACACTATGCATACATGTACTTGTAGCAGGTCAATACATGTCATAAACCACATCGTCAGAGACATAGTAAACATTCCACACACACACAACACACACACACACACGCACGCACGCACACACACACTCACACACACACATATAATACTGATGGTCACAAGGCTACTAGACCTTACCCCGTTTCAAACTGTAATACAGAAAAGTTGACAGCGTTTTATCATAATAAAAGTTTCGCCTCATATAAGGAATAAGCTAGATATTAACATTGCTTCAGATCTACGACTACTTTTAACGTGTGAAGTTATAAAAGAATTTAAACACCTCCGGAAGTAATGGAGAAGATCCTTTTCATTTTTAATTTTGGTTGATAGATTAGAACGGCTTGTTTAGAGATCTCCGAACGATGGGGTTTCATGGCTGATGTACATGGATTAGTGGTAGCATTATCATATCTGGGAATATATATTGACAACAATGTCAGTTACTGAAAAAATCATCAAACGCGCTAGCAGGTCGAATGTATTCATTTCTTTAAAGTCGTTCACTATGTTACGAGCTCTGTCGTTGTTAGACGAGAAAGACAACTTAATTTGTGGAATTTCTACTTATAGTATAGTTTACAAGAAGACAATATGCTATCGTATATTTACTCTAGAGCTTTTCCAAATAACGTTACTTTTATTGTTTGTAATTTGTTGATAATGTTTTATAGAAAGGTCGATCAAAATCTTATAAACCTTTATTTTGACTTAGGTAACTAAATGTTCATACCTTTTTCGCGTTTGAAAGTACATCAAAATAACAAATGCTTTTTTTTTGTTTTCAGTTAACATATTCAATATGTTAATTATGCATATTTTTTGCTTATATGGGAAAGAAGTGATTACAAAAGAAGTCGTTGATAGTTCATATGTATGGTGTTTATGGACGAATTGTGTGTTAAACAATTTGCATGGTGAAAATAGATTTCATAGATTTCTTTGCATTAGACTCATTATTTGTTACAAAGTTAAAGAAGGCAGAATGTGGACGTGATTATTTTTAATTGACCGTCTGCCTCATGAAGTTAAATCACAAAAATTATTCAAATTTGATACTTTATGTCGAGTAATAAAGATCAAACCATTTAAGAAATCAATACAAATGATAAAAGTGCAAATCGTTTTAACGTCGTTGACATTTTGAATAGCCGAATTCATGGAACCATAAGCCCACATTTATGCCAAACACATGAACAATGGAGATAATAAAAGATTCAAGATAAAGATGTCTCTTTTCCTTCTTGTAAGGGCAGAGAGTTCCAAAGTTTAGCGGCATTTGAATGTTTTATGCTCTATATTGTTGTGTGTACATAAGAAGTGTTTACAGTATATCTACAGTTCTATTTGTCTCGATGGTGAAATATTCATATGAGGACAATAGTGCAGCAGGAGGCAAGAATGAATCTTTGTTATATCGGCATGAATATTTAACCTGTTTCTATAGATAAAGAGTTGTTATCTGTCAATTTAATGTGTCTATATCTAGCTAGAAAAAGGCAGTAAAATGTTGATACATACATTATTCATGAAAATATAGATGCATTTCTTTACTGCCAGTGAGGGACAACAACAATTTGCGATATAAAATATACATATTTTGTGTACAATGCATTTGTCTACGGTGGCAATTTCTAATGGAAAAATCGGATGCAAAATGCTTGAATGTAAATCTTGAATTCACTTCTAAGAAGTCAGTTTTCGAAATGAAAAATGTTTTCTTGTCTGCATTTGAAATGGTGCCGAATAGAAAAAAAATAGCTTACAATTGTTGGGTTTTTTTTTACTTGGAAACTTACATTAATTATATAACTTTGTAACTGCTGTTATGAACGCCCACTTATATTCTATAGAGTCTAACAGTAGAATATTTGTATTGTAAAAGTAGAGCAAATAATCGCAATAAAGTGGAGGAATGGTAAATTTTAATGACAATAAAGCAATGGAGTAGGCACTGTTTGAACAGTAACGAATAGATCGTCATCCTAAGTCCATAGCGCACTCATAATATCTGGTCTAACTTTGAAGATCTTGTCTTAGCGCACTCATAATATCTGGTCTAACTTCGAAGACCTTGTCTTAGCGCACTCATAATATCTGGTCTAACTTCGAAGACCTTGTCTTAGCGCACTCATAATATCTGGTCTAACTTCGAAGACCTTGCCTTAGCGCACTCATAATATCTGGTCTAACTTCGAAGACCTTGTCTTAGCGCACTCATAATATCTGGTCTAACTTCGAAGACCTTGTCTTAGCGCACTCATAATATCTGGTCTAACTCGAAGACCTTGTCTTAGCGCACTCATAATATCTGGTCAAACTTCGAAGACCTTGTCTTAGCGCACTCATAATATCTGGTCTAACTTCGAAGACCTTGTCTTAGCGCACTCATAATATCTGGTCTAACTCGAAGACCTTGTCTTAGCGCACTCATAATATCTGGTCTAACTCGAAGATCTTGTCTTAGCGCACTCATAATATCTGGTCTAACTTCGAAGACCTTGTCTTAGCGCACTCATAATATCTGGTCTAACTTCGAAGACCTTGTCTTAGCGCACTCATAATATCTGGTCAAACTTCAAAGACCTTATCTTAGCGCACTCATAATATCTGGTCTAACTTCGAAGACCTTGTCTTTGCGCACTCATAATATCTGGTCTAACTCGAAGACCTTGTCTTAGCGCACTCATAATATCTGGTCTAACTTCGAAGACCTTGTCTTAGCGCACTCATAATATCTGGTCTAACTTCAAAGACCTTATCTTAGCGCACTCATAATATCTGGTCTAACTTCGAAGACCTTGTCTTAGCGTACTCATAATATCTGGTCTAACCTCGAAGACCTTGTGAGTTGGCGTCTACGCTTCACCATTTATCAGTCACAAGGGGGTTAATAACGTACTATCGTTAGTGAGTTATTTCCTCAGTCTGTAACTTTTTTTTAGCTTTTGTTGGTTTACATTGTCGTTTTCTCCTTAGTAAGGTTACATTTTCACATGCTTTGAGCAAGACAGTGGAGGCGTTTTTTACAATGTTGTACACATATTGGGCCAGATTGTATGAATTTTAGGATGGTAAAAGTGAGTAAACTAGGCAATAATTATACAAACCGCACGCTTATTTGTTGTTTATTTAATATTGATTTAGAAAGTTATCGACAGGTAGTGCCCAAAGAGAATAAGTAAAATGTACGTCATTTTAGAAAAAAAAAAGTCTTGTAAGTGGCATTTTAAATGAGTGGGACGAGCTAGTCAAGGTTCTAAAACTAACCGAAAAGCACAGATACTACTCCACAACGGTCTTGTTCAACCACAGTTTTATTCATCGTATGAGCCGCCTTATCGATTAATAGTGCGGTCATAGGAAGATATTCTCAACTTGTCTTTAGGCTAAGAAAAAAAGTTAAGAGTGTATAGGAGTATAATGACTATAATGGCGATATGCCCTTGTCTGTACCGCTGAAGTAATCAAGGACTTTCATCAATGTTGCTGTGACGTATTGTTAATTGTCGATGCCATTCAAGCCGGTAAATCACTACATGTACGAAATGTATCCAATTTTTAGATGCTCTTTCAAAGACAGCACTGGGCTTCTTTATGCAATATTACTGTCTTATGTGAGTAACATTCACTGCAAATTCTATTTAATTCACGCTGTTATCATTTAATCGGGTTTCTTTGTGTTCCAAATTGCAAGTCTTCAATTCAAAATAAACAGTTACATTTTACGTGTACTCTTCCATAAGTATGTTTTCCATTTAAAAAAAATTAAGGTACACAGAAATGTGACCACTCGGATCTAAATAACTTTGATTTTTGATTAGTTATTATGTTCAGAATTGATTTCCTTTTTATCATCATTTAATTTTGTTTTTAATAAAACAATATATTTATTATAGTTGTAGATTGATAGTTAAACACACCCGACTTTGAAAAGATTGTGTTGTGGGATGGACTCGATGGACGTTTTGTGTAGAGATAATGTTTAGAACTCGCGCATTCTATCAATAAAATAAATAAAGAAAATTTCACTTACAGTCTTATAAAGCGTTTGGGCAAACGTATCATTAACTGTATTTGTCGTAGCCTTAAACAATATGTATTCTGTCTTAGAATACGAACTTTAGCATAAAAGCATCTTTACAACTAATTTTTTCCTATAAATTTTAAGGAAATAGGATATACAATAGCATTGAGTCTTTATGTTCCTAATTTACCACAGATGTCTTGACATTACTCCGGAAAATGTTGATTTACCGTTTACAGACACCATTACCATTGGCCTAATATTGATATGTTGTACAAGTTTATGAGCCAAATATTGTTAATATATCTTAACATGCACGTACATCACTCGTATGCAAGTGTCGTCAGCACATAGTGCGATCTTTAATAATTAAAAAGTTCCAATGAGAGAATGGTGCGCGGCTAGACGGTCGCTAGCTTCTCTCGCTACCAGATGTGGAATAAAGGCAACTAATTTAACCAGGAAAACTTAGTCATTTCCTCTTGAAATTGCCTTGAATAACCCTTTTCCAACATGGGATGGACTATTCTTGGTCTGTAAAATATTATGAGTAGTATTTTAAGTGAAAATAAATCGGTTCAAAAAAAAAACAAAAAAACTTTCTTCGGAAATTGGAAGCAAGAACACTAGAAAAATATCTCTGCTAATTGTGACAAAGATAAACCAAAAAGGTATCTGCATGCAACGCTGTTTCAGTTATTTACTGAAATGCTACATCTCCCTTTACTGTAAAATATAATTTTCACTTTTTACCTACTTACGCAATTACTACAATGTCCTGAAAACAAAACTTGATACATGCTACTCAAACGTAAAAGTGACAATATCGACGAAAGGAGAGAGAAACGCAAAATAAGAAATTATGTTGCTGACAATTATCAGCGCTACCTTTACAACTCTTGGTACAATGTTTCTGTCATGCTTTGATTGTACTACCAACCCCCTTATGATGCATTAAAAACAGCATGGCCAATAAACCGCCCATGCCTGATTTTGCAAATGCCCTTGAAGCATAAAGATTAATTTATTTCTAAGAAAATGCACCAAAGAGAATTTAGAACAGTTGTGTGTGTGTGCGTTTACTTTATGTCGGTATGTGCGTAAGCATATATTTGAGCAAATTTCACCGTGTTCCATGCTGAAAATACATGATTTACTGTTAAGTCTGTAAGTCTGTAACTTATTGGTAACTTGGAAGAATTAAGTATGGATTATAAACAAAATTTATGTTGATAAAGGTTAACGAACCATTTGATAGCCAAGATCTCGTTTCCTGTTCAATCTGGCGTTTGATGCCTAACTAACGGATTTCCGCACATCCGAAAATTTATACGGCCGGACGAATCAGTTGCCTGAAAGTCTGCAATAAAGGAGACTCTGTCCGTGATTTATGCCTCCGCCTCTATTTCGTCAGTCGAACATCCATCGTAATGTGGCATCGGTTGGCCTTCATAGGCGAATAGGCCAAGTTTTTTATTGACATCGTTGTGGGCAAAGTTCATTTAAATATAAACTGTATTGTTTAGTTTGCAATATCTATATTTTAATCTTAACAAGAAGTTGTCAACTTGACAAAGACAGGTGTGATATTATGTAATTGTTAATGATATGAGGTATGCTGATTATAAAGGGATCTACAGGTGGCGGCTTCCGTTGACAGGGCTGGTTACGTTAAATAATGAAGATTTATCTGTCAAAGAGCAGTCTATATGCAATGATAACGTTTTTATATTAATTGAACAAATGACTATGTAGTATTTTGCCGTAACAAGATTAATTGGTATGTTATTGCCCGATTAGTGTTCTGTTGACTCTTATAACACACGAATACTAATGACTCTGTCGCAAAAAGAAAAAAGAATTGAGTCTTTCATAAGATGCAAATAGTGCAAAATGTTAGAATTGCAACTTGTACCACAATCTCTGTAAATACGGGAGTGTTTTATGGGTATTGCAAGTATTAAAGAAAGATTAAAAAACATCAACATAATTATAATTAATTAGTTACCTTATGACAAGGTAATTCCCTTGTTATCAGAATTTGCTGTAATATGTAGCAGGTGTTCCGGTAGACATTATACTGGCTTGATCAAAAATTGTATTAAATGGTACTTTATTCACCATACATACGTTAGTTTGTATACATTGTAAAGAATATGTACATACGTAAATATTCCACATAGGACGACAATTCTTGCTGCTTTGTCTTGTACATGACATTCCAGCAGATACCAGCGTCTCTAGATCCAAAATCTGGTTCTTATTGTAACACCATAAAATTAAATTAATGTTGTAACAGTTAACTTTAAGGGATGAATGTTGGAAACAGTATTGATTATCTGGTTAGAATGATTAGATCTACTATACCGCTGTCTGTGAATTGTCTTTATCTTTCACATAAACTTACAAATATTTGGATTTGGTTTTCAAGAGAATATTTTTAAAAATTAAACTGAGTTTACAATACAGTCAATTATATCTGTTTCATGTATTGCACAGACGATTTTATTATTTATGTATAAAAATATCTTTGATGAAAAAGAAATGTATCATTAAGTTATGGCGTGTTGCATCCTGTCCTGTCCTTCACACATACCATTCACAGTTACCTAGAAATCTATAGTGATAAAGTAACTGTTTCAAATTAAGAAGTGAATTAACTTGACAGTGTATTTAACTGGTTAATTGGATTCAATCATTGGAAGCTTAGGTATAAACCGCACACGTGAGTACCATTAAATTATTCGCTGAAAAGATGTCTTTCTTATTATACAGTTCTGTTCTATTCTATGCTAGGATATTACGGCAGTCCTAATCAGTTCGGGAGATGAGAGAGTAACTTAGTTTGTCGACTAACTAATTGAAAATTAGGAATGGGGAAGAAGTTTTTTTTTCTCTCAAGGACGATATCGACATTCATTACTACATGAAGCTTTCACTAGCTACATTTTTCTTTATGTGAGACAGACTTACCATTGTGTCTCCGTAATCAGTTCATCAATGAGAGATTTTCAGTGACATGTACGAAGATTTTCATTTTTTCTGACCATAATTCAAAACACATTTATACATCTTAGGTATAGTTCTTTGTAAGTATTTATATTTTTGCATTTTCTGTGCGCCCTGCGTTCGTCAGTAGTTTAGATGTGTAAGTATGCTTACAAACACAATGACTTCTTTGATTCTTTTATAACTATTCTGAAGTATAGATATAACCATATGCCAGCGCCCCATTTAGACTGGCGGTACCACAAACCCCCTCGACAGCTAGCCTTTTTACTATAATATCAGCGGTGACAAGGTTGGTTATATGTAAAAACTATTTTCTTTTTTTAACCTGTTTGTTTGGACTAAAGTCTGTGCTACTGTACTGATTTTAACGGTCGTGTTACAGAAAACGAAGTCTTGCAGTGGTGGTTAAATCAATACGACCTAAAAAATGTCCAACAACATACTGTTTATATACAGTAAGCATTTCGAATTGTAATAAAACTAAATCGTTATGTGTGACAACAACCGATCGACTCAAGTATGTGACCTTTTCTTGTCTTTTTAGATAATAATTGGCCCATTCAGACGATAAATGCCTGACGTTAGATGCCTCTTGCCGCTACTGTCGTAACAATATTAAAATAGATCATGTCATTATTTGTTTTTAGTAAACCGGTAGTTACATAACTACAGTAATTATGGGGAAGAAACATTCTTTATAATGGCGTTCTTTATATGCAAACATAAAATAAATTTGACCATGATTGTATGAAATAAAAGTTGGATCACGGTTGACAATTTGACTTATTACGAGAGGTTTATCAGATCCAATTGTGCATATAATAATCTTGAAATAACAACCTATCTATGTAAATATGGTACGTTTTTTATCTTGGTAGAATTTTAAATGAATCTGTCCTTAAAAAGTTATATATAGTTCATGTTAAGTGTAAAAAAAGTTCACTCACAATATACACAAGGTAATGGCAGACTAAATGATGTAGCAAATGCCGTAAATTGCACACATATACAACAATATCTCGGGTGGTAGAGCGTCGGCCTGCGGATCGGGAGGTCGTGGGTTCGAACCCCGGCCGGGTCAAACCAAAGACTTCAAAGTTGGTAGTAGTGGCTTCCCTCCTAACGCTCGGGGCTAAGGGGACAGCATTACGCCTGACTCGTCGGTGTCAGTATAATGAACCGGCCGGGTTCAGTCCCTGGGCACCTCATAAGTGCCCCTGTGCTATAATGATAGAAGTGTCGCTGCGCAGTATCGGCAAAAATGCCGGCTAATCCCATCCCACGGTATTATACCAGCGCCCCACAAAGTCTGAAAACACAAGTCTTACTGAAACCTACTAATAACGACGTGGTGACCATAAACGTTTTACGATCGAGGTACAATATTGCTATTGAAAGTGACCTTTTTCACTTGTTGGTCTATGCTGCAGTTATGTTATTTTCTCTACTGATGCAGAGTAAAACTGTCAATAGGTTTTTACGCCGTACATTTTATGATGCAGTAAATACATATTCAACTATTGTGAAAATGGTTGTTATATACATGTCACAAAGTGAATAACTACAATATATACCGTCGTGTTGACTTGTTGTTATTGTATGGAATGTTTCATTAAAGTTGATTATAATAAAAGTGGTGTTAAAGGCTTTCACTTGGTTGGGAGGTTGGTTCCATTTCTATACTTAATCATGGTCGTTCTTAATTTCTTTTTTGAATGTAACATTTTAGTGACTGAAAATATGATCAAAGAAACCAAATACGTTTCCGTGCCACTTAAACGCACATATATGAGTGTACATATAATACACTTAAACAACATCTTGTCAATTTCTCTAACGACTTTCTCAGAAGTTAAGTTAATGTAGGTAGGACTAATTATTAAACTACCAGATACTGGTCGTAACCTTAGGGTGACTGTCATTTAGTTCAAGATTTATTCAAGCGATACATCGATATTTTGAACTTGTGGTGATAAAAGGATATACTTTTGAAACGTCCTTTAAGAAATGAGAAAATGTCAACCGGAAAGGCCATGCAGTTCCCGAAGACTATTACGCAACAATTACTTATATTAAATCAATAGGTTTTCTCAAAACAATGATATTTTCAGACAACGTTTGAGGAATAATTGCTGACTGCAAAAATTGTTTGGTATCTAAAATGATAGTTTTAGTTCATAGAAGAAAAAAAATCAAGACGTCCAAACGGCGAGATTAATGCGGCCGTCCGGTTGACATGATTCCCGCTATTTCAGCAGCTTGTCGAATGTCTACTGCCTGCTTAGAGAGTGGAAAGGTAATGTTGAAACTCCAAGCTTAGCTTCTTCGTCGACCTCTATGGCCTGTAAGGAATAGTTGGTTGCCGTTGAGTGAACGTGCAGCTATCGCAAAGTAGATTGATACGATCGCCGCAGTTATAATTCGTTCTGTTTTACGGCATTCGTACGATCGCCGTAAAACACTTGTGCCTCAGATTTTCAAAGATAAAAGCTGCTAAACAATTAACTGCCTAAAACACTTAAATGTTTTCCTTGACTCTTATAATTACCCAACGTTTCTCTAAAATGTATGTTTATATATATTTGAAAAAATGAGATTTAATTTCGATAAACTTAATTCGTCGTGTTTAAGAAATAACAAAAATACAAAATGAAAATTAAATCGGGCGTAAGATTGATAATGTTTCCATATTGTTTTAAAATCAGGTCTATTGCAATGTACGCTTATCAATTGTTGTGGTACACACACCAGATTGGATTCTTGTCATTGTGAGATTACAGGCTTCTTGAAGAATATCAACTGATATTGGACAGACTTTCACTCTTTAAGTATCAATTTAAATTTGTCAATCTAATAACAGGTTGTCTGTCATTTCAGATTCATTCGTTACGCAGTACTACTGCTCAGATATTTCAAGTAAAGAAAACTGCTGGCAGGCTCTCTCGACGCAATTCGGATATTTTCAATAAACGCAAATTTTATCAATGCGATCACGAAAAGAAAGAGGATATGCAATGCCAGAACTATTTTCTAACATTAATGCAGTGTTGTCTTTTTATATCGAAACCAAAAAATAGCGACATCTTTTCTTGAAATATAAATATTGCTTGTCTCTGTTTTGCTTCACGCACAGCATTATTTTATCTGTCGACAAGTTATATTCTTTTCAATTCAGATATTTTAAAATGGATTTACCTTTAAGTCTATCCAAATTTATGTAATTTACTTAAACATTGTTGGAAGCTTAAGGTTGTTCACATTGTATGCAAGAAATAATTATCGTAATTTGTAACACAAATATTGTTCTTTGTTGTTGTTTTTTTTTTTTTTTTTTTTTTTTTTTTGTTTGTTTTTTTTGTTGTTGTTGTTTTGTTGTTGTTGTTTTTTTCATTTATATTTTAAAGTTACTACAATTTTTCCTCTTCCCTAAACAGAAAAAAACCTCCCGGGACCATTCCATAGGATGTCTCGTATATTATTTATAGAGACTCCATTAAGTACATTTTGCTTGCAGATACTTGCACAACCTTTATCAAGCAAATGTTGTGAATTGTTCTGAATTTCCACAGGGAACCTTCTAACCATGACCTGTCAGCGCCGCAAAGTTCGACAATTTGAGATTGTTTACATGGTACATAAAACTGGAGAGTAAATGTCTGTGGACACACAATCAATACAATCTCTTAGCGCGACTCTACTGTGGATTCACATTGGCCATTCAAATGTCAAATAGATGGCTTTAGTCATGAGATGCAACCTTCGTTAACATCATAATCAGTCATAAATTAATAGTCTTGTTAGTCGGTGCAAAGGGGGACATGTATATAGAGATAAAGAAGTAGCCGCAAACACAATCTGGTCGGTCAGTTTTGCGGATTTTTATTAATAAATTTGACGGATGAAGCTCAAAGTGCCAAGCTTAAATATACCCGGTCTACGGCGTAGCGCCTTGCTTTTAGAGCGTAATACCTAAGACACAGAGACATACATACGAAATTACACCTGCTGTCAATGTGTACAGCAAAGCATTTGCAAGGCACTATTAGTACAAATGGGATCACATATTAAGGATTTAATCACCTATACCCAGTTATAAGTTTATATTGTAAGGTTTATTGGTCAGACTATATGACATTCATTCACCTCTGCTTTGGAACATAATAAAAAACTGCACCGGTTTAGAACTTACTATTTAGCAATAACAATAAACAACCTATTCCTCACCATTTTTTTAAATAAAGTATGGTGTATCCTAAACTTTAAATACGTGGAGTATGTATATTGTCCTTGATTGTTGCCTTTTCTTACCTTTTCCAAGTAAATGTTTATTCAAATCATTCGAAAACAAAAATGGTGGACTAATTTTTTATGCACTCTTCATTTAAGTGTTGTAATAATCATCCGCTGTTGTCTATGACCATGTGATTACACCTCCTTTATTCACGTTTAATGTTTTTAATGTTTTCAATTATCTTGACAAATGCTTGACTAAGATTATTTACACAGAAATCTTGACATAATGTTTGTGTGTGGATAAGGAATGAATGTATTTTCTTTGCAAAGTTGTGATGGCAGACCCACGATTAAAATATGCGATGATCCAAACAATTTAGCACGTCGGAAATATTTAATTCACTATTGCCTACTTCAGGGTACTACTGCATTTATCGTGAATGTCATTTTCTCACTGTAAAGTCTTAAACATTGTCTACACTGTTGACCTGTACTTTATATGCTCTGTTGGTATTAATTACATCTATATACAGTGCAGTAAAATCTTATATTTTATCAGTTGTTTGTTTTATACAACGTTGGTATGAACATCCATGTAAGACCTTTAACATTTTGAAATGTTGAAATGTTTCTGTATATCATGAGCAACGTTTGTATTAACCGCCTTTATAAAGGTTAACACTTTATTTCTCAGAACTATTTGTCTCTAAGCAGCAGTTGAGACCAAGTGTACGCTCTCTGGGGCTCTCCACTTGAAACCAAGTGTACGCTCTCTGGGCCTCTCCACTTGAAACCAAGTATACGCTCTCTGGGGCTCTCCACTTGAAACCAAGTGTACGCTCTCTGGGGCTCTCACTTGAAACTATTCTTTGTCTAAACCTAATTCATACAAACTACTTTCGATGCCACGTAGCACATTCGTACAAAATTAACTTGACAGTTGTAAAATATGTAGTTGTGGTTGAAGATCATAACTTTCTGAATAGAAAATTGAACTAAGTAATACAGGTGCCAAATATATAAATCGAACAAGATGACAATGTTGGTAGAACATTTTGAAAGCTAATGAAGTTCACCTTTCTGCTAACAATGATTATCTCTTATCTCTTTATTCCAATGCTTCGTTTGCATCCAATAAACCCTACAGCTATTGCGTCAAAATGATGGGTATTTTTAAAGTTAATTTTTAAGGTAAAGACAATGGTTTAAGAGTAATACTTAAGTACCTAATATTAAATAATTACACGATAATTCCTCTGTGCCCTTGCTTTTATCCCGTTTGTCTTATAACATAGTTACTACACTCGAGCTCAGGCTTTGTAAATAAAGACGCCAAAATTGGGACAACCGGCTTTTATCGAATCATGTTATGGCTGCAAATATCTCGCTTATCTAAGGAAACTGCCTTCTGTATATCGGCACATACATTAGGTTATTCAATAAAAACGATTCTAGGATCAAAGACGTACTGTCTTTGGAGGTTTCCCTTCACCATAAATCACTCGTGCTGCTAATTTATTTCTTCCAAAAACAGGATTTCTTTAAATTACATCGATTGGATTTACCTTTCTTAACACTTGTGTAAGAGTGAAATAACATCAACACACATTAACAAACAATACACCAAAATAGTCTTCTATTTCAGTGTGTTAGACTTACCCAGCATTCAAAATGTACTTGATACGCATAAACAAAGAAGTATGAGCGGCTGACACCAATAGCGTTTAAAATTAAATAGCTGAAAACACTTGCTTCGTCCTTTAAATTACCAAACTTTTGTAGTATATTATCTATTGCACAACGGCAATATTTGCGTAGATTGCTACATTCAGAGTGGGTTTATCTTGTACATTTATGACAACTATTAACGATGATGCCCCGAGATTCATGAAACATTATTCCGTATGTTATTGTTCCTACAATCCAATATGCATTGTTGGTATCTTGTGAGAATTTTTCGCACGAATAAAGTGTCATACCATATCACATTGTTGATATATTATGCCAAAGAAAACATTGTTACTGAAATTATGTGCGAAAATGTGTTAGACTAGACATTGTTATATATATTGACATTTGGTTCTTTTTAAACTGCAAGTCGTCTGTAATTATGTATTGAGGTTAAAGGCATAATTTTATCTCTTAACTTTCAAATTTAATAATACAACTAGCACCTTGTTTGGTACACTTTGTTGTTAATCTTTCTTATTGTTTTCCTGCAATGAAATCACAGACAAAAATTCCTGGTTGACTTGTAGTTTATAATACGATGACTTATTTATTTCGCTGGCTCTTCCTTGAGTTTATACGGTTCAAGTAGAAAACATTCCAATTTTTATGATTTGCTATATGTCCCTGAATCATTGATCAATTATTAGTTCTGCAAGGAGCACTTGAGAGTCATTAACAAAACCTATGAAACAGGTCGAACCATAAATTTTTTTTCTGTGTAATTGCTAATTACAAATGTTAGATTTTAGGCAATGGAAATATTTTGGATTTTGTAGGAAAACGGTCATCGAAATTTCTGTGTGAAAAAAAAATCCGCTCCCAGTTTAGATGTTAATGCTGTTGTTACACTTATCTTGATTTACAAAATCAGATAGTGTACTTGCCTTTAAATACTGTACAAGACAAATATTGATGCAAAGCATAAAAGACCACGCAAAATATGTATTGTACCAGTAAGAGAAATATAGTAAAAATAAAAGAAATGTACTGGAAGGTTTAATTGTACATGAGCAGAATATAAAAGTGCCTTATTTGTTTGTACACTGTGTGCCTTATATTTACCAATTTACCAGTTACCATCGTGGCAGAATGCTTGGCAAAATGGCGGTCAGTGGAAGATGTAAACAACACTACCAGCCAATCAAATCGCGCGATTCCGTCGTTTCCCACCACAATGTCAGCAAGATTCCCATCACAGTAATCTTCCTTGCTTGACAAATCGTATTAAAAACAATACAATATAAACATATTAAAAAAATAAACAATGGAAATTAAACATATTTGACTATCATTATCTGACGACAGATTTTTATTGTGACAATCACGACTCTTTTTGATGCGACAATGGATTTTGAAGACATTTTTTTAGATTATTCTTGATGATGAACCGTATCGCTGATTACCGCTAAGATCCTATCTCCAACAATGGCAATCAGAAAACGTGACCACAGTACACTCAACGCTTCAGCGCGTCGTCAATTAAAAATATGTTACCCTCTCGGTCAGAGGATGTTTACTGTAACTTGACAGGCATTGTCGCAGGTATGTTTCTGATCCAATGGTGAGGTACTCATTATTTCATATCGTAATCACTCAATTCTTTAAAATTGCAACGTATATACAAAGACGTGCTTATTTCTGAGCATTAATGTATTTAATGTTTCCTGTATAGCTTTCGATTTCCGGATAGCCGAAAATGTCAATAAAAAACCGACACTCAGTTCCCAGTATGCTGCTGTGATGACATTACGCTGCGACAAATGACCTCATCTCCCATTATATCACTGGTAAACCAACTTTCCCGTGGTAAGCGTTACCCTCCCGTAGGGAAAAGATCCAAACCTTCCGCTGAGAAAAGGTCAAATTCACTCCCGGACTAGTCTTAGCACTGTGTTGTTATCAATTAAACTTGACTGTTAAAAATCAAGCTGTTACCGACTTCGACCGTACTTATGCTGCGTTAAATATATTTGATGTCGGTTAATTATAATTGTAAAATATAATTAGCAATAATCGTTTGATGTGTTGTTATTGATTACAAGTATTCCTAATTACTTGCATGTTTATAACTCTATCTAGTTATACTTTTATTTTATGATTGGAATTTGAACCGTGTCGTCATTTCGAAGTTTGACCAGTAAGTTGCTAAAATACAATATATATGGCAATGTTACGTTATTAAAAGCATGTAAAATTGTAACATTGCCACCAGCATCTATGTATAAAAATGTTAACAAATAGTAACCATTTATTTGATCTTATATCTTTTATGTTTCTGTTCTTTTCTTCCACTTTTTATTTCTTCGTTCCTTTAAATTTGCACCTTAATACATTATTCCATTTAAAATATGAATTTGCTTGATTATACTCATTTTACGTTTATTATGTTCAAGCATTTTTTAATTAGCTCCTTAATGAAAGGTCTAATTGTGTTATATCATCTTATACGCATGTTTATATCTTAAAATGTTCTTTAACTAATAATTGTGGCTTGTTAATCTACATGTATATTCTCCTATAAAGCTGAATTATGGAATTTAACAGGAATTAAAGTTATGCAAACAATATTCAAATAGATAAATATTAAAGTCATACTCCCATGTAATAATTTTATCAAAACTTAACAAAAGCAACACCTATATGGCCTTGAAGATTTCCAAACAGTAGCGATTAAAGCTTTTTTTTTATCCGACTATATCTTCATAAACTGATGAGTCGCCACAATCCTAGCATTACTTATAGATTGTGTATATCTATCACACATAGAATATTCGCGTGTCAATATCATAACATTACTTATAGCTTGTGTATATCTATCACTCATAGAATATTCGCCTGTCAATATCATAACATTACTTATAGATTGTGTATATCTATCACTCATAAAATGTTCGCCTGTCAATATCATAACATTACTTATAGATTGTGTATATCTATCACTCATAGAATATTCGCGTGTCAATATCATAACATTACTTATAGATTGTGTATATCTATCACACATAAAATATTCGCGTGTCACAGTTAGGCAAATCGCCATTCCGCCATGCTGTTTTACATGAAGTTTATTACCGGGTGAGATGCGGCAAATGATATTATATTCAGATTGTATAAAAAGAAAAAGGTGAGCGTTGGCTTTATAAACTATATTAACTTTTGCAGCGGATGGTTTAAGTCTTGACAGTACCTTATACTTTTACCAAACCAATTACAGGTAGATAAACCATTAGTAATCTGTGTTTTATATATTCACTCTATATGCGTGGGACCTCTTGTGTGCCTGGCAGAGATAGTAGGCTTTAACTGTGACTAATCAAAGACGAAATTCCTCTCGCCGATCAGTAATTTAACTAAAAAACTTAAGAGTACATAAAAAGCAAATATTTCTGGCAATCTCGCTTCTCAATCAAGAATGTGAATTCAAGAGAACTTCAGGAGATGTTGCTTCTATTATTCATAGACTGCGCCTAGCAGATATTGCTCGCTGAGGTTCTACAACTCTAAATGAGACAAATGGTGTTAACGGTTAAAATATCAAGGCAAAAACTTCTATCTAATAACAGTAATTGATTTAGTAGACTTATATGTATCCTTGAAAAGTGTTTTTCCTACTATCTTACAGCTACCTTAATTCTCACAGTATCAGAGATTTCAACTATTTTTATTTTATGTGTAAATGTTTGTCTTAGTTTTAAGAACATTTAGATCTTAAATTGTTTCTTTGTAATTTTATTTTTATCGGTATTTTGTTTTAAACGCTTAGATAATAGCACCCCCAGTAGTCTGTAGAGCATCTTATCAATGTGTATGTTTCTACTTAAGCTAACAAAATTAAATCACTTGCCTACAACTTGTTGACACTTTGTTAATCCTGAGACTTACTATTAACTTTTTTGTAGGTCTTCTAATCGAAATAATGCCTATCTCTCTTCTAAACACTACGTGGACATTATTTTTCAATGACGTCAATACGTTCGGCATAACTTGTCAAACAAAATGTCAGCGCTTGAACATTTATTAAAATGGATCGGTTGTATATTCATTGCATGAATTTGAGAAACCCACAAGGAAGTGCGAGGTTTGATCTCTGTAAAACCAGTTTAAGTACTCCAGTCGGCCCATATTGCCGACTGACCGTTCTAAGGCGGTAACTGCCGGGATTGCTCTTTTTGTTAAATAACTCATCACATATTTGTTCCGGCTTTTACATTTTGCGTGCTCGTGAATACCTTAGTCCTGTGTCTTTTAATTTTTTTTGTATATGTTTGCCATGCTCATAGGACTTTGTCTAATCTATTTTCTTCACTGGGTGTCAAAGAAATTTGGTCACATTTATCTTTTACTCTGTGCATTGAAACATAGCCCCGTACAATAGCTGCATTGTACACTTAAACTGTACCATCAATATCACTTTAACGATAAATAATGTCAACCTTTATGCATAGTGTGCAAACGAAACAACAGCAATCAACATACTTTTAGTGCTTGCTTTTGTAAACTACTTTGGTTTAATACAACAACATTTATGCGTTATTCAAGAATAATAAAAGTGCTTACTACATCGAGGAATTATGAATCTTCTGTCATTTGTAATCAATAGGCAAGTACATGTTAATATTTTTAAGTAGCGTTGCTCATATTATAGAAAATCATTTCAAAAGTTGTCATTTAATAATTCTATATCGATTATTTACACCTTATAATACGGCTGTTCAAACTACACGCTACTATGTTCCCATATGTAGAGTAAGGTTTTGTTGTGTATTTTACTATAACACCCAACGATATTAAAATAGTATGTATATTTGCCCACAATTTCCGATTATAATATCTTACTTGGTTCTTTTGTCGAACATTTTTGTCCGTTAACCAATACATCATAATCTATAAATTATGTAAATACTGTCTTTCTCTGTTAACAAACAAAATTCGTTTGTAACGCATGGAGTGAAAAATCTCTGTATATGTTCCAGAACGTTGAACAATCAATAAGTTATTAGCGCAAGTGTAGATGGTCTACAAACTTGTCGAATCTGTTAGTGTCAGTTTCTCACATCTACGCCAAATATCGAACCTTTCCCGTCATCTTTCACTTTAATCATTCTTTATACCGTCGAGTTAAGAAGATTAACCACAACAGCTCTTTCAGTAAATTTATGGCATGCTATGTTCTGCGACATTATCCTAACCATCATATGGAGTATTTGACCCTGCTGTACATATATATGGTGCATGGATCAACGTCAATTGGCCCAGACAATATCAACTGAAGAAGCTAGAATATATCGTGTAACATATATTTAAAACAGAAATAACATAGAAATACAGATCACAATACATTGTTATTGTGTTACAACCTTTTGCTTGTAGCTTTAAAACTTCCATCGATTGACTGCTGACGACAATTCGCTAACAAAAATGAATTCTTCAAGTTAATGCACATGTATGCATCAGATTGGTAAACAAGTTTGATATTGCCGACATTTCAATTTGTTTAAGAACCCGGCGCAATCTCTGCATGAATTATTTATCAGATGTTGGCAGTATAAAACTGTGACAACGACTTCTACAAAACAATCCTTTGTTATTATGGTCGTGTTAGGCATCGAAGTATAGCTTTGAACTTTTCTATTCAGATCATAACCTAAGTACAAGTCACCATTTATATATAATGTCGAGCTATACAAAAACTTTTTTCACTTGTTTATAACTGTTTCTTTTTTATCTTTTTCCTTAAATGTTTGACTTTACTAGCCAGAACTAAATTAAAATATAAAACCCGTCTCCTATACTATTATGCCTGATGATATATCTTATTTAAATCTCTAAATTTTCCAGCAAAACAAATTTCCGTTTGCCAAAAAATATTTAATATAGTTCAAAATAAACGAAAGCCAAATGTCATGAATTATTGCTATATGCAGGTATTGAGATCGATGTTCGCATTATTTTATCTCTGTATTTATGTGCATTTCAATTTGCTTTGAAAAATTGAAAAATAAAGATGTTTAATTCTATTCTGTTTTTCAATGAAAAGGGAATAATAGATTAATTTGTTTTAACATATTTTATTTCGACTAGTTTACACTACATAAAATGCAAACTATTAACCTGACCACTCGTTTCTTGTTATCTATAGTTCCGGCTCAAATACCAGACTTCCACACATCTTACAATGTGTATTAAACGAGATACATAATTTCTAGAACGGCTGATAAGAAGAAGACTCACCATTACAAATGTCACCAACTTCCTCTTACCATTACAAATGTCACCAACTTCCTCTTACCATTACAAATTTCACCAACTTCCTCTTACTATAAAAATGACTCCGCCTTTCGCTCACAATGATAAATGACTTTATCATCGGTATTGCTCTGGTAGTATTTTAACCTTCTGTACACGAAAGGACAAACCCATTCCTGCAATAGTCTGCAGTACAGTGGTTGTGACTGTTATTTATTTCTCAGTTATCTTGACTCAGATGCCGGAAATAAATTTTGAGTTATAAATAATGTTTATATACGAGTCAATACCTTTTAGGTTCTTCTTGCTTTAATAAATGTCCATGTTTTATCTTGTCAGGTTGATTTCCCTTTAATCTTTACTTAAAACATTATGTGCCGCAGCTTTGTCAATTATACTATTTTTTTCGACGACGTTTTATCTTTTACTGATTAAGAAGGTACTTTAAATTTTTTGTGTTTAATTGTTTTTATAACACGATCGAATAAACTAAAAAAATAGACAAGTGAAAGTTGAAATTCATCTGCATATTTCCATACAAAAATATTTATTATCTCTTTAAATGCACACTTATGGCATTATAGTGATGATTCTCTTACGATAATGTATTTCTGATATACGCCTCACTATCCCGTTGATCTGGACACCCAATCTATAGAAAATATGAAACAGTTCTATGATATTTACTACATATATGGAATGTTTAAATTACCACTAAACAAAGGTACAAACACGCGCCAATTTAATGCAAAATGAATAAAACACTTAGATAAAGCATTACACACGTACATTAATTGTACAAATAGCCTTTTACATGACGCTAGTGTCCTCTCTATAGTTATTGCCATTTATAATGTAATACATTTAGTAATAAAAATTCACAAATGGCTGATGGGAACATCATATGTGAGTCCATAAAAAAGAGACGTGACAAGTGACTACACATAATAATCATCATCGCCGTTATAACCATCGTTATATTGTTTTGCAGAGTATATGACACTGACCTATGAGTATTGCAATGGAGCCAATCCAACAAGTGTCATGGGACGGTCATTCGGCAAAAAAAAGCTGACGAACGTGTTTAAATTGGTTTATAGAGCTCTTACCTCGCACCTTTTGAGGTGTTTCTCAAATGCAGGCAGTGAAAAGAAAACAGATGATTTTGAACCAAGACGGTCTTAGTGATTACATAGTCCTAGAGCTACTGACTTCAGTAAACAAACATTAAACGTTTCAAAGTGTAGTCATTTGTTAGTTCTTTCTTTTTGAGAGTTATTATATTATTATTTTAACACATTTATTACACAATAGCTCAACCGAGAACGTTCGACAATGACCTGTTATACATTCTGGGAATCAATCGTGTTATCATTGAACTGTTTCATGAATTCATTTGCATTCATCGTAAGCATAAGTGCAAAATAATTCAACAATGAGTATGTCACCTTCTTTATAATATGTACAACATGTAATAATACAGGTGTCGTTAATATCAGTTTTTAGCTTTTCCCACTTTGCAATTTACATAAACGGGTTACATAATGTTAAATGCAACGGAGCGACAAAAGAATTAGAATCATCTAAGATACATGAAAAGGCTGATTATGAACATCCGTGAAAATACTCTGTTAAACTTTGATTCAGTTGAGGAACTAAGGCAACATTTATGCTAATGTGTGTTTTGATGTATCGGCAACTTCCATGGATAGCAGATTTGTGTTTTACCTAATCCATACCTAAAGCAAAACATACATACCGGGTCTTTTGTAGGTGTGTCTTATGTGGCCGTGTGTTATGTAAGCGTGTCTCATGTGTCACTCATCATTCTTGGCATCAGAATCGTAACGAAATAACGACAACTATAGTATTATAGGCGGTATTCGACGATTCGCTGATCAAATGCATGATTCGTGAGCATTCCAATTGGCATTTGGGAACACGACAGGTCTTACTCACTGCATTGAAATGCTCTTTCGGAATTGTATTATTTTCTGCTGAAACACGACTTCGATTAGAGACATAAAACCATATTTGTTTTTGAAGTGTATTGCAGCGACTAATTACGATCATCATAGCAACGTCCAGCTTTTTGGTGGAGGAAGACCCCAGACAAATATCTGGGTAGAACTACCGGCGCATCGCAAGTCAGGAAGGCCTTCCCACGCCCCGAACGGGACTAGAACCCACGCAGTTTCAGCAGTCATAGGAGTTCCAAATCAGCGACTCTGCCACTACGCGACGGGCGCCACACCCTTTATCTTTGAAGGATAGGATTTTTGTCTTAATTATAGTTGTACAAACCCTTTAATTAATTATCCGATTTCTAAGGCTACCTTGTCAATGCGTTTGTGATCAAACGGTGCCAAACAGCTGGATTCTGGTTCTAAAATCAGCCTACTTAGCTGGGTATACAATGATAGATTAACTTTAGTGAACTCATGTTTGTCGTATTATATTACAATATATATATTACATATTCATGACAGGGGCAAGCAGCTTTTAGTAAGATACTTTCAAGTGTTTTAATATGAACATATTAGGTGATCCTATCCTTATCAGTCCACCAATGTTTGCCAAACAGCAACAGCATATACACACTTGTATGATCAGATCTTTTCAAATAGTTGATATACAACTAGGTGCATGTGTAATCAATCTGAATGCATTTATTATAAGTCATAGGCTTTACAACAAACTCTACCGATCGAACATACTTAGAGTCGTAAGAGGCACCAGTGGTCTAATGGTAGAGTCACCGGTTTGCAACTTCTCTGAATGCTTAGCCTCTCACCGTTCTCACCGTTCTCACCGTTTGGTTTCAAGTCCCGGTCGGAGCAAAGGACTGAATGTGGAAGGTCTTCTAACTAAACTGCACTACGCCGGTCTTCTTCCCACACATTTGCCAAGTATCTTCCACCATTGAATAACCTGGACGTGGCTAAAATGACCAATATTGTGTTGCTGCAATGCATTAAAATGAACAACAACAAAATAAGCAAAATCAAGAGCTGTTCTAAGTGGCACACTATTTTTCAACACATGCTGAAATCTACCTCTCCACGTCGTGCCTTTTCAGTGCAAATATTGTTGCTTCATTATAAAATTATTGATTCCTATATATACTCGGAATACAATCTCCTGCACCAGATTTGCATTCTGCTGTCATATAACAAACCAGCCTGGGCATTAATTCAGCAGGATTGTTGTATCCACAACGGCTGACCGTTGATAGTGTCTAGTTGAGTGAGGTTCCGCATCCTCAGCAACAGAATCACAATCCCTATTTAGGCCACAGCCATTTGTGACTCCAGGCATCACGGAATGTTTTCGTATCGATCGCTGAAAAAGTTTGACATAATGAAAGAGAGTTTAAAAAGACGTGTGCAAGTGTCATCTACTTATGCTTTTATTTAAGCTTAGCCTCGGATAATACGAACAAAACAAAACGTCAAACAATTTTGTTCCGAGGCAGAAACTAGTTCCAGATAGAAAGACCGCATTTTGCAGCTGTAACGATAGGTTTTCTAGGTTAAAAGATCTTTAAGTGATGGACATAATTGGCGTTGGAAGATTTCATTACCTGTTAATAATTTATTGTATTATGAAAAAATAACCTTACGAAACATTTAAAATAATGATTGTGTCATAAGCAAATTTCTGTACAAATATGTTCAAGAAGACAATTGCTATTCGGAATGGGGAAAACATAGTTTCATTCGCTGATAAAACTTTACATTAACCCATATTTATTATAGATTCAGCTTAAGATAACGTTTGTTGATGTGTTTGGTGTTTTAACATGGTAACAGTGGTTTAATTAACTCTAATGTTGAAACATACAATTAGATCCAACTTTCTTTCCTTCTAATTATGTATACCTTGTATATAAGACCTAATTACTTTGATGTCTGCACGCGATGGTTAATTGGAGCATTTTGTCATTCTGCAATTTCCAACAGCTGCTAGAAAAGGAATCTCTACAGTGTAAATACACCTGAAATCAGATACAGGGGACTGCAGCACGGATTGTTGTGAATTGCTTGGTTATAAAGTACTACTACAAAGGACAAATATTAGTTTGAGGAACAGTGTATTTTAAAGCATATTTACCACGGACCTTTGTGCTGGTTCAGCAAGTCGAGAGAAATTCTGTCATACAGAGTAAAGTGTTTGGAAATAATGTAGTGACCAACGAAATGCTGAATTAGATTCAATGGAAATATATTTTTAAGAAAAGGAACCAGACGTGAACTGAATGGGCTAAGAGTTTCATCATACTGAAGATGACAAAAGAAGTTGTAAGTATTGGGTGTTGTTCGATGTCATATATAAATTGTATTAATTTTGAGGAAGACGTCAATATATGCATTTAAATTTAAGTTTGATAATACATATCATAGGAAAGTTAGACATTTTGTGTCTCAACTTAATATCGGAATTATTCTTTCCTTCAGCTGAAGCAATATTTATTTAACAACAGCAGTACTGAGGTTATATATAATAATCCAAATTTATAATATGTAATTTGTAGCTCTAGGTGTTGTTGTTATTGTTTTATATAAATGTAAGTGTTATTTTTAACATTTAAACAAAGTTTCCCCTTTAGATACAATGGTTTCAGAATGTTTAAAAATATTTAAAATAAATGAAAATAGTGTTCCAAAAAATTAAGAACATATTTGTTGCGAATTTTGTTTTTACCAAAGTGACTATTTTCATCATATCTAAATTATTTAACTAGACATCCGTCCAAGTTAAATAAAATTATTCTTACCAGCAATAAATCGCAATTATATTTTTGGGGCATACATTTTACTTTATGGGAATATTTTTGACCAAGCAAAAGGCTTTGAGTGACCTTTTTAACAAACTGTTAGACAGGATCTGCTCGGCGGAAACTACTGACTTTAGTCTAGGTTTCATCTATCATTAATTAGGACAACCTTTCGAAAGAAAGAGGGGCAGTTGTATGTTTGTCTATAAAGATATGATGATAATATGTTGCATTATTAATTTCAATTTAGTTGTTTGTGTGAATCAGACATTTAATTATTTACAAATTGAAAATTAACGGGGGTTGTATCGTTAACATCTAGACTTTAAATTACGTCACGTTACCACATTCGGCCATACTCGTTTCTTTTGTCGGTGAGTCCCGATTATTCAAGAGAATTGACTTTTCTGAGAAGTTCTTAATGGGTGATTGTGTAATTATGACACGAAACTCATGGCAGATTGTCCATGTTGGCAGATTGGCCATGTTGGCAGATTGACCATGTTGGCAGATTGTCCATGTTGGCAGATTGGCAATGTTGGCAGATTGGCCATGTTGGCAGATTGGCCATGTTGGCAGATTGGCCATGTTGGCAGATTGGCCATGTAAGTAAATGAATATGGCAACTGAAAACTAACTAACAAACAAAATGAGGATTTTATTTTACAAACAAATTCTAATATTCGTTATTCCTAAATAAATTGAAACAGTATTTGTGTTGTTGGTATAACTTGTGTTATAAAACCTATGTCAAATTTCTAAGCTGCAACCTGTACATTATACAAAAAAATAATTATATTAGTGCAGTGTAATATGTGGAGCAGTGTTTCGTGGCGGTTTTATCAAGAATTTAACTTCTCAGATAAATAATAATTACTACGGAAATAAAGGAATATCATGCAGATTACTACTCTTTGTGAAAATGATTTAGAATTAGTAGGACACATTATGTCACGTGATTTAAGGCACTATAAACTGTATAGTTTTATTAACGGTCAGCAACATGGTGCGTATTTTGAATGCAACAATATTATATTAACAAATAATTTAAAGTTAAAATACCAGAACAATGCGTCAGTTTATGAACAGATTACAACTCATTGTTATGAAGCTGTATAAATGATACGGGGAGTGTGGCGAGTGAGTTGGTCACTGGTTACATAGTGGCCACCACGTTTCACTGGATATTGTATTCATATGAGCAGTGGATACAAATATTTCTTTAAAATCAATACACATAATAAAATATGTTTTAAGAACACACTGTTTGCTTTCTTGATTGAACATCCTTATTGTATCATGCGTTGGTCTACTTTCTCCGAAGTCTTTTGTGAAGCGACGCGTGTTTCTGTCTGTCATGAACTTCAATTACAGCTCAATATTAATTACTTCGGAAATGTCTGATTATCGCTGCAGTCTATGTCTTTAGTTGATACGATTTACAATAAACACTCACTCTTATCGCTATTTTAGGTGTGAAGAAAAAAAACACCATTCGAAGCAATACTGTTAAATCAACAACTAACAATGTAGTGCCTCTGCTGAATCATGGATTCGCACGCAAGACAGCTTAAATTTAGTCTCTTGTACTGTCTCTGAGTCCGATTTCATAAAGACCAACAGCTCATTTCAGATTTTAATCCTTAATAAAAATATCTGCCATTTGTAGCCTTAAAGTTAAAACGGTTTCTGCAGAAAATATTGATTACGATTGGTCGTATATTGAGGCCCTGTCGCGAAATATGAGGCCGGTAGTGTCGTGTTGTTTCTACTTCACCGATCGCTTTGTCCTCTTGCTCTAGGCAGCTGTGATGTATCACATGTTGACCTTGGCCGGACGGTACAGTCGTCATAGATAATAAATGTTTTGTTTGTTTTGATACATCGTAGCGACCAATTATGATAAGTAAATGTACCATTTGCAAAAGCGATCGACATATTGACTGTAAAAGTATTTTTTGTACTAAATCTTCATTAAACGAACTCTAACGTTTGATACATCGATATAGACAAAATAAAGCGTTCATTGGCTTTGTGTACTTACTATAATGATAAGCGACACTGTAAATGTCGCTCTTCACAAAAAAGTTTCTTATCCTAGTCGTTCGTTGTTGCCGACTGACCTTTCCAAGGTGCTAACTGTTGGGTTTTCCATATTTTTGAGTAATTTATCTTCATGATGTTTTTCTCACATTAACATGTGTGGCTTGTACCTTTGCCTGTACTCTTTCAAAATTTATTGTGATTCGTTAATCTCATTTCCATTGTTTTCCTTGCTAATTTTATCTCACCAATTTTTTTTTTGTTATCTTCATACATTACCTTAAAGCAGATAAAGTGCTGCCTTGTCTGTTTATATCATGTCGTGGCAGGATGCAAAAATCATTCACACCATCCTGACACCAGACTGACAGTTCATGGAACTACCTTAATATTCGCTTGAACGTCAGCTAGGAGCCATACCACTTTCAATCTTACGACTTGGTATGTCACGGAATGGATTTAAACCCGTGGCCTCCGGTACTTAGAATTCTATTGCATGCGTAACCTGTTTTAGAAACAGGCACCCAACTCGGCACTTTTGCCTAAAACTTTTTTTTTCTTTCTTTCTATTTTACGCAATGTCTCGTCCTTGTGTTTGTGTGACGTTGACATTCTACTAGACTGTAAATATACATTGGACTGATGTTTTTTTTTTCAAATTGCAATACACATGTTGCAATATCTAAGACACTTATTGGCCCTATGATATGTTCGTATTTATGTTTCCTGTACATTTCCGAAAACAATTATTCCTGGTGGGAACATCTGTTAACAGTTCCGTTTCTATTAATCTCAGGAGGGTCATATTAACTTTAAAGAAACCCACCGTGTATAATGATTTCTGGAAGGTCTGTCAAAAATGTCAGCAATTTGTAACTAACTACTGAATTATTTTGTAATTATATTTACTCAAAAGATCTGAAAAGTGCGAAAGCGCTTACAATCCCGTCGAGAATCGCTACACGGGCGTTGTAACTTCCAATTCATTAGCCATTCGGAACGTCTGTTAAATCCACATTTATCCTTTTGTGCGGTGACATTGATGTCGTCCGCACTGAAGCGCGGTGAAATTGTTTACAGGGTTGTTGTTGTAGTTATCAGGTCATTACTCGGGTTAAGCCGTTTAGCAGTGCTGTACTAAGTTTTTGTTTTTTTGCTCGTTCAATATTCCATGTTTGAATTCAAGAAAAAGTTTTTACAAAATTTTTAATGAAAAGATATTTTTGAAAGATGCAATAGCATGCGAAAGCGGAATGTTTGAACATATTTACATCTCACTTTAAGCCAGGATATTTATTGGGACTATGTGTAAGACGACATTTTTTTTGTTCAAACATACAATGAACGCTCACTTATGCTCTGCGTCAATTTGTATCTTTTTGTTCAATTGATCCAATCTGTAACAAGAATACACAGTCTCCATCTGATTATTACAATCACCTTTTCACACGTATCCATCATAATTCATAAAACCATTCACTTCATTGCATTTGTCAATAATATTTACTTATAAGACAAGCATGGAACGAACCACACAATAGTGGGAAATGTCCTTTTATGCAAAATATATTTTAATCATAATAATTATTATAATTATAATTATATTAAATAATAGGTATAATGTTAATAAAAAGAAGGAAATAATAACATCGAGATCAGTATTTACACTAAGAGCAGTAAAGGTCACAAGTTTATTAAGTAGTGCATTGTGTGCAAGTTAAGTAAAAGATGTTGAACAGCAGTATAAACAAGTAAACTAATAATGACAATAAGTAAAACAAACAACTGGTGGTAAACAAAAGTAGATTTCAATTGATTTATTGCTAAGGTGGTCTAATTCTTGATGACTAGTGTACAGTAAACGTTGTATGTGTTAAAACTAGACTTCATGTACCGCACGTGAACCTATGTTTTACAAAATCATCAAAACAAACATTAATACAAAATTGACGAAAGTAGAAAACAATAAGTAGTGATGTAGTGTGTTGTGCATGGTTTTCCGTGGAAGAAAGGGTATATCGAAAATAATGTTACTTTTGTAAACGTGTTGATTTTTGCTTTGATAAAGTATTAGTGATTGGATATTTTGATAAAACAAATTAAGAGTGGATTAAATATTTTCTGCCTTTCTACCTATTTAAATGAACGCTGCCAAGTTCAGTACGTTAACACTACCGAGAGTCTGATACTCCTGTTTTAGTATTTCATATTTATTTTATGCTAAAATTCAATACGAGGTAGATTTAAAACTCATTCGCATACCTATAAATTTCATTTTAAAAAGGAGGAGTGGGGCGGAGTAAACCTTCGATTCAGCATATTCGTGTAAATATTTACAATGGAAATAAGTGCTTCTCCAATAAATATTTTTACATGTTTCATAGGGTTGCATTTTTACATAACATACAAATCCCACGATTAAACAGTACTTCATACCAAATGTAAATAACAACAGCAATAAAATATGACCGCACTGTGAGCTATTTCAAAAGAAGAAGAAGAGAATGATGTCAAAGAGGCACGAACCGAAAGCACCTATAACGTCAAAACAACTTACATAAAGTTGTGTCTAAATTGTTAAGGCAAAGACTTGTCGACATATAACCCTATGTACTTAATGTTATTCCGATGTTAACATTTAAGATACGGTTACAGCGAGTACCTTTTTGGTTTGGACCAAATATCCAACTGCCTGTGATATCCTTGGAATGGACGTTCTTTTTCTTGGCCGGTCACATTACCACTACAACCATTAAACCCAGATGTTCTTTAAATTGATGACATTTCTTTTGCATTATATATTACAAATGTTTATCAGTGTATTTCTTAAGTTTGTAATCCGAGTATTTTAGTTATTACAATTGTGTAAATAACTAATGCTTATATACGGCATATGTCGTTACAGTATTGTCACTGTTATTAAGAGTACACACATATATACAAAAAGTAATAACAATATTATACTGTTTCCAAAGCTTATGAAATGTACATTCCTTAAAAGGCTTATATGTTTTGTACTCTATAGTGCGTGGGGTTATTCAAATTACACATTTCTTAAAAGGCTTATATGTTTTGTACTCTATAGTGCGTGGGGTTATTCAAATTACACATTTCTTAAAAGGCTTATATGTTTTGTACTCTTTAGTGCGTAGGGTTATTCAAATTACACATTTCTTGGACAAGCTTTAGTGTTATTTCTTTACTTCATCACTTTGCTAATCAATTTATCATTTATTCATTTAAAATGGTGTGGTTGTTATTTCAAAACAACATACATTCATTAGTACAAAACATATATGTTTAGAAATTGTACTATAGGAAAAAGGTCGGTACACTTATTTTATCGAAGGAATCGATTATTTACCAAAACGTCTAATCTAACTCAAATATTCCAAATGAATATTAAAATTGTAAACACTATCCTACATTCACATGTATATAACAATATTGAAATGACTACATGTAACATCACTATTACAATGTTGATCCACGTATCTACTCAAGGTTTTTCGCTTCATTTCTTTGCAACGGATTCCATTCTACGGTCATATTACCGGCTAGCCGGGTCATACATGGTAAATGAATTGTTTTCTATATAGCCACAATGGCTACATCCTGGTAGTGTTTACTTGTAATGGGTACCTGCTCGACAGCAACAAATTCACAACTAATGTTTATGTGTCATTGCGTTAGTGGTTCGGTTTCAGGACAATTATGCTATCACACTAGAGCTATTGTCAGCGAACTTGTATATGTCAAATAAGCTTTGGTCTTTCTCATGTCCAAACTCGTAATGGAAGAGCATTCATACTAAATCTAAGAAATGCCATCCTAGTTATATTCTTGTTAATTGAAAACATCCACATAGAAAGTTTGAACGACATTTTATTCCAGGAAATCTGCAGGTGATGGAAATAATCGGCATTGACTACACATAATTGCTCGTCAATGATCCTTGCATTAAGGATGTGTACGCATAATGCTATATAAAAGGGCCCTTGTTCTAATAAGATTAAGAACATTGTGGCTCAAAGTGTTGAACGTACGTATAATATGTTAGTTTTCAACATAACGCTGTTATATATTTTATGTTATCAAGGATTTGTTATTCTATATTAAAGTACATTATGTTTAACATTATCTGTGTTGTGTTGCTCTTGTTGGTTCAACGAATAATGCAACAGAACCTTCTACTGATTTCTTAACGTAGTTTCCTGTATGTAATATTTAATGATTGCGACTTCTGCACGCGATGGTTAATTTGGGTATTTAGTAAGTATCATTCTGCAATTATCAAACGGTGCCAGAACACGCGCCACAGTAAATACATGTGGTGGCGTATTCCAAGGGTTCTATACGCCAGCATTAATGTTTTTGACCAATATTGAATGAAAAAAAAATCTCTGGATCACAGTTGACAATTACACTTTTAACGAGGTTTCATCAAATCCATCTGTGCATACATCCGGATATAACGCGCAATGCAACCCTTCTTTGTAAATATGGTTAGTTGTATCGTGGTCAAGTTTTTAAATAATGCGTTTTTAAAACATTAAATAAAGTTTATGACAAGTGCAGGACAATTTCAGTGACAATATAAGCAAGTTTATTGCAAAACAGATAATAAAACAAATGCCATTAATTGCACACATGTTTGTCTGACAACTGTTTCCCTTCATTCAACCACGGTATTATACCAGCGCCCCACAAAGTCTGGGGGCACAAGTCTTATTGAAACTTCTCTACTGTCTACTAGATGGCTATAAACGTGTACGAAGTACAATATTGCTTTTCTAAGTAACCTTTCTCAGCAGTTACGTTATTTTCTTTGCTGATGCAGAGTAATACTGGCAATAGCTTTTTACGCCGTCTATTTTTGTGGAGCAGTGAATGCATATACAATAACTACAAAAATGGTCTGCTATATTAGAAATTAAGTGAATAACAAAAGTATTTACCGTCTCGTTGACTGGATGGCTACAGCGTCAGGCTTAATTATGGTCTCTAGCAATTACCTATTTTAACGTGCTAGTTTAGTGACAGAACAAATTGTAAGAGATCAATACCGTCTGAGACCTTGTATCATAATTGAGGATGCCAATAAATTTAAACTCACTGCAAGAAGAAACTATGTTTGTTGGTTTCCGGTCGCTTAATGGCCTATAATTGGTTGTACACGTAATAAAACCTACAAAGAACGGCTCAATCATTAAACAATCAGACCGTCGTCTTTACCTAAGGGCGGTTCTCAGGTAGATAGTTCAAGATTTATTCAAACGACACGTCGACATTTAACTTGTGGTGATAAACAATCTACGGTCTCCGGAACGCCCTTTAAGAAACGGATGAACTCAAAGTTATGACATTTTTAGATAAGTTTTGGGAAAACACATCGACACCCAACATTGTTAAACATAAAAGCTTTATTTCATAGAAATCTGCACAGCGATCTCGATACAGCCGTACGGATGACGTGATTCTCGCTATTTCATAGCAACGACTTGAAGAATGTCTACGGTCTTCTCAGATAGCAAAAAGGTAATTTTAAACTTCGTGCCTAACATCTCCATCGACCTCTACCGCCTGTAAGGAGTTGCCTTTGGGTAACCATGCAGACCTTCTGTTATCATTCTTTTTAGAGTTTATGGCATCCGTACAGTCGGCGTAAAATCCCATGTATTGGCAATGCAGCGCACCTATTTTAAAGGTACGAGTTACTACTTTAATATATATAAACTGTATAGGATTATATTTACTTTATTGTTATTTAGTTCTGTGTTTTTAATCTCTTCGGAACGTAAAACAGTATATTAACGGCTCTGTTTGAAAATTCCACGAAGTTCACATAAGGAATCAAAAATAAACATTCAATTACATTATAAAAATAAAATATGTGCGTAAGAATGATTTCTTTTTTATATTTGTTAAAACTGGGGTTTTTGCAATATACGTGTGTTAATTGTTGTGGTACAAAACAGGAATGGATTCTTCTCAGTGTACGATTACATGCTTCCCCAAAAATATCAATTGACTTTGAACAGACATTTACTCTTAAAGAATCAATTTTAATTTGTCAATCTTATAACGGGTTGTCTATCCAAATAATTTTAGATTCAGTAGTTACGCAGTACTACTGCTAAGATATTTCAAGTAGAGAAAGCTTTTGACAGACACCTCTCAAGGTAATTAAATTACTGATAAGATGAGAAGCGGGAGTTTTCAGTAATTGTAGATTTTAATCAATATCATCAGAAGGAAAAGAAGATATTCAATGTCCGGAACTGTTTTCTAACATTAAGGCATAAATAAAAATATATAAGACAAAGTCCTATGAGCATTGCAACATATACAAAAAATTTAAAAGACACAGGACCATGGTATTCACATGCACGCCAAATGTAAAAGTGAGAAGAAATCTGTCACGAGTCATTAAACAGAAAGAGCAAACCCGACAGTTACCGCCTTGGAACGTCCAGTCAGCAACATGGATCGACTGGGGTGCTAAAACCGGTTTTACAGAGCTCTAACTTCGCACTTTCTCAAATGCACGCAATCATTTGTTGACTTTACAAAGAGTTTGTGTCTATTTAAGTAGACCGAAGCCAAAAGAGTTGACTTATTTTCTTGAAACATAAGTATTACTTTTAATTTTTTTACTACAGGAACAATATTTATAGAATCTATCGGCGCTTTATACTGTCCTCATGGCTGTTATTTTAAAATGGCATAAGCTCACAAATCTTTTGAAGTTTCAATAATTTACATAAAACTTTATGACTAGCTTAAAGCTTGTTGGTATTATATGTAAAATACAATTATCGTAAACTCCTATTACAAATATTGTTCTGTCCTTTTCTTTTGCATGATTGGTATTTTATTGTTTCTTAAGATAAAAATGTTTATAATTGTAACACAATAAACCCGACTCCTTAATTAGAAAAGACATCACGAGACAATTCCAAAGGATGTCTCGTATATTATTTATTGAGGTTCCAGCTCCATTTAGCTTTCAGATAACTGTATAACTTAAATGTAGCAAATGTTGTGAATTGTTCTGAATTTCCACAGAGAACCTTCTTACAATGGTCGGCCAGCGGATTTAACTTTGTTTACATGGTACTTAAAACTGGAGAGTGACTGTCTGTGGACACACTATCAATAGAATCTCTTTGTTTGCCTCTACTGTGGATTCACATTGGCCATTAAATGTCGGGCAGATAAATTTAGTCTAGTCATGAGGTACTTCATAATTAATAATCAGTGCTTAATTGTAAATATCATAAGTATGTGCTTACTTCTTGTTTATGCATAGGGGAACATGTATATAGATAAAGAAAGCAAATACATTCTGGTCAGTCAGTTCCTATTCCCAGTTACCATTGGGAGAATATATATTTTATATGCGAGAGATGAGGTTGTTGAAAGCAGCCATGTCAAGGTTACATAAGCCCGTGGGCTAAAGCACAGCGTCTAGCTGTTACAGCGTGATACATAAGACACAGAGGCATTCAAATCGCTATATACGACATTTCAACAGCTGTCAATGTGCTGTATTCCAAGGCACTATTAGTATAAGTGGGATCACATTTAAGGATTTAGTCACGTACACTTTCTTATAAGCCTTAAGTTTAATTCATCATATAAGGATTGTTACATGGATTATCCTTTGATCGACTTTGTACTTTGGTCCCTTAATCTATCCATCTATACATTAACATGATGCTACAACCATTTACACTTCTCTGATCATTTTTGTCTTATTTGAAAAAAATATTTTCATTTACATTCGTCATTTTTTATAGTATCTTTTGTTAGAAATAATACACCCCTCTCGATCTATCTCTCTTTCTCTCTCTCTTGCTCTCTCTCTCTGTCTCTCTCTTTCTTTGTCTGTCTGTCTGTCTGTCTGTCTGTCTCGCTCTCTCTCTCTCTCTCTCTCTCTCTCTCTCTCTCTCTCTCTCTCTCTGTAAAACTGATTTAAACACCCCAGTCGGTCCCTTTTGCCGATTTACCGTTCCAAGGCGGTAACTATTGGGCTTGCACTTTCTGGTTAATGACCCATCAACATGTGGCTTGCATGTTAATACCTTTGTCCTGTGTCCCTTCAAATTTTGGTATATGTTGCAATGCCTATAGGACATTGTCGTATTTCCTTATTAATACATATAAATGTCAGGTTTTAAAGTTGCTACGATTTATGGACATTTCAAGGGAGACCCTTCTGCTTTTGCATCTCTTAGAGAACTAAAACTTACAAAATAATGATTAAAATGCACCACTTTATGACATATAATGAACAATAGATAACTAATTTAACATCATAAAGTAGAATCGACCCTTACTTGAAATAAAAATAAGTTTAGTATGTATTTCGTCCTTGATTTTGTTTCATCATACTTAAATGAAACGAACTGAAAAAGTCCATCTACATGTATACTTAAAATAATTAAAAATCAAAAAATGGTAGAATATTTTTTTCGTTTATCTCTATTTTATACTTAGTAATAACAATACCCCCACCCCCTCCGCCCTACCTGTTATCTATAGACATGTGAATATTATATCTTTATCTTTTTTGATGATTTAAATGTTTTCAATTATCTTTAAAAATGTACGACTAAGAACAATTATCTATATAACATTTTTTTCAAACCTTGACATTATGTCTCTTTTGTGCATAAGGAAGGTGTAAATTGTGTTTGTATAGTGGTGGTATGAGTTTCCCAGGTAAAAACAATACACGATTATCCAAACACCTTAGCACGTCGGAAGTATTGCATTGCCTTCTGCTACTCCGCCTGCTAAGTTTTTATCACACGATTCCCCTTGTTTTCTATTGAATACACCCATTACGTATTGTTATATTACAAAAAAGTGAGTGGTTTTTTTTATTGATGACGCCATCGACGTCATCGTAATGCAGATCACCTCATACTACTATTTCCCTAAGTACTGTTGTTAAAATTTCCTTAAATCTTATTGGAGTTTACAATCATGTGGTAAAAATTAAAAACAGATTAGACATTCGTTGTCATTTAATACGACTGTTTATAAATTCATCCAGGAAAAGTAATAGCAAGCTCGCCATAGGCTCCCTTTCTATAACTTTCCCTGAAGTCGTTAAATATATATTTGTATTAAAGAACAACGAGCGTCAGATTTATGTATGTGAAGACTTAAATATTTTCTAATCTCATGTACATGTACGTTATATGCCATGTTTGTAAATATCACACTTATAAACATCGCTGTAAAACATTTATTATCTTACAAACTGTTTGTACGCTGTATGCAACGTTGGTATGGTATCAACCTCACGTATAAGCATCCCTTTTAACATTTTCTAATGATTGTATGCCATTTGCAATGTTGGTATTAACCGCATTTATAAATATTGTTGTTTAACCTTTATTTCTGCAACACTCTGTCTATAAGCTGTGAAGCCTCTCCAGAGTTCGCCACTTAAAACTAGTGTTTGTCTACCTCTGACACAAACTATTTTATGCAATATGACACATACGTGCACAATTACTGAATCATTCAATTGATATGTTGGTAAATGTATATTTCTATGGTTGAAGTTTTTAACTTTAAATCACAAATTTACCTCAATAATAGAGATGCCAAAAATATAAATCGAACATAATGCCAATTTTGGTTGGAACAATGCTAAACAATGGTTACCTTTTTTATCTCACTATTTCTATTCTTCTTTTGCATATATCACGTATTGGACCCAACAGCTATTGCATCAAAATGAGGGGTCTTTTTAAACTATTGTTTCACAGTAAATACCTAGGTTTAAGAGTTATATAAAGCTTCACTCATTACCTCTTCTCCTCTGCTATCAACACGTTACCTTATACCATACTTACTACAATTGACCTTAAGTTTTGGAAATAAATATGCCAATGTTTAGACAACCAGCTTTAATCAAATCATTTTATTCCTGCAAATGGATCGCTTATCTAAGACATCTGCCTACCGTTTATGGGCACATCTATTATTATGTTCAGTAAAGAACGGTTCTAGGATCAAAGGCGTAGTGCCTTTGGTGTTTATTCTTTACCATAAATCACTTGTCCTGCTTATGTAGTCCTTCTTGAAAGAGTATAGTTTTCTTCGAACTACATCCATGTGATAAACTTTACTTAACGTTCGTGTAAGAGTGAAATAGCATCAACAAACAATACACCAACATGGTGTTTTATATTTATCAAAAATTAAATATACACTTGATATGTATATACATAATTACAAACGTGTAGGCGGCTAAAACTGATAGCATGTTACAATTGTATAGCTGAAAAGAGTGGCTAGGACTATTTATATTGCCAAACATTTATAGTATATTATACATCTCACAACGGCTAGAAATGCAGAGAGTGATAAACTCCGGGTTGGTTTATCTCATACCTTTATTGCAACTTTTAACGATATTGTCCCAAGATTCATGATAAATTATTCCGCATGTGGATACAAGCGAAAAACTCCACGCATATGCATTGTTGTATTCTTTGCATGAATAAAGTGCATGTTAAGTGGTTGATGTATGATGACAAACGGAAGTAGTTTTAATAAACTTAGGGTTAGAGATAATACATTAGATTAAATATGATTAAACATTGTTATTGTGATTTTAAACTGCAAGGCATCTGTAATTATGTATTGGAGTTAAAACATCATTTAAACCTCTTAACGGTGAACCTGAAGACATTAAGTCAACCGCACCGTTTTTGAGACTCTCTGATATAGTTCTCAGTTATTGTTTTCCTAAAGACTAAAGCATCTGTAGACGAAAAAAGTGACAATCAATGTTGGTGTTTGACTTAAAGACAGTGCTTCTCCATATTGCTGTATTGATAAGTCAACACATGTCTGTTTAGAACTCGATTGACATTTGAGATCTAACACAAAATGGCATCATGAACAAACTAAAATGTCAAACATAACAATAAAATATAGCAACAGAGTGAAAAACAAAAGTGTGTTATCACCACATCCGTACAGGTTTTAAAACAAGATATAACGTTATTTGCTTCATCTTTCTTTGCATTTCGGGTTTATTTGTAGTTTGTAGTACGGTGATTAGAATTTATTTCTTTGGCTCAGTTTATACGGTGTAAGCAGAAAACGAGAAACAGTCGTAAACATTCCAATTTGTATAAGAAGCTCGCGCTTTCTATCCCTGAATTATTGATTACTTATTGACACTACTACAAGCACTTTAGCGTCATTTACAAAGTATTTTCACGCAAGTCGAAACAATAGCTTTTATCGTACATTTGTTTATTAAAAATATTAGATTTTATGCATAGAAATATAATTGGATGTTGCAGCAAACCCGTAATTGACATTAAAGCTTGATATCATCCGCTTCTGTTATTGATATCAATGCTGTTGTTTCTGTTACCATGATCATCAACAATGTCAGATGGTGATTGCACGTTTCTTGTATTTTTAAATAATGTGTGGAACAATGGGTAACAATAAAAATTGTTGTTACCTTCTGGGTCAGAAAGTGCTACAGTTACTTTACAGGCCTCGTCTTGATTAAGCTTCTGACCCACGGGTAAGGTACTCAGTATATTTCCTATCCTGAATGAGGACTCATGACGAATAATTAAACATTACAACGTATAAACAACTGTCTACCTCCGCGCACTAATATATTTAGTGCTTCCTCTATAGCTTTCAATTTTAAGACATCTGAAAATGTAAAGGAAAATCGACACCTATTTCCAAAATGCGGCTGAGAGAGAAACACCATGCCGTGACAAATGGCCACGTCTTCCATTCTATTACTGATAGCCCAACCTACCTGAGGTAAGCGTCTTTCCCTTCCGAAGTGCAAAGATCCAAACCTTCTGTAGAGAATTGGTCACATTTATTCCTGGACTTATCTTCAGCACTGAGTTGTTTTCAATCAACAATGACTGCTATAAAGCAAACTGTTATCGAGTTTGAATGTATCTATTCTTCTTTAAATATTTCTGAGATCGTTTTTTAAAAATATGTTTGACAATCATTGTTTGAAACCGGTTAAAGCACCCCAGTTGGTTCTTTTTGCCGACTGACCGTTCCAAGGCGGTTACTGTTGGGTTGCTCTTTTTGTTAAATGACTCAACACAGATTTATTCTTACTTTTACATTTGGCTTGCGTGTGAATACCTTTGTCCTGTGCCTTTTCGGGGTCTGGAATATGTTGCAATGCTCATAGGACCTTGTCATATATTCTTATTCATGATTACAACAATGTTATCTGTGCAGTGTGGCGTTCGTAAAAAAATCACCCCGTGCATGTAATCCATGTTGTCATTTATTTCATCCTATAAGGATTGTTACTTGTATTTACTTTGATGGACATTGGACTTGGGTTCCTTAATTCCATTTTCACAAGAGCATGCTGCTACAACCATTTACACTTCTCTGGTAATTTTCTTTTCTTTAGTCAAAAAATTAATTTCAATCACAATCAACAATTTTGTGTAGTTTTTCCAACAGAAATGATATCTATCTCTCTTCTAAGTGGACATTATTTTCAATTATGTCAATACTTTTGTCATAACATATCAAAGAAAACGTCAGCGCTTGGGCATCTTTGATTCGAATGGATGTATTTTCTTTTCATTGCTTGCATTTAAGAAACCCATCAGGAAGTGCGGGGTTAGAGCTTTTCTCTTGGTTTGCATATGAAATACCTTTGTCCTGTGCTTTTTGGAGTTTGGTATATGTTGCAATGCTCATAGAACTTTGTCATATATTCTTATTCTTAATCACAACAATGTTACTTGTGCAGTGTGGCGGTCGTAAAAGTAATTTGTGATGAGTCATTAAACAAAAAAAGCAAACCCGACAGTTACCGCCTTGGAACGGTCACTCGGCAATATGGAACGGCTGGGTGCTTTTAAACCGTTTTTGCAGAGCTCTTACCTTGCACTTCCTGGCGAGTTTCTTAAGTGCATGCAATGAAAAGAAAAACGATTTATTTGAATACAAAATGTCCAAGCGCTGATATTTTCTATAAGTTATGACGAAAGTAGAGCCGTCATTGAAAAATAATATCCACATATTGTTTAGAAAAGAATATGGTATTATTTCGATTTGAACAACCACACAAAAATGGTTGACTATAAATAAAATTAACTTTCCAAATCATGAACAAACATGAACAGAGACGAATAAATGGTTGTAGCATCCTGTTGAAGATGGAATTGAAAACCAAAGTCCAATGTCCATCAAAGGAAATGCACGTAACAATCCTTATAGGATGAATTAAATGACAGCATAGATTACATGCACGGGGAGATTTTTTTACGACCGCAACACTGCACAAGTAACATTGTTGTGATCATGAATAAGACTATATGACAAAGTTCTATGAGCATTGCAACATATAACAAACTCCTAAAAGGCACAGAACAAAGGTATTTCACATGCAAAACAAGGGAATTTTCCAAACCATATGTCTAAACTTTATGTCCAAACTTAAACTTAAATCGGCTAACAAGCCCTTATATAGACACAAAGAATTTCTAGAACGCAGGAGTCACCAGAATATTCACGAAACCAAGTTAAAAGTAAAGAAAGGAATTTTAGCATGGTCCTTGTCTTTATAGAAGTTACGCGAATGCTATGTCATTTTTAATACTACAACGTTAAAAACCTGACTTAACCTGACTAGCGTAACCTTAAACTCTGGTGTACTACTCTACATTACAATACGCATGTCTATATTTAAACATTTTCTTTTTTGGTTAGAAATTTTGCAGATTCTTTTAAATGTTTTGTTTGATATTAAGCTGTCTTACGAAAGTCAACAAGTATTAAAAGTTTATCTTTGCAGACAATATTTAAATAGATAGGTGATCAAGTCGCACTTCCTGCAATAATATTAGTACTGGAACATATTATAAGTACAAAGCAGTTACAAATAAGATCTATATGACCATAAAGTCTGTTCAAAGCAGTAGCGATTAACCCTTTTTTAACTAAATAACTTTGGAGCGTTGAAAAACAAAGCCTATATTTCGGGGTGATGCGTTTAAGAACAAAGCTTATATTTCGGGCTATATCTCTTCTCAATCGAGAATGTGATTTCAAGAAAACGTCAGGAGATGTTGCTTCTATTACTCATAGACTGCGCCCAGCAGATATTGCTCGCTGAGGTTCTACAACTCTAAATGAGACAAGTGGTGTTAACGGTTAAAATACCCATGGGACAACTTCTGTTGAATTGCAGTAAATGATTTAGTAGACTTATATGTATCCTTGAATAGTGTTTGTCCTACTATCTTGAGTTACCTTAATTCTCACAGTATCACAGATTTCAACTATTTATATTTTTATGGGTCACATTTATATTCTTAATTGTATGGTAGATTTAGATCTTAAATTGTTTCTTCGCAATTATAGTTTTATCTGTATTTTGCTTAAACACCAAGACAATCGCGCTGTCAGTTGTGTGTTTTGAAAAAGTAATTTGCTGTATCGACTTTCTTGTATAAGATCGGTGTCAGCAAATTAATGTTAAATTAAAAATAAATTCGTTAACGTATAACGTGTTGACCCTTTGTGACTTTTGAGAATTCTACGTTTTCTCACTTTTGGAAATTTGTTTATGCAAAAACATTCATGCGTCATTCTAGACTACACAATTCCGTACACATCGAGTTAATGTGAAGAATCTTCTGTCATTTTAATCAATCGACAAACCGATGTAAATCTAAGGAATGTACATTGGTTATTTACATATAATGACAACTATAGTATGGTTGTTTAAACTGCACGCAGATACAGTACGTGGCCACTTATATTCGTTATTTGCGTTACGTCATCGCAACACTCAAATTAAAGCTAATAGCAGAAAACTGAGTGTAATGAATGTTACGTCATGATGTCTAAAAATAGTTCACAGTTCCAGGAATCGATGTACATGTAAATTTTAGTCGTTTGAAAACAATCTCGCGTATGACATTTTTAACATGGGTCGAAAGGGGTGAATTGACCTCTAGTGTCAAATCGATCATTGTAAAAATGTACCAGCATGGTAAACAGATCAGCGCTATTAGTGATCTATTGGATATACCTAGATCTACAGTGGATTATATTGTGAAAAAGTTTAATTTAACTGGAAGCGCGGAAAATTTGAAAAGAAAACCACGGCAGTGTTTGATCAACGGCCCAGGTTCGCGCATATTAGAGCGGCTTGCAAATAGTGACGGAAAGGCTCCTTTGAAGGAAATAACGGCCAGTTTTAATGAGACACGGAATGTGAAAGTAAGTGCAAGGACTGTGAGAAGGAGAGTGAAGTTTTCTGGTTATCGAAAGGTTGTTTATAAGAAGAAGATTGTCATCAAGGTGTGGAACCGGAGGAAGCGGGTTGAATGGTGCCTGGGTAAGAGATGGAAGACTGTAGAGAACCTTTGGAGGTATGTTATTTTTTCTGACGAAGGTCAAGTTTGTCTTGGAAATAATCACCGTGTTTATGTTTGGAGGAAACAGGAAGAAGGTTGAAGACAGGACCTTTTGAAACGACGCGAGCAGTGCCCGGTAAAAGTTATGGTATACGGGTGTATTTGTATCCAATAGCGAAGGTTGACGGAAATATCAATGCGGAGAAATATATTCAGGTTCTCGAAGAACATCTTTGGCCAGTCATAGCCAGACATTTCCCTTCCAATGACTGTATATTCCAAGATGACAATGCCTCCGTCCACCGCGCACATTTGGTGCAAAGATACATGGCCACTAATAGGTTAAATAAGTTGGCCAGCCCAGTCTCCAAACTTAAACATCATTGAAAATGTGCGACTGCATTTAAAAAGAAAACTGCAGGCTAGTGCTAACAACATAAAACACCAGACGAACTTTTTGACCGCCTGGAGTTAATTTGGCAGTCCATACCCGCAGCGTATATCCAGAGCCTCTACTAAATCTACTAAATAAATCATCAGACGTTTAGCCAGCGTAATTCGCTTGAAGAGTCATATGACGAAATATAAAGGTAAAAACAAATATATTTTTTGTAGAAAAGTTTGCATATTTTGCATTTTAAAAACACGCCCTCCCCTAAAACGCGTACATCGGTAACGTCTTTTAACGAATATAAGAGGCCAAGCACTGTATGTTCCGATACACAGAGTAAACAGTCTTTTTGTTTATTTCAATAAGACACTGACGGGGTGGGGTGGGGGTGGGGGGTAGGGGATTAGCCGGCATTTTTGCCGATACTGCGCAGCGACATTTCTATCATTATAGCACAGAGGCACTTATGAGGTGCCCAGGGACTGAACCCGGCCGGTACACTGACAGATACGAGTATTTGGAACTTCCCGAAAATAACTAGCGCTGTATATTTGACCACTTTCCGGTATTGTTATACATGTAACCTAGCTGTTTTCCTTGTCATACATCCAGGTCTGTTAACCAATATATCACAATGTATAAAGGCTGTGAGAACTGTTTTGGACAGTTGACTTTCAAAATTCGTTTGCAACACAAAGAGTGAGAAGCGTTGTGTATATTCCTGAACTGTGCACAACCAATAAGTAATTGACAGAGATAAATAACGTTTGCAAGTTTGCCGAATCATTTATTTTAAGTGTCTTTTTTTACCTTTAAATTGAAAAACGCAAGTTTTCCGTGCATATTTTTCTTCGAAGATTCTTTACACCCGCGAATTAAGATGTGCTCTGAGACATCATTATCACCATCCGAAAGAACATATAAAATATTACCTTAAATAAGGTGACTAAATCGGACATATGATAATGGTATGATCACCGAGTTGTTCTAGGAAAGATGCATATCTTCTCGGGGAACATTTTGTATTTAGCATTCGAAATGATGTACCATTATGTACAAACATTCAGAAAGTATTTATATCTGGTCCATGGTTCACCATCAACAGGCCAAAACAACATCAGCTGAAGAAGCTTGAATATAGCGTGTAACTTATACTTAAAACAGGAACGAAACTGACATAAAGATCACGATACAATGTTATTGTGTGAAAAAGCTTGTTGCTATATAGCTTCCATCGATTGACTGGTGACGACAATTCGCTAACAAAACTTGTTCTTTAATGCACATACATGCATCAGATTGGTAAACGAGTTTGGTGTTGCGACATTTCAATTTGTATAAGAACCCGACACAATCTCTATATGAATTATTTATCAGATGTTGGCAGTATAAAACTGTGACAACGACTTCTACAAAGTAATTATTTGTTATTATGGTCGTGTTAGGAATCGAAGTGAAGCTTCGTACTTTATTATTCAGATCATAAGTTCAAGTCACCATGTTATATATCTTGTCTAGCTATACAAAGCCCTTTTTCACTTGTATATAATTGTTTCTTTTTTCATATTTTCATGAAATCTAATTTAAACGCGTGATTAAGTCTAAATGTAGTGACTTTAACCGACAGGGCCCAACTTTATGTAAAAAAACACACTTCTCCTATATTATGATACCAGATGATAAATCTGATTTCAAATCCTAAATCCTTCAGGAAAATTATTTTTCCTTTTTGTCAAATATGATTTAATACAGTTAAAATTAAGTGAAAACCAAAATCATGAATCCTTGATTATGACGTGTGCGAATTGAGTCAGTTGTTTGCGTTATTTCCTTTATCTGCATTTTCTTTGCGTGCTTCAATTTGTTTGAGAAACTCCCAAATATCTGCCTTTTTGCCGACTGACCGTTCCAAGGCGGTAACTGGTGTTTTTCTTTTTGTGTGTTATGTCTCGTCTCTGTGTTTTTGTCACATTGACATTAACCCTGTTTGCATTTGTCTACAGGTTGATAGAATTTAAATATATGTGGAAACTTTGATAGGACCTTTTCCTATTTACCTTTACATCTGTTCTTCTTATCTATGAAAAGGGAATAATCGATTCATTTAGTTAAGATATATTTTTCGATTAGCTTACATAACTTACAAACTATTCACTTGATAAACACCGTGACCTCGTTTCCTGTTATTTATGTTCCCGCTCCTGTCTTCGACTTCCGTGCATCTTGGAATGGGAATACCAAGAGAAACTCATTTTACAGAACGCCTGGTGAGAAGGAAACTCACGATGACATAGGACACCGTCTTCCGTTCACGTGATAAATGACCTTCCACTTTATCGGCTGTAGACTAGCCTTACTGTGGTGAGGTTGAAGCGTTTATGTCTTGTTATTGCAAGTCAAACTCATTCCTGAAATAGTCTCCAGCACAGTGAAGGTGGCCGTTATTTACCAATCAATTATCTTTACGTCTATGCTGAAATGAAATCTTTAATAATAAATGTGGTTTATTCACGGCCTAATACTTCGTTTTTATATTAGCCTACCATCAGCACGGACTGTAAATATATAATTCGCTTAACCTGTCTGGGGCATTCGGACGGACAACCATTTAAATGCATAAATTCCATGCCGTACTTGGAGTTTCAAACGTCGTCAGATCGTATACATTTTAATGTTTAAGGGACGCAACAACTTTGGATTAAAATACAGTTGTATAGAAGACTCTAACTCCCTTCATAATTTTTATTCATGTCATATGACGTCACATGTGGTGACGTATATTTCTTTAGAAAGTACACGTCATTTATTCGTGTCTGTTAACACGGGCTTAGGGACAACAAAACATAACACACACATTCGAACGCGAATTCTATTTTTGCAAAACAAAATAAATCTAAACATAAGAACACGCTTTTAGTTTATAAAACAGATGGTTGGATAAATAGAATACTAGGTTGGTGTTGAACAACGAAAATGTAAGCCTACTCGGCACGATAAATCTAAATTTGTTGGCAGGGCTTAAGATTAAGATTTGTCTCAGTCTGATGTCATAACATTTTCTGTATTCAATACTTCTACTAACCTAGTAGCCTCTATGTAAACGTTCTTCTTCTTTACATCATTGTACATTTTTATCTTGTTTCTTTAATTTCGCGTTATCTTCAATTGAACTAATTATGCAGTAACGTTCTGAACTATATTTATATCATTTCTTTTCGAATATTTAATTTTTATCTTCTACTGATTACTGATTGACCATACCTTTATCATATTTTCAATTGTTTTACATTACGTCACCGAATATATTAAAACATTAACACACGAATGTTTGTTTGCATGTTTCCAGTAAAATATTTCATTCATTTTAAATACACTTTAATGATGTTATCGTGATCATTCTTTGTTGTGGACTGTATTTCTGATATATTTCTTATTCTGCAGTTAAAAGGGTCACACTATCAATAGAAAATATAATAAGGTTTAATGAGACTAATCGCATATATTGGAGAATTAACTGTCTGCTAAACATCGGCACACACTCGCGCGAAGACAAGTGAATATAAAATGGACAAACCACTTCTTTACGATACATAGCATATGTAGGGCAACAAAAAACACACACACGCACACATACACACACAGACACACACAGACACACAGACACACACACTAACACACACACACGCACGCACGCACGCACGCACACACACACACACACAAAGCAAGAGCTATTGCCAAAATGATCATGATACAAATTATATAAACTGTGTTTGCCCTATCCGTTCGGACACTAGCATTTTGCCTATAGTAATTGCCATTTATAAATAAATGTTCTAATACTAAGAACTCACCAATGGGCGATGGGAACATCATGTGTGAGTCCACACTGAGAATAATAATCATCATCATCGCCGTTATAACCATCATCGTTAGTACCTGAACCCATCGAGTATACAGAAATATGATAATGTCATATGTCTATGAACAAAGCCAACAGTTGCCATGGAACGGTCAGTTAGAAAATATGCCGACTGGGGTGCTTAAATCAGTTTAAAAAGCTACAATATCGCACTTCCTATCGTGTTTCTCAAATGCATGCATTCAAAAGATAACAATTCATTTTGAACCTAGACCACCTAAGTGATAACGTAGTCTTAGACATACAGACTTCAGTAAAAAAAATCCAAAACATTCTAGGATGAGTGTCCTGATCCGGAGTGCCAATAGATAGTCATGTGTAAAGTACTCTCTTTCTGAGCCTTGCTGTTATTTTGATTTAAACACATTAGATTTTAATTTGTTATACCGTGGCTCAGCCTGTCTGACGTTGTCATTTTTAAAATGCCAAACACATTGGCAAACAATGGTGTTATCATTGTTATCACTGTTTCGTGAAATGATTTGCAATAATCATCAGCATATGTTTAAAACGCTTTAACGATGAGTATATCACCTTATTAATATTCTGTACAACATTTCAGCAATACAAGGGTCATTAATTTGAGTTTTACTATTTAACACTACTGCTGGATGCCACTTTTATGACCATATTTGTGTCACTGCAGTGGATTAAAAACACAACTAAGAGCTGTTCTTCGAACAAATTATTTTTAGCACGTGCTGAAAACCTTTATTTTATATCTACCTTTCCACATCATGTGTATTTCCGTGCAGCATGGTTACTTCATTATAAAATTATTGATTCCTATATATACTCGAGGCTACAGTCTCCTGCACCAGATTTGCGTTATGCTGTCATATGACAAACTAGCCTGGGCATGAATGCAGCTGGAATGTTGTAGCCATAACGGCTGACCGTTGATAGTGTCTAGTTTAGTGAGATTCCTCATCGACAGCAATAGAATCACGGTTACTAGTTGTACCACAACCATATCTGACTCCAAGCATCACAGAATAATTCTTTGGTATCGATCGTTGAAAGAATTCGACATGTTGAAACAGAGCTTCAAGACGTGTGCAAGTACCATCTAACTTATGTTCTTATTTAGGTCTAGACTTTGATAACAAGAACACAATAAAATGACAAAACTATTTTGTTCTGACACAGAAACTAGTTCCTGATAGAACAACCGCAGCTGTCACGATAGATTTTCTTATTTATTTAAGTAATGGACATAATTGGCGTTGGTAGATTTCATTACCCGTCATTGATTTGTTGTATTATGCACAATAACCTTTACGTGCCATTTAAAATAATAATTGTGTCATAATCAAGCTTCTGTATAAATATGGTCAAGAAGACATGCTATTTGGAATGGTAAAACATTGTTTTATTCGCTAACAAAACTTCATATGAACACACATTTATTATATTTCAACATAAGGTAACACAGTTTTTGATGTGTTTGATGTTTTATTTGGTAATAGTAGTTTAACCTAATCTACTGTTGCTAAATTATGTAAACATGTAATTAGCAGTTTTATTTATTTCACAACATTTTAGATAATTATGTATATCGTGTCCTAATTAGTTGTCTGCATGCGATGGTTAATTGGAGCATTGTGAATATGTGATTCTGCAGTTAACAACAGCTGCTAGAACACGAATCTCTACAGTGTACACACCACTCGAGAAATCAGATACTGGGAATTGCAGCACGGACTATTGTGAATTGCTTGGTAATAAAGTACTACAGACTGTCCAAAGGATAAGTGTTTGTTGTTCAGAGGAAACGTATCTTTTAAAGCATATTACCGTGGACTTTTATGGTGCTTCAACAGGTTGAGACATATTCGGTCATATATAGTAAAGTGTTAGGATATAATGTAGTGACCAACGAAATGCTGAAATAGATTCAATGGAAGTATATTTTATATACTGGTCGACTCACATGAAAAAGACGTGAACTAAATGGATAAATAGCTTCAAGGTGGAGATGAAACAAGAAGTTGTAAGTATTGCTTATTATGTCGTAATATTTAAAAATGAACTAATTTTAAGTAAGAATGAACAAGACGTAAATACATCCATTTTAATATATAAGTATGATAATACATATCATTGGAAAGTCAGACATTCTGTGAATCAATTTAACATCGACATTATAATTTCATGCAGCTGGAACACTTTATTTAACACTAGCAATAAATTGTAGCGAGGTTAACAGATATATTATAATCTGTTTATCGTTCAATGTGTAGTTCAAATTAAATTTATTATATATTATTTGTAGCAGGCATTTTTTGTTGTTTTATGTTAATTTAAGTTTAGCATTTAAAGAAGTTTTCCTTTAAATACAAAGGATTCGGAAAGTGATAAATGTATCAAAACAGAGAAAAACTGTGACCCAATTAATTAAGAACGTACTTGTTACGGATATTATCTTTTCAGATATATTTTTTCATATTTAAATTACTCAACTAGACATCCGCCCAAGTATTTTAAAGTTTAATCTTGCTAGAAATAAATCACAAAAATATTTAGGAGGCATATACTTTACTTTTAGACAATATTGCGGACTTGGTGATCTTTTCGGAAACTACTGACACTAGGAAAACCTTCCGAAAGAATTAGGGATACTTCTGTGTTGCTCTATATAGATATGATGAAAACATATAGCCTACTCATTCCAATTGAATTGTTTGTGTGAATCAGAAATTTACTTCTTTATAAATTTAAAATTAAAATTAACGGAGGTTGTATCGTTAACATCTACAATATATTACGTCATGTTACCACATTTGGCCGTACTCGTTTCTCTTGACGGTGATTCTCCATTATTCAAGAGAACTGACATTTCTGAGAAATCCTTAATTGGTGATTTTGTAATAATTACACAAAACTCATACCAAGGCGAATGTCCATTTAAGAATACAAACCTAAAAAACCAATATCAACCAACATACAAAAATGAATATTATTTTCGTATGACTAACTGAGTCGACTGCACGCGTTATTCTCAAATAAATTAAAACAGTCTTTGTGTTGTTGCTATAACTTGTGTTATAAAACCCTTATCGAAATTCCAAGCTGCAACATGTACATTGCACCACAATTGAATTATTTAACTAACGTGTCATTTGGAGAACCATGTTTCTAGCGTGTTTATCAAGAATTTCATTTCTGAGATAAATATTAATTACATCGGAAATATACGAATATCATGCCGACTACCCCTCTTTGTGAAAATGATTTACAGTTAGTAGGACACACTATGTTACGTGATTTAAAGCACTCTAAATTACATACTTTATCTAACAGTTAGAAACATGGTGCGTTTTTAACACAATGGCATTATTTTATTGTGTTGAAATTTTAAAGACCAGAATAGTGAGACTTTCCTAAATAAATGAACATATTACAGTTCATTGTTATGAAGCTGTAAAAATGGTACATTCGTGATTACACTTTTGTTCATTTGAGATGACATTTCTTTGCAGAAGAGGAAATCGCTGCCAGCACTGTGGTATTCCCTGCCTCTGAGTGTCTAGTCACATTTTGAGATAACTAGATGTAGATAAACCGCCGTATATTATTTTATGTTAGGTAATCGCCCCTTCTCAAAATGCACAGCTCCGCCTTCAATATTGACAACATCCAAATAAGATGTCAGTAGGACAGGTAAATGTAACCGTTATGAGGAGTGTGGCAAGTAGGTTGGTCACTGGTTACATCATGACCACCACGTTTCACTGGTTTTGTATTCATATGCGCTCTAACATAGTAGATAAAAATGTTCCTTTAAAATCAATCGACATGATTGCTATCAAAATATATCTTGAAAAGCTTCTTCGGTTTTCTTTAAGTCAATCTTTAAGCATATACAAGTGAAAATTTGCTTTCATGACTGAACATCCTTATTGTATCAGACGTTGGTCTACTTTTCTGCAAAGTCTTTTGTGGAGTGACGCGTGCTGCGTGTGTTGAATGAACTTCAATTACAGCTTAAAATTAATTATTGCGGAAACGTTCGATTATCGCTGCATAGATCTTTCGTGCATACGACTTATAAACTACACTACCTCTTCTCGCCATTTCACGTGAGAAGAAAAAAGAAATTCAAAGCAATGTTGTTGAATCAATGTGGTGCCTCTGCTGAATCATGGATGCTCAAGAAGACAGCTTAAATATAGTCTCTAGTACTGTTTCTGAGTCCGATTTCAGTTTCATAAAGACAAACAGCTGATTTCAGATTTTTTTTTATCTTTTTATAAATATCTGACATTTGTAGCCTTAAAGTAAAAAAAAAGGTTTCTACAATATCTATTGAATAAGATTGTCCTGCTCACAGCTTATTTAAAAGTTGGTACTTTTTTACGTATAATAGTATTTATTGAGTATTTAATATGTATTTAAAAGGCTAAGTTTGAATGTAAAGTATAAATGAAGATGGAATAAAATTGCTGACAAGTGATATTACTGGTATTTCATGATCCAGAAAAGTGTTTTGTTTCATGTTCTTTGCGTAGTCTGTGATATGTTCTCTCAAATTTACAATATCAGACCATTGTACAGTTGAATGCTTTCAAATAATATGTAATATATATTAGCTGTTGATAGTTGTTGATGTAGAGGCTGTACTATTGAATCGATTGTGGTATGTATTATGCGTTTATGTCCACGTAATCACGGAAACTTTTCATCACTACCGGGACTTATATCGATTTTCGTATATCGAGGACCTGTCGTGAAATGTGAGGCCGGCCTTGTCGTGTTGTTTCTACTTCCCTGGTTTGTCCTCTAGCTCTAGGAAGCTGTGAGGCATCGCATGTTGACTCTGTCCGTATCGGTACAGTCTTCTGTCTATTGCAGAAGTAGCTGGCATACTAACTGTAATAATAAACTTTGTTTCATTATGTACGAAATGGTCATTAAATTAATGAGCTGTAACCTGAGAAACATTTATAATGACGGTACGTATTGCCATTATAATGAGACACACCGTGAAGAATAATGTTGCTCTTGGCAAATAAAGCTTTTTAACGTAGTTTGTCGTTTTTTGTCGACTGACCTTTCTAATATGAAGAATAATGTTGCTCTTGGCAAATAAAGCTTTTTAACGTAGTTTGTCGTTTTTTGTCGACTGACCTTTCTGATATGAAGAATGATGTTGCTTTTGGCAAATAAAGCTTTTTAACGTAGTCTGTCGTTTTTGTCGACTGACCTTTCTAATGTGCTAACTGCTGGGTTTCTGCTATTTTTGAGTAGTTTCTCTTCACGATATTTTGTCATTTTAACAAGTGTTCCCTGTACCTTATTCTAGAGCTCTTTCAATATTAATTGTGATTAGTTATTCTCGTTTTCTTCATTTTCCTTGCACAGTTTATCGTCTCACCATTTGTTTTAGCTATTTTAAAGCTGATAATTAGTATAGTGATGTCGTAACTGTGTTAGGCCGGCAAAGAACTATACCACTTCCATTCTTACGACTTCGGTATGTCGCGGCATGGAATTGAACTCATGGCCTCTCGTTTTTGGAACTCTATCGCCTGCGTAACCTGTTTAAGCAACAGGCACCCCACTCGGTCCTTTGGCCAGTAACTGGAAGAATTATGTGTTTTATGAGGGGCTCTTTCTATGGACTGTCATAAAATGTTAGCAATTTGCAATTTCTCTCTAATACTGAGTTCTAGTGTCTTTATATTTTATCAAAAGAGCTCCGATTTGTGAAACCCGTCGAATATCGCTACACGTGCGCTGGAATTTCCAATATATCAGCAATACAGAACGTCTGTTGAATTTTTCAGTTGACTTAATGTGACATCGTTAGCGACAGTGCTGAGGCGCAACGCCCTTAATTGAATGCTTTCGAAATTGTTCACTGTGTTGTTGTTGTAGTTATCAAGTCACTTCTAGGCGGTTTCCGGACATGTCGATTTCTTTGAAATGGCCGAGGTTTTTTACGCAGTTTAAGTATTTTATATTTATTTGATTCGACAAAAACAACACAATACGATGTTTGGTTAAATCTTAATTGGTTATATGTTCATTTCATTAAGAAAACGGGGGTTTAAACCTTCGATGTTGAATGTTCGCGTAATTATTCACAATGAAAATAAGTCTTCAAGAAATATGTGTACCGGTTTCCCGGGATTGTATTATTTTCCATAGCACAGAATGCCCACAATTAAAAAGTTTTTTCTTTCAAAATAGAAAAAAAACGTCGAAAGATGACCTAAGGTGTGGGTCATTCTACGACAGGAGTTAGCTGTCAAAGAGGCAAGAGGCGTAAACGTCTCAAAAACATAAATAAAAGTGTGTCTTTATTGTTTAGGCAAAGACTCGTCTACATATTTGAAGACTTGCAAAGTGTAAGTCCGTTTTGTATATTTAATTCTGGTGGGAACATGTAAGATCTGTTCCTTTTTTGTTGGGATCAAATATCCAACTGTCACCATTCTGCCTCTATCACCGTCACATCATCCTCACTGTTATTAACATCAGATGTTCTTCTACCTGGTGATAATTGTTTTGCTCTTTATATCACAACTGGTTCTCGGTGTATTTATAAATAAACCTTCCATCCTATATTTAATTTTACCTGGTTGTATTGCCTGTATGTCTGTCTCTTAAATGACATCAAACTGATTCGATTACATATCTTCTGTTTTTTATAGGTAAATAAGAAAATGTCCTATCAAAATTTTCACAGATATTTAAATTTTATCTACCAGTAGACAAAGGCAAATAAGGTAAATGCAAATGTGACAAAAACACAGAGACGAGACATAACACACGAAAAACCATCAGTTACCGCCTTGTAACGGTCAATTATGTTTAAATCTTTTGTAACTCTGAGTACAATGTATTTGATTTCTTACAAAACTGAATATAAATAGCTAGTGGCTGAATACGGCATGTTACAGTGGTACACTCATACTTGAACTATGAACTGTCATCCTTGCTGTGTTCTTGTTTATGGAAAACAGCCTCTCGGAAAGCTGTTACAATTTTTTCCTGGAATAATAATCTGAGCGTGATTAAAATAATTGGCATTGGCTAGACGTCATTATACGATTGATTGTTGTTTCGGAGATATTTCCGTATAAGAATTAATTAAGATGGCTAATGTATTAGACGAAGGCTACTCTTCTAATACAATCAAGACCATGTATGCTAAAATGTTGAATTGGCACATAATACGTCAAAGTTTCCAACATTAGAAAGTTATGTATTTCATATAATCAAATATTTTATTTTTTTTTATAAAAGTTTGTGTAGCTTTACATTACCAATTATTATGTAGCTGTTGGTGGTTAAAGGAGCAATTCGAGCCACCCTTCTATTGATGTATCAACGTATCAATTGTATGTCTGTATATAACACTTAATGAGTGCGCTGTCTGCAGGCGATGGTTAATTGTTGTAATTAGAAAGTGCGATTCTGTAATTATCAAACGATGCCACAACACGCACCAAACACTGAATATACACGTGATAGCGGATTCTAAGGATATGATCGGTTCGTAATGAGGTTCCACTGACTGACCAACGTACAAGTGTATGTTATACAGCGGAACAGCAGGATTTAAAGTGTGATTTGCCAGTCACATCTGTAGTTGATTAAGTATTATGCAGATAAAAATGTTGCAATTTGTATTAGGATATAATAACGAAATTCTGATAAACAAACAAAAATAAAATAACCTTGTTTTTTTAAATTTGCCAATCCCATGGAATAGTGAGTAAACTTGAACTTGTTTGATTAAAATTGTCACAATGGTGATGAAAAAGGACGTTGTTAGTATTATTATGTTGTTCGAGATACAGTGATTTGATTTTCTTTTGATAAAAAGTAGAAAATTTAAACTAAGAAAATAACAAGCTAGGTTTTGAGCGTTGGAATTAATTAAATACACAAATTGCTTCATCATGATGTATATTTGTTGAGATATCCTTGACATATATAATAACAGTAAAATGATTGATGCTCTACATGAACAAAGACTCTAAAAGAGCTTGATGTTAAGTTACTTTATACTAACATTTTACAGCAATGAAATATTATATTGATCAATTTAAGTTTAAGGTGTTACTGAGATAAAAACCAGCATCCTATATCATTTACGTTTATATAATATACATAGGTATAATTGTATGCACAAAAAATACAGTCGTAAGATATAATTAAACCTTTACAAAACACGCAATATAGTTCAACAACATACGTTCTATTATATTTCTTAAGAAAGATAATTTAAAGCGAAAGTATGTTATGCAATTTCGAGGTTATTATTGGTTTAATTCATAAATAAATGCAATAAAAAGAAATAAATGGCAACATATTTTAAGAATACGTTTTCCAAGCTATATGTAAAAGGTCTTCTTAATGAGAAAAATATTTATATTGCGGTTTTACTTATTATAGTTTTGCATATTTTAACTGCACTACTTTCTTTTGGACGACCTTGCTTGGTGGTAATATGAACAAGTCCGATAAGAATCACCACTTTAACTTGCAGTAGACAATTTCACTCACACACGCAATTTAAATGTTTTAGTGGCAAAACCTTTGAGACTGGAAATTACAAGAGAGAAAGACGGTTACACCTTTGAAAATATATCAATGATGAAACATGCTATTACGACCAATCTCGAAGACTTAAAGCGATGATTTTAATTGTGTTTTTACCGAATCACCATGTTTTAGCAGTACAACCTCAAGGCAGGGGCCTTGTTGTTCTTGTTACTTTGTTTTTTAGGCTAAGTTTACACTTCAGACGGTTGATCCTTATTGAAAATTTTGCTATTTTAGTATTGAACATTGAATTTTTAATTTTAAAGTTATATTCCGTTTTGATATAACCCGATAATTGTTGTGAAAAATGGGATCTATCAAAGTTAAAATTGTATCATAGGTAAATAAGAAAAGGTCCTATCAAAATTTTCACAGATATTTAAATTTTAATCTGCCTCAAGACAAAGGCAAACAGCTTAAATATAAATGTGACAAAAACACGGATACGAGACATAACACACACAAAAAAATCCATCAGTTACCGCCTTGGAACGGTCAGTCGGCTAAAGGACCGACTAGGGTGCTTAAACCTGGTTTGTGGAGTGGTCCAACCTCGCACTTCCTTAAAGTTTTTCCATCAAACAAACAGTGAAAATAACAATATCCCGTCAAAGTGAAACAACTAACAGTAAGCACCTGCATCGGGAGTTAAAAGAGATACAAAGAACTTATTAACATACATAATATTTAGTAATGAAAAAAACTAAACTTGCCTCGGCAACGTAAAAATTTCAAATGAGAGAGTAGTTTAAAATAAAATAGCTCAAGCGATGATATATTATAAGAACAAATAAAACAGCCCAAGCGCTGATATACAATAAGATCATTTTAATGATGTCATATAATGCCATGATGTCATATGCCAAAAGTGTCAAAAGTGAAATGCAAAAAATACGAAATCAATCCTCGAATTTTAGATAACAACATACTAACAAAAAAATGTATTGTTAAGAGTTAATAAGCCTTAAAAATCATCATTTTTTTTTATAATTCCAGCTTATTATCTGGGACTAAAATTAGATTATATTTATTGTTTATTTATTGTCGAATTTGAACCGGCGTTCTAAACTTCTGCTGACCATGGTGACATGATGGCGGAGCTTAAAGACATAATAATATTTTGTGGTTTAAATAAACGAATTATCAGAGACATGATTGGATCGTCTACTAAAATAATTCTAGAGTTTGACTGATATCTATTGAGTAGTTCTGGTTTTGATTTCAGAAACAGGATTTGATATCATGTAATATTATTAATTATTAAGTGTATTTGTAATATTGTTTACAGTTAGTTACCTTTTTATTGCTTTTTCGTTTATTTAGTATTCAAGTCAACTATGTTAAACCGGTATTGTAACTATTAAATGGAATTTGAAAACTTTACAAGACAGGACTTTAGACAATGTCAATGTTTGTGAATATTAAATATTGATGATCTGGTACGAAACCGCATTAAATATAACCCAGTCGCGCAGAAGAATTAACGAATTGCCTACACGCAAGAAGATCAAAATGCATATCCGACATAAGTTTTAGTCAGAAACGTCCGTAGAAACCTGCTTTTTAACAAGATTATTATCTCGTTCCGTTAATTCTATCAATAAAGAAATTATTTATAACATGTCGCCAGTAAAGAGTACTTGCGGATGATTATTATGATTACTGAACAGCAAATATAAAAACATGAGCAAGGTCTTGTAAAGATATCATTGACCTTAATTATATCCTGCCTTCTTTGTAACAGTAATTCATTTTTCAGTTGATGCATTTGTTTCTACAATCTGAAAAAATAACAGGACAAACATTGTGTTGCTCAGCTCCGAATTATTACCTCTAATTATTGTATGTTTGCTAGCCACATAGGTCACCACATTTATATTATATCCAATACTCTTCAACTAATATTAGTTATTTTAACGTTTCTTTATCCTTGGTGTATATTGCGTGGAGTTATAAGAAATAATTTAACTCGGTTGTCTCGATTGAAGCAAAATAGGCGAAAAGGTATTTGGGTATTTTTGCAACATTCTAATCGAAGTCGTTAATCTATTTTGCTTCATGGTATCGTCGTAAATTTCCGTTTTATTTTATATTATCTAAAACACAAGCTAACTTGAAGTTGTCTTCATATATAATAATTTAAATGTCTATCGTACAAATTTCCTTAATATATATTATGGGTTTTCATTGACCATAAATAACCTGCACTGCTGATTCAAATGCTAGAATAAGAATATATGACAAAGTCCTATGAGTATTGCAACATATACCAAACTCCGAAAAGGCACAGAACAAAGGTATTTCACATGCAAGCCAAGCGAAAAGCAAGAACAAATTTGTGATGAGTCATTTAAGGAAAAGAGCAAACCCGACAGTTACCGCCTTGGAACGGTCAGTCGGCAATATGGACCGACTGGGGTGCTTAAACCGGTTTTACAGAGCTCTAACCTCGCCCTTCCTGACGAGTTTCTCAAATGCAAGTAACGAAAAGAAAAACGATCTATTTGAAAACAAAATGTCCATTCGCTGATATTTTCTATACGTTATGACGAAAGTAGTGACGTCATCGAAAAATAATGTCCACATAGTGTTAAGAAAAGGAATATGGTATTATTTCGAGTTGAAAAACAACACAAAAATGGTTGACCACAAATAAAATTAACTTTCTGAATCATGAACAAACATGACCAGAGACGAATAAATGATTGTAGCATTCTGTTCATGTGCAGATGGAATTTAAGAACCAAAGTTCAGTGTCCATCAAAGGAAATACACGTAACAATCCTTATAGGATTAATTAAATGACAACATAGATTACATGCACGTGGAGATTTTTTACGACCGCCACACTGCACAAGTAAAATTGTTGTGATCATGAATAAGAATATATGACAAAGTCCTATGAGTATTGCAACATATACCAAACTCCGAAAAGGCACAGAACAAAGGTATTTCACATGCAAGCCAAGCGAAAAGCAAGAACAAATTTGTGATGAGTCATTTAAGGAAAAGAACAAACCCGACAGTTACCGCCTTGGAACGGTCAGTCGGCAATATGGACCGTTTGGGGTGCTTAAACCGGTTTTACAGAGCTCTAACCTCGCACTTCCTGACGAGTTTCTCAAATGCAAGTAACGAAAAGAAGAACGATCTATTTGAAAACAAAATGCCCATTCGCTGATATTTTCTATACGTTATGACGAAAGTAGTGACGTCATCGAAAAATAATGTCCACATAGTGTTAAGAAAAGGAATATGGTATTATTTCGAGTTGAAAAAGACCGCCACACTGCACAAGTAACATTGTTGTGATCATGAACTGACTGTCGAGTTGTGAATGTACACGTATTTTTTGACTCAACGGCAGAACAAAGTATTAAATAGGCAAATAAATCAGTTATATCACTGGACTTCTGATGTCTTATAGGAAAACCATCATCTTCGCTTAAGTATTAGCATCTTCTCTAGCGAGTATGGGCAATATCGCAAATATAAAATGACAAGAGCCTATGAGTATGTATTGCAACATCTATTAAGCTTTGAAAAAAGCACAAGACAACCGTACTCACACGCCAGTTAAACGTTCAATAAGCAAAACACAGAGACGAGACATTTAACACACATCCTAGTTTGTTGAAGGACCCTGCACTATAAAAACACGTAACTATTTAGCAGCTTCTAGATGCTTCTTAAAATCAATATCATATCTTAGGATTGCGCTCTAATATAATCATGAAGTCATGTACAAATATTCAGAAAATCAAGAAAGATAAATTGAAAATATAACCAAAATGTATGTCATTTGCATATTCGTAATTACAGCTGGGATGCTTAAATAAGACTCGTAGGCAAATAAAGCTTAGATGAAATACTTACCTATGTTCAATATCAATCTTGAGACAATCCCGCACACGCATTAAGACATACTGATTTCTAAATTTATTTCTAGTCCTAATGCATTTAGGCATACATCATTAAACTTTCTAGCCCCGTTTCTTTCTTATATGCGTTTTTTCAAATGGGGTCAGCATTTTCTCTTTACCTTTAGGAAAAATGTGGAAGGCTATACATAAAAGTTTCGCATAATGTCGCGCATCAATGCAAAGCTTCTTCTTCATGCCTTTTTGCATGATTTGCACGTGCACCAAAAACGTGGTTTTCTTGCACAGTTGGAGTCTTTGTTGATTTGCTGAACGGTTGAACAAAACGGTAAAGAAAAATGAAATTTAAAGAGCGCGCTGTGGCCATTGCAAAAAATCGCACAGTGACATTGCAGACATCTTCCATACTAGTTACGATATGGTTACATTGTTTATTTTTAGTATAAAGCAATAACTGACAAAATGAACTTGATGTAAACATGTGATCTGTTAGCAAGGAACGAGTATTTATTCACGGCAAACAACATGTTTCCTGGTAAAATTTTCTCTATAAAATTTTCTCTATGTAGTCTCAGACTTTTGCATATCGAAGACGGTCCATTAAAACAGCCATCAATTCCCAGAACTGCAACCATGAGGAAAATCTTGTCATGAACAATGATTTCACCTTCCGATCAGTGGTTCATCCGTCTAACTGAGGCTCCACCTTCCAAACCGTTGTACATCAGTCTAACTGTGGCTCTACCTTCCAAACCGTTGTACATCAGTCTAACTGTGGCTCTACCTTCCGATCAGTGGTACATCAGTCTAACTGTGGCTCTACCTTCTGATCAGTGGTACATCAGTCTTACTGTGGCTCTACCTTCTGATCAGTGGTACATCAGTCTAACTGTGGCTCTACCTTCTGATCAGTGGTACATCAGTCTACGTGTGGCTCTACCTTCCGATCAGTGGTACATCAGTCTAACTGTGGCTCTACCTTCCGGTCAGTGGTACATCAGTCTAACTGTGGCTCTACCTTCCGATCAGTGGTACATCAGTCTAACTGTGGCTCTACCTTCCGATCAGTGGTACATCAGTCTAACTGTGGCTCTACCTTCCGATCAGTGGTACATCAGTCTAACTGTGGCTCTACCTTCCGATCAGTGGTACATCAGTCTAACTGTGGCTCTACCTTCCGATCAGTGGTACATCAGTCTAACTGTAGCTCTACCTTCCGATCAGTGGTACATCAGTCTAATTGTGGCTCTACCTTCCGATCAGTGGAACATCAGTCTAATTGTGACTCTACCTTCCGATCAGTGGTACATCAGTCTATTTGTAGCTTATCCTTCCGGTCATTGGTAAATCAGTCCAACTGTGGCTCTACCTTCCGGTCAGTGGTACATCAGTCTAATTTTGGCTCCACCTTCCGGTCAGTGGTACATCAGTCTAACTGTGGCTCTACCTTCCGATTAGTGGTATATCAGTCTAACTGTGGCTCTACCTTCTGGTCAGTGGTACATCAGTCTAACTGTGGCTCTACCTTCCGGTCAGTGGTACATCAGTCTAACTGTGGCTCTACCTTCCGATTAGTGGTATATCAGTCTAACTGTGGCTCTACCTTCTGGTCAGTGGTACATCAGTCTAACAGTGGCTCTACCTTCCGGTCAGTGGTACATCTGTCTAACTGTGGCTCCACCTTTGGGTCAGTGGTACATCAGTCCAACTGTGGCTCTACCTTCCAATCAGTGGTATATCAGTCTAACTGTTGCTTCACCTTCCGGTCAGTGGTACATCAGTCTATCTGTGGCTCTACCTTCCGATCAGTGGTATATCAGTCTAACTGTGGCTCTACCTTCCAATCAGTGGTATATCTGTCCAACTGTGACTCTACCTTCCGATCAGTGGTACATCAGTCCAACTGTGGCTCTACCTTCCAATCAGTGGTATATCAGTCTAATTGTGGCTCTACCTTCCGATCAGTTGTACATCAGTCCAACTGTGGCTCAACCTTACGATCAGTGGTACATAAGTCTAACTGTGGCTCTACCTTCCGATCATTAGTACATAAGGCCAACTGTGGCTCTACCTTCCGATCAGTGGTACATCAGTCCAACTGTGGCTCTACCTTCCGTTCAGAAGTACATCAATCTAACCGAGGCTCCACCTTCGGAACCGTTGTACATCAGTCTTATTCTAGCTCTACCTTCCGATCAGTGGTACATCAGTCTTACTGTAATTCCACCTTCCGATCAGTGGTACATCAGTCTAACTGTGGTTCCACCTTCCGATCAGTGGTATATCAGTCTAACTGTAGTTCCACCTTCCGATCAGTGGTACATCAGTCTAACTGTGGTTCTACCTTCCGATCAGTGGTATATCAGTCTAACTGTGGATTTTCCTTCCGATCAGTAGGACATCAATTTAAACGAGGCTCCACCTTCCGGACCTTTGTACATCAGCCTAACTGTGGCTCCACCTTCCGGTCACTGGTTCATCAGTCTAACCAAGGCTCTATCTTCCGGACCTTTGTACATCAGTCTTACTGTCACTCCATCTTCTGATTAGTGGTGTATCAGTCTAAATGTGGCTCCACCCTCCGTTCTGTGGTACATTATTCTATCTGTGGCTCCACCTTCCGATCAATGGTACATCAGTCTAACCGAAGCTCCACCATTCGGTCAGTGGTACATCAGTCTAACCGAGGCTCCACCATTCGGTCAGTGGTACATCAGTCTAACTGTGGTAGAGGTTGCCCTTCACATACCTTGGATGGTGTCCAGTGTAGACGTTTCCGTTCATTTCCGTACAGATATGGCAGCGCATGCGCATAATGAGATAAAATATGGATATTGTTTGCTGAAATGTCGAAATGAATATACTGTTCAAATACAAATATAAAAGGTTATTAGAACGGTACAAAAAACCATAACAAAATTTTCCTTTTAATTACATTGACAAATTTAACTTGAAACAATGTTCTTTATGGGGAACATCTTGTATCGATCTCATTTGTACATTTGTATTGTACTTAAAAGGATCCAGTTGTTAGTCTGTCTATCTGTCTGTCTATCTGTCTGTCTGTCTGTCTGTCTGTCTGTCTGTCTGTCTGTCTGTCTGTCTGTCTGTCTGTCTGTCTGTCTGTCTGTCTGGCTGGCTGTCTGGTCTGTCTGTCTGTCTGTCCGCTAAAAATCTGGATCCTTTGATAACTTAAAAACTATTAAAGCTAGGCGCATGAAACTTGGTATGTTTATAGGTAGCAATGTGTACAATATGCACGCGCAAAATTTGGGTCTCTTCCTTGAAGGTCAAGGTCACAGCATGACCTTGAAGCAAAATCGTGTCCAGCCCAAAACTTTGTTATTTGAAGTCAGATTTTAAAACTATTTCACAGAAATGATCACCATATTGAGATGACGTGTCGCGAACAACATTTGGATCGATACCTTGAATGTCAAGGTCACAGCACGACCTTGAAGCAAAATCGTGTCCAGCCCAAAACTTTGTTATTTGAAGTCGGATTTTACAACTATTTCACAGAAATGATCACCACGTTGAGGTGACGTGTCGCGCACAACATTTGGGTCGCTACCTTGAAGGTCAAGGTCACAGCATGACCTTGCAGCAAAAGCGTGAAGTTTTGGATAGCGCATTCAGGTGCACTTGCCTTAAATGATAGTGCATTAGGGTGTTCATACCTTAATAAAGGCCAGAAATAAATGTCATGATAAGTTGACAATTATTTAGGCCAGGTGAATTAAAAAAATATGTGAACCGCAACTACTGTAGATTTCCTTGTTTTTTACTTCATTTTTAACCATAATTATACAAAAAACTTCAACCTCAAGTTAATTATGAATGGCAATAAACAGGAGCGTATGATTATTAAAGAGCTTTTTGAGGGACCGGTAGGGGACTACTGTATTGCCCGCAATACTACCAAATGCTTGTTTATTATAGAATCAATCGGGTGTAATGTGTTATGGGATTTCTATTCTGCCCCGGACTGCCAATAAATAACCATTTGTAGCTTCTCTCTTTCTCAGGCCTGTTGTAATTTTATTTAGGCAACTTTTGGCGCAAATTTCTAAAAGCGAGCTCATCTGATAGCCCAGGAGAATGGCTTAATGGACGCTGTCATTTCCAATTTATCAGCCGTGTGTGCGGGTGAATATAGTTTTCTCAGTGAACTTCATGTATGCTGTCATTGTTCTCTATATATAGCAAAGCTTAACACGAGCACTAATCTATCTGATAAAAAGTCTTCTCTTGTATCTATTCCAGATCAGAAAAGAGACCGCATTCATGACATTTTTAATTGGCGGCATTTTACAATTTCTTATCACTGCGAGAAGAATTGTATACCCATTGTTACATGTTATATAAAGACATTCCATTCAATGTACAAAAACACAGAGAAAGATTTTCTGATGTATAAATATTTTGGATACTCATAAAAGTCGAGTAAAAACTTATTATCGTACACATCATGATGTATCAGCAACTTAGCTAATGAACATAAGTTTTAAATACAATGTGTTCTTCATTTCCATTTAAAGAAAAATAAAATAAAATGGGTCATGTCTTCAAACTATAACAGCTACCTTAATTATTACTTGGAAAGTACAAAATTACAAAATTATATGTCACATGCCTCGTGTATTAGTTTGTTTGACATTAGAAAATGGTTTGACATATGAAAATTCTTTCTAAAACTAAGGAATAAATATTGTTATACGTCTCGTGTGAATAACCAAATGTATAAAGTATTACGTTTCGAGTGCATTTTATTAGGGTTTCTTTATATGAATATTTTGATTATTATCATTGTTTAAATTTTGGCAGAAGATGGCCAATAACAGCAACGCATTTAGCTAACTACTATTAATTATATTTGTGATCAGACAATGTGGCAAATAAAACCTGAAGTTCGAAGTTCGAGTATTACGTTGTTATTATATAGGTCATAGTTTATACACATATACAGTCAACTCACGTTATCTCAAATTTCAAGGGACCGTAGAAAATAGTTTGAGATATCCAAGTTTGAGTTATTCGAATTTAAGAAAAGTTTGTGTAAATCTTATCCCCCTGTACTAAGATCGTGTCCTTCATCAGATTGCTCGACACTTTCTTGTGTCTGGTCTGTTGCCATAACCAATCTTATTTTTTTATTCAATAATCCGTACGTGTATTGTGGGTAGGTAGTGGAAGAATGATAAAATCACTAACGCGACCTCTCATTATCATTACAAGTCGAGAAGGCCGTGTCAACAAGTTCTCAAAAACTGTTATAACAACAAGTACAAACTGAATCACTTTAATCAGCGTTAATTGATTAACGAAATTGTTGTTTATTTAATCAGCTAATTAAATAATAATCGATTAACCTCTTCTCTAAATTACGTGACATCCTGATTGCCGATAATTGGCGATAAAACTCGCGCCCAAATTTTCGCGAGTTTCACGGTAGGTGTGAAAATCACTATTGTTTCCGTTTTGCATCTTATAGCAATTTGAAGTTTGAGATAAACCAACTGATTTCAACAGTTTTATACGTGTGGGGACAAAGAATTTAGTTTGATATATCCGATAATTTGACACATTCGAATTTGAGTTAAGCGGAGTCGAACTATATAGAAACTATAGGGAAAAAACGGGACCGTAGAAAACAGTTTGACATAACCGGAAATTTGAGATAACCGATTGATATAACGAGAGTTGACTGTACTACTTACCGAATATAGATATAGCTTATAAATGTAATTTTCCTTTTTCCCAATAATTGTTTATTGTCATTTACATTTCCGTAACCGTTCCATGTATATTACTTGAGCACTTTTCAGGCATCAAACTAGGTAGATTGTTGTTTTTATAGTGCAGGGTCCTTCAACAAAATGAGAAGTGTGCTTAAGGTCTTGTCTCCATGTTTTGCTTATTGAACATGTAACTGGCTTGTAAGTACTTTGTCTTGTGCTTCTTTCAAAGCTTAATAGATGTTGCAACTCTCATAGGACCTTGTCATTTTATTTTTGCGATATTGTTCAAATACACACTAGAAATGATGCTATCTGTCAGTATTTTAATTATAACTTCAACTGGGTTTATTTTCATATAACATGCATGGACTCAATATTCGCAATTTATATAAACATTTAAGTTAAACTAAAGGTATAGCAGAGAAGTGGGACATCGTGCCTTTATTGTGACTTGCACCTTCACGTCGCTAGAAGCACCCAGCTCCGTTTGAAGTCTAGATAAAACATGACTTAACAGAAATGAAAACATTCAACAATATTGATTGTTGAATCTACTCTAGCCTACACTTCGATTCTCTGCACTCGATTGTCAATTTCTCCTGTTGCATAACAAGCTAGCCCGGTCATAATTGGCGCTGGGATGTTGTATACACTTCCATAGTGGATGACCGGTAGTGGTGTCTGCTTGTAAGGTTTAAACGACAACAACAGAATCGCAGCCAACGTTCTTGCTACACTCGCGTGTGGCTCCAGGCGTATCGCAATAATTCTATTGTTGAAATTATTTTGCATTATAGGAAAAGACGGAACGATGCTTATTAAAGCATCAATTATCTCGGACAAGCCTAGTATTATAAAATTATTATAATATCAACAATCTTCTGCTCTTTCAAAGTTAAAGCTATAGGCAGAACAAACTCATTTATAACCACGACCATAAGAAAAATGGCCTGCAAGTGAAAGAAATAAAAGGTATTATCGTTTGCACGTCATTTCTCGTAAATGACTTGTTACACTTAGTACATCTACGTTGGTGTGTGTATATAAATATTTAATCAAGCATGAAGCGCATCAGTTAAAAAGAAACGGTCTAAAAGATTAATGTGTTGTGTGTGTGTTGTTTGTTTTTGTTTTTTGTGTGTTTTTTGTGTTGTTGTTGTTGTTGTCTTTTGTTGTCAGCAAAGAAGAAAATATTTGAAGAATTGCCGATTTCCGTTTAAATAGAACCTCATTTATTTCTTTTATCTTTTTCTGAAAAGCTGGCTTATAGTATTATATATCGTAAGATGTTAATTGAACCCTTTATTTATTATATTCCATTTTACAAGGAAAATGTTCGTAAAAATTGTAATAGCGTCCTAAGACTTCATTGGAGCGCTGTTGGCACGCGATGATTAATTGGCGTTGTTATATCGTGTCATTCTGTAATGAGCACATAGTGCTAGAACACGCACTCGCCTCTGTACAGTGTTTACACATGTGATTGCGGATACTGGAAGTTGCTGCACGGACTGTTTTGAATTAGGATAAAGTTCCACGGATTGACCAATCAGCAAATCTATATGTGCAGTGGAAAAGCATTATTAAAATCTTCTTTATCGGTGACTTTTATTAGTGCTGAACAAGAGTTTAAACCAAACCACTTATTAACGTACACATAGTGTTTGTTCTGTGATATAATTACTTGTATAATAACCAACTAAACATTGAACTTAAATTTTATGAACTTATATTTTATTAACTTAATGACTACCATGTAAAACAAACAAAGCATGAACTTGATGGATTAAAAGTGTCATGTCGGCGGTGAAAAAAGACGTTGTAAGTATGATGTTTTGTCTGAGATTGCTCTGTTCGTTTTAAACAACTACCTGTCGGGTGTAGTTAGTTTTGAAATAAATTAATGTCACTTTAAAATTAAACAAAGTACATGCTGAATACTGTGAGTCTATGAGGTAGCTTAAGAAAAGAACGATCATTCGTTCGGTTTGTGATTTAAATGATGTAGGAGATGAGTTTCACTAACTTTTCCATTGTTCTTATTTAGATTTAGAAAGCTCATAATTTCATTTGTTAGGTCCAGACATGCAAACATCATATCCTTCAATCATATTATATGTGAGAATGATCAAAGCAAATTACTAAAATTGGAAAGTTTTTTAATTTTGTCCTGCAAACTGTCAGTAATTCACCTGGCTTACAACGTAAAAATGTAACTTTGAAATTTCTTTCATGTGTACGCTTTTTTCCTGAAAAATGTTTTGATTTCCAAGATGTATGTAGCTCGCCAATCCTTGCGACATTTCTGTTGTATTGAAGGAAATGTCGATACCAGTATTGTACTGCCTTTAACCGGATATTCTGTAGCTATTACCGGTATTATTTCTACTCTTCTCTTAGTCTTGTTTGGTCGTCATTACACAGCCTAGTTCAATTTATTTTGTTCCTATTGAACCTCATATCACATTTCCTGTATTTGTGATGAGTGTATAAATAAACGTGTACACTTGTAAGCATGTATGTGCAAATGCCTTATTGTTAAAACGTTTACATCTGATGTTGTCCTGGGTTTTCGAGGAAGAAATAAAATCAATTAAATCTATAAGTGTGCTGATATGTAGCATACAAGAGGGTTACATGTCATTATAGGTTTTAGCAGCGATTTCTATTTACATTAGGAACTATCGCAATAACTTTAACCTGACGACATATTGATAATGGGTCTTATTACAATCAAAGCACTGAAAAGGGCGCTGTTTGGGCTGTGTATGTTGTTACCCTGTCAGCGATGAATTGTATGCAAATATCGGTCACTTTTCAATATTCGTTGGTACTCGATTAAGCGACAACGCCAAAAACTACATTGGTCTTTCTAACCATTTGATTATTAATACTTTGACTCAACCCTGAAATGTATTATCAAAAGAAGTTGGGAAGACATTACATTTTATTACTGTTTAAAACACGTATCCCTATGTAGTTTATGTTGTTATTTTGTTCTTGTATGGTCCAGTGTACAATGAGAGTTACGTTGATGTTAAATTTTCATCTCAAGCATAAATGTATAAATGAGCGGATGTCGCGCATGAATAGCGATATGCGATCAAATTAACAGTATAAAACGGTCATAAGTTTACTGTAAATATTCTTAAATGTTATTCTTCAGTAGATTTGGTTTCCAACTCCAATCACTGTTGGATTTTATTTTACTGCGCGCAACCATTTCTCCACTTACGCCTTTTCGGCCCTGACGCAATCACGTGACGCATGCAGCTGCGACAACGATGATCAGCTGGTATTAAATTACATCAGTCGGCTTGTTGTCAGCGCAATCAGTTTGTCTTATTATGTGATAAAGTCACAAGGTTGTGCCACCAGGCTATGTTTTGTGCCAATCCTGGTCGCGTGTAAATAATGCAATATAGTCAGAGTCTGAGAGCGTACCGTTTTATTACATGTAATCAGACCTCGTATTATCTTCGACAACAATTCGTGATCGCTATCGTAAACAAACTTACCTTCACTGATAACACACATCAATGTCTCGAGAATACACTAATCACACTAATTTTGATAATGTTTTTGTCTTGTTTCGGGGAAGCTGTCTAAACGTAACTTTTGACTTATTTATAAAAACATTTTAACGTAAAGACAGTCCGAATGAATATTAAGTCTACTATCATTTGTTGAAATTCAATATAACAACATACGAGTATACCGTGTTGTGCCTATAAAACGTCCCCGGGGCGTTAGATTTTTCACTTGTGGATCATTTATATTTTACAAAATTTCAGAAGTAATTACGGGCAATACTGTTGTGTAAGATACATAAAGCATTGTCCGACATTGACACCTAAATATGGATCACGGGATAATACGAACATTCTCGTAACTAACAGGAACATTTCGGTATTCGACCGAAATCATTAAAAAAAATTTATACCTAGGCACACATAAACTTTTTTAAAAATTGTGTAGTCCTCTTTGCTGTTAAATCGTTTGAATATTAACAAATATAAACATCCATTTTATATGTCATATTACAAGTTTAAAATTATATTGGCGCTTATTTTGATAATGATAGTCAAATTCATATACAACTTCATTTTATCTTACAAAATGCTTAAACCTTACAATTAAGCAAAAATATAAGCAATAAATACGCAAATACAAAGCTGTTTATAAAATCTGATATTAGCTTGGCTTTTTCCTATGATTTTTTTAGCAGCAGAAGCACACTTTCAATTGCATGTGTAATGAAGAAGGAATATATTTATTTTATTTACTTCATAACATTACATCAGCATCAGAACGATTAAATATTGGTATTAGATGATGACTTTTGCCATTTTCGTTTGACTAAGATTCCCACCTCGAGAAACATTGCAAATGCATATATACGTACAACTAATAAAATTACCATCACGTATTGTCGCCATATTAATAAATAGTTTGTGATAAGACACACGCGAATGTTACAAGCAGACACACTAAGTTCCTTGCATCAGGTATCACGTCGATAAGTACAAATCAAATGCTGCATTTTGGATCAATATAAATAACTTTACAAAGTAAAGACACCGACCTTGTGTTGACAATATCTCAGTCGTTATTCAGTCGCCATGTTATATGATGTACAATACTTAAAGCAATATGGTTGAAAAACAACTGTTAATGTGGGGGCGCTTTTTATGCAGTGTGCTGTGAAGACATAAATTTAAAATAAGCTTGGTTTTCGTTTGTTCGATGATGGAGGCAGACTTCTCAGTAATTTTAGGTCCGATTTTATTTCAGATCGCTTTTAATTCATTTCAAGTACCTGATTTTTAGAACTAAAATGTATTTAATAAATTACGGTCCTTCACTGATAAATTTTGTAAATAATAAATGAATGGGTTTACGAGATATAAATCATTTTTTATGTTTTATTTTAAAAGAAGTGTAGAAAACTTGATCAAAGGTATTGAAAGATAAAAGATACAATTCTGGGTGTTGGACATATTATTTTCGTAAACTGATGGATTCATGAAAGTGCTTACATACATGAATCATTGATCGTTTTCTTAAGTGCCTGGATGATAAATTAATGGCCTTTTTGTCATTTTTTGTCAAAACTGTTGGCTCTATGTATTTTTCATTAAAGTATTTCATCCATTAATACAGACAACAAACATCACGTTGAGGCTGCATTCTTGCACTTAATACTGTTCTTTGTCATTAATACGTACCGACGTATTGCATTTCCAGCACAGAATGTAAATACCATCCCCAGGGACTTGCATTGATCTTCATAGGTTGTGGACATGCCAGACCATGAAATCTGAGGCGTGTTATATCCCCTTCACTTGTCGCTATGATCACCGGAGGTAGACAGCTGTGGTTCATCACATCTAACAAATCTGGTAACGGTGCTGCAGCAATGGCTACAGTGTGTTACTGCAGACGTTAATTAACTTCAAGATTGACAGAGATGTAAATAAAGTATATATAAAAGGCTGCTTAAATAGTTCATTTACAAAACATCCAACTATTGGCACTTCACAGCTTCTTGACAGATTGTTTCTTGGTCTGTCTTCACAAAGAACCCGGGTCTAACTTATTATCTTATTATTTAATAAGCAATTTGATATACGTCTGTACGGCAGTATGTTATAATTTGCTTGTCAGGGTGTCAAAAGTCACACTTACCAATAAACTGATACTTTTCTGTCTATCAGCACTACTTTGAAACAATGTTATCAGGGTTTTTTTCCCACCTTCCCGGTTGCTTGTCAAAAAGACACTGGATTAGCACCTATACTAAATCGGTCAACCATGAATCCTTATCAATAAAGAAATGTGTGAAACTTTTCAAGTGGTGCTCAGCACACAGGTTATCACAGCCTTTAGGGACATATTTGAATGGCCTTATACCTTTACTCAGAGGTGGTGCTGTTGATAGTTTAAAATGCACTTAAAACTTGTTTGGTGGGGGGTAAAAGTGTTGCTATTTATAGGTTGTTGCAGCTCAGGGGTGCCTTTAGAAGACGTTTTTGAATTAATGGATCTCTTATTATATTTTAAATGAATGATTCATTTTTACCACAAATGGGTGTATATGTATGCGAATTAAACATTTAAGATGCGATCTTTCCTTTATAATTGAATTTATGTGCCTAGATATGGCCGACTTAACTAAATGTTCTTCATTATGTTGGAATTAAAATTGCATTGAACGTTTCAAAAGGTGTTCCGTACAAGCTATAGCTAACATTTATTGCAATATTATTCACCCAGGTCATTGTACAATTACGCATGCCTTCTAAAACAGTCGGGACTGTAAGACATACTTCTCCATTTATTCAAATCGAATGGTCTAGAGAAATAAAAACTATCTATAGCCTAACTGATCCACCAACTGCATCAATAAGGTGATACAAATCAAAGAGCTTTACTGAGGCCGTAATGATTATTTCAAGTATTTTCAATTTAATTGTATTGGAATTGATTTTAAGATTTAATTTGATCAATCGTAAATGTCTTGCGAAAGGATATATAGCCATGCAAGCAGACGTAGGCTACACGTTTGTAATATTATTGACAATGTTATCACTGTGTAAACAATTACTCAGAAAATTTAAAACCATTTTACAGGACTGCTCTCCTCTTCCACATTCCAAAAGACGAACAGAAGCAGATCATATTTTTAAAAAGCCAATGCTATGAAATATACTTAAAATGACGTCCTATTATTAAAGAATTGGCGTCGTTTAAAATTATATTGCCCCTCTTTATTCGCGTAAATATAAGAGTATTACTGTTATGTGTAAAGATACGCAAATTACTTTCAAGAAAAATAATTAGATTGAAATAGAGGTACCTGTACCAGACGCGGAGTACATGATTAAAGTGTAAAAATACACATTTTCTTTCATATCTCTGCAACATCAATGAATATCACTCAAGTTTATATTACACGTGTTTTATGTGCAGGGATAACATGTGTAATTATAACAGTTTCGTCGTGTTATAAGGTTATAAGACACGTATCGAAGTTTCTTTCTGGTGGAACGTGTGCCTCGCATCAAATATTGATTTGTTATATCTGCAGTGTCCTCTGAAGAACGTCGCTTGTTGCATGTATATCAACAACTTTATGTTTGAGATCAATACTAATTACTGAGGAAAAATGCCTGCTCCACAGAAACCCCGTCTGACATGTCACATCATTTCAATCTCTCGAAGCAATCTTCTTACTTCAGCAACTCGTCTTGTTCTGCTTTAATTTCGTGTTTGTAAGTTTGCTGAAACGATAATGATTTAACATTGTTATTTTCAAATGATTTGGATACTTGATTCATCTAATATTTTGGTGCTTATGTTGAAATTTCGGAATCTGCTGCCAATTTGCTAATTTATAATGCTTACTATTTATTTTTCTTCGATTAATTTCGAAGTCTAAGACAGAATGATATCTTGTTGCGCTTTTGTAATTTTTGTTTGAACTCGCCTCTTTGTTTAGAACGGTAGATCATGTTTCTAGATAGCGTGCTTTTGACTTTGATATCGGTATAAGTCATGTGTCAAAAGCTATTGTTTAATCAACATTATTAATATAGACCCTGCTGATGGTAATTCCAAGCATGACGTTGTTTGTTATGAGTTTTAAAGTTTATGACAAAATACATTTACTATATTCCAAAACGAAAGTTGTTGGAAAATTTTGCGTTATTTTATAAATTCTTCTTGACTTTAATCAAGTCCTGTTTTGTTTTTATCTTTTAAACAACATACATTCAGGCACTAGAGTATAAATGTATATGCAAAGAACTTCAAATATATTTATTATATTAACTTATACAAGATTAATTTATTTTTTGCCTAAATTGTATGTTATATGAAATCTTATTTTTCAGTTTACGTATCTGTGGAAAAATTGCAACATGTTGTCAGTCAGCCATTCCGTGTAACAAGCAATACTTGCAGAAAAAACTTTCTCTGCAATTAGACTTGATTAATTACTGTAACCCACCGTTTAGAATATAGCAAGGAACCTCATGTCTCGACTCAGTGGTATTGTGTCATGTCACGACTCAGTGGTTTTGTGTCATGTCTCGACTCAATGGTATTGTGTCGTGTTTTGAATTAATGATTTTGTGCCATTTCTTGACTCAGTGGTTTTGTGTCATGTCTCGACTCAATGGTATTGTGTCATGTTTTGAATCAATGATTTTGTGCCATTTCTTGACTTAGTGGTTTTGTGTCGTGTCTCGACTCAATGGTATTGTGTCATGTTTTGAATCAATGATTTTGTGCCATTTCTTGACTCAGTGGTTTTGTGTCATGTCTCGACTCAGTGGTATTGTGCCATGTCTCGACTCAGTGATTTTGTGTCATGTCTCGACTCAGTGATTTTGTGTCATGTCTCGACTCAATGGTATTGTGTCATGTTTTGAATCAATGATTTTGTGCCATTTCTTGACTCAGTGGTTTTGTGTCGTGTCTCGACTCAGTTGTTTTGTGTCACGTCTCGACTCAGTGGTTTTGTGTCATGTGTTGACTTAGTGGTATTGTGTCATGTCTCGACTCAATGGTTTTGTGTCGTGTCTCTACTCAGTGGTTTTGTGTCATGTCTCGACTCAGTGGTTTACTGTCGTGTCTCGACTAGGTGGAATTGTGCCATGTTTTGACACAATTATTTGGTGCCATGTCTTGACTCAGTGGTTTTGTGTCATATCACGACTCATTGGTTTTGTTACCTGTCCCGACTCAGTGATTTGTTTCATATCTCGACTTAGTGGTATTGTGCCATGTTTTGACACAATTATTTGGTGCCATGTCTTGACTCAGTGGTTTTGTGTCTTGTCTCGACTCAGTGGTTTTGTGTTATGTCCCGACTCAGTGGTTTTGTGTCATGCCCCGATACAGTGGTTTTGTTTCATGTCATGACTCAGTGGTATTGTGCCATGTTTTGACACAATTATTTGGTGCCATGTCTTGACTCAGTGGTTTTGTGTCATGTCTCGACCCAGTGGTTTTGTGTCATGTCTCAATTCTGTGGTTTTGTGTCATGTCTCAACTCTGTTGTGTTGTGTCATGTCTAAACTCAGTGGTTTTGTGTCGTGTCTCTACTCAGTGGTTTTGTGTCATGTCTCGACTCAGTGGTTTTGTGTCATGTCTCGACCCAGTGGTTTTGTGTCATGTCTCGACTCAGTGGTTTTGTGTCATGTCTCGACTCAGTGGTTTTGCGTCATGTCTCGACTCAGTAGTTTTGTGCCATGTCTCGACTCAGTGGTTTTGTGTCAAGTCTCGACTCAGTAGTTTTGTGTCGAGTCTCCACTTAGTGGTTTTGTGTCATGTCTCGACTCAATGATTTTGTGTCATGTCTCGACTCAGTGGTTTTGTGTCATGTCTCAACTCAGTGGTTTTGCGTCATGTCTCGCCTCAGTAGTTTTGTGCCATGTCTCGACTCAATGATTTTGTGTCATGTCTCGACCCAATGGTTTTGTGCCATGTCTCGACTCAATGGTTTTGTGCAATGTCTCGGCTCAATGGTTATGTGTAATGTCTCGACTCAAGGGTTTTGTACCATTCTCGACTCAGTGGTTTTGTGCCATGTCTCGACTCAATTGTTTTGTACCATGTCTCGACTCAATGGTTTTGTGCCATGTCTCGACTCAATGGTTATGTGTAATGCCTCGACTCAATGGTTTTGTGCCATTCTCGACTCAGTGGTTTTGTGCCATGTCTCAACTCAGTGGTTTTGTGCCATGTCTCGACTCAATGGTTTTGTGCCATGTCTCGACTCAATGGTTTTGTGCCATGTCTCGACTCAGTGGTTTTGTGTCATGTCTCGACTCAGTGGTTTTGTGTCATGTCTCAACTCAGTGGTTTTGTGCCATGTCTCGACTCAATGGTTTTGTGCCATGTCTCGACTCAATGGTTTTGTGCCATGTCTCGACTCAATGGTTTTGTGTCATGTCTCCGCTCAGTGGTTTTGTGTCATTTCTCGACTCAGTGGTTTTGTGTCATGTCTCAACTCAGTGGTTTTGTGCCATGTCTCGACTCAATGGTTTTGTGCCATGTCTCGACTCAATGGTTTTGTGCCATGTCTCGACTCAGTGGTTTTGTGTCATGTCTCCGCTCAGTGGTTTTGTGTCATGTCTCGACTCAGTGGTTTTGTGTCATGTCTCCGCTCAGTGGTTTTGTCAAGTTGACATTAACTTTGCATGTTTGAACCTACATTCGTACTAATGTATGAATGTATGTAGGGAAATATATTTGTATACCGCCTGTTGATTTATCATCATATATAATGATATTTGATTAAAATGTTTACAATAAAATACACTGCTATCCCAGTAATGCTGTTTTCTTATCGAAATATATTTAAAATTGCAATGTAATGAGCAAAGTATCATGTTGGTCGTTCTCTACAGGCTAAAAAATGGTTAATTGAGAAATGTAGATCCTAGTCACGTGTTACTGAAATAATTACCAGCTGATTGATGTCACCATATTTAGCCATTGCACATAACTTTACTTAGAAAAGAGACAGTTGCCGTATGATTTTGGTAACATGTTTCTGCATGTAGATATCATTGAACTATAAAGGTAATAATGTACGTACAAGGTTAAGAGTCAATAAAACAGTCGACTAGTTTAATTGCTAGAACCACGTGTAAGGCCCCGATGTCAACTGTTGCATAGACATTATAGCACAGTTAAGCTTTATCAATTTACTGTCGCCGTAAACCAGATATGGTGCAATCACCATTCGCGGCTCTATATTATTCACGTTGCCGATCTAAACATGTAAGTCAGGCGCTTACTGTAGGATCATAAACTGCTAGTGATCAATCTAAAGTGTTATATAATAATTATCATTCTTAGCTATCTTTTCCATGAGTTTGATTTGCTGTTGCTTTTTTCATGACAAGAAAACATAACACGGTTGCTATCATAAATCTCAATATTTTTTTCTATTGTATATGTTACATCCAGTCTGTTTCCCTGACTGGTTTATATTGTATATGTAACATCCAGTCTGTTTCCCTGGCTGGTCTATATTGTTTATGTAACATCCAGTCTGTTTCCCTGGCTGGTTTATACTGTATATGTAACATCCAGTCTGTTTCCCTGGCTGGTTTATATTGTATATGTAACATCCAGTCTGTTTCCCTGGCTGGTCTATATTGTTTATGTAACATCCAGTCTGTTTCCAAGGCTGGTTTATATTTTATATGTAGCATCCAGTCTGTTTCCCTGGCTGGTTTATATTGTATATGTTACATCCAGTCTGTTTCCCAGGCTGGTCTATATTGTTTATGTAACATCCAGTCTGTTTCCCTGACTGGTTTATATTGTATATGTTACATCCAGTCTGTTTCCCTGGCTGGTCTATATTGTTTATGTAACATCCAGTCTGTTTCCCTGGCTGGTTTATATTGTATATGTAACATCCAGTCTGTTTCCCTGGCTGGTTTATATTGTATATGTAACATCCAGTCTATTCCCCTGGCTGGTTTCATTGATTTAAAATTCGCCATGATAATAATACAACTTTAAAATAGTAGATTGAAAAGAAAGCTAAATCCACAAAATCAAACAAAATTATGTTAATATTACCAAGTAGGTACGACACTGATGCTACGATCCAAAATAATAAAAAAGAACTTTCTAACAGCGCCACAATATCAATGCCAAGTTAAGGTAATATTCTACCTACTTTTCCATCACGCATTGATATTTCGCTCATCGATATCTAGTACTATTTATATTATCGATATCTGGTACTATTTATATTATCGATATCTAGTACTATTTATATTATCGATATCTAGTACTATTTATATTATCAATATCTAGTACTTTTTATATTATCGATATCTAGTACTATTTATATTATCGATATCTAGTACTATTTATATTATCGATATCTAGTACTTTTTATATTATCGATATCTAGTACTATTTATATTATCGATATCTAGTACTATTTATATTATCGATATCTAGTACTATTTATATTATCGATATCTAGTACTATTTATATTATCGATATCTAGTACTTTTTATAGTCTATGACTTAACATTATTGATATCTTAAAATTCTAAATTCGAGCTATAACATGCAATAACATGACTACAAGTGTGCTTGTTAAAGAACCGAGAATATTTTATTTTCACATAATGGTCATCACTAAACCAGATGCTATGCATTTGAAGTATTGTTAAAAACTTACGTCCTATGTTTTTGAGTCACTTTTGGTAAACTATGAACACTATGAAACCTTATAAAACATCAAAACAATGAACGCCAAGTCAGTCATTTTAATATCACAGGTTGTACAGGTCGTTACAATACCCTAGTTTGTAAACTACGACTTATGATACTGCACAGTCCTATTGGCTAAATGCCATCATTACTATCACTGGACAACAATGGTGATATGAATGTGTTTATAAAGATTTTGGTTCCATACAATCCCACAATCTCAGCAGAGGATTAGCATTATAATACCGACCTTGGGTAAAGCAAATCTTCCGGCAAACTTACTTCATTTTATTTCAAAATTACAAAGTAACTGTTGTGGTATTTTTTACATAAAATCCCAATTTCTTTCAGTGACAAAAATATTTAAATAAACAAATTTAGATATAATAAAACAAAATTTTTATATTTGTCTAAGACTTCGCATATCGTTTCCTGTCAAAATACTTAGTGTGTTTGACAGTTTACCCCTGTAGAAATAAATATTTGTTTACACAGTGATGTATACCAGGTATTACTCCGATTTTTCTCTGTATGCCATAGTTCGTCGTCAATCAATGATGTCGTCTGTTGTCAGCAGTTCCGTCTGATTTTATTACAGTCAATGGCGGCGGTATCTACAGAATACGGCCTTGACACGCAATAATGGCATTGTTAGACTGTGGTAACATACTGCGGTATTGTGGTGAACTTATTTTAGTTTATGGAAATCTTTTCGGTGTCGTTGTCAATATCCGTATATGAATATATATAAATATATTTTTCATTCCGTATTATATATATATATATGTGTGTGTGTGTGTGTTTTTATCTCAAGTAGAAAATCACGTTTTGAATATTTAAGGATTTTTTGTTTTACTGAAAATCGTAACCATGCTTTTTTTCTGGTGTTTTATGTATGACATATATGATAGACAGCTGCCCAAAAGGCAGAAACTTGTATGTTGATAATATCATCGGATGTCTAAACCCAGCTTGATGTAAAGAAAACAGATGATTGAAATATTCGACGCGTTGTTCTTCATACGAATCACCATTTTGCTTTGTTACGTTGTTCGTTTTCAAGATTATGAAGAATAACTTATGTTTTCTTGGATTGACTTATCTACATTATATATTCACTTGACTCGACCATTAGTTAACCCATACTATACTATATTTGTAAATAATTTATAATAGTATTCAGTTATTCTCTATCAAATGCAGGCTGGCAGAACGGTAGATTGCAGCTGACTGATGTAGCTCTACACCAGTGCCTGTGTATAAACATACCTTCCTCGCACGTTAGACGCTAATTACCTGGAGTATTGACAGATTTGTAGTTCAGATTTTAAGAAGACAGATAAGGCCGATGTCGTTTAAGAATTCCTATTAACCAAAACAGTGAAACGTTGATGCAGAACATTAGAGTTGCCGGTGTATTAATAATGTAAAGCAGCAAATAGAGCCTGTAGCAAGATAAGGTGTGTCGACAAGAAAGGTGAATATATGGTGTTGGTTTCCACGTGTTGATGGTAAGCAATCTAAATACCTCACATCAACATTTTCATTTAATATTTAAAGTAGAACCATTTAAGTATGTGCAGGTCGTGTTAGTATAAATAAATCATCATCTTCATGTTAATCAATCATCCATAAAATGTTCCTAATACACACAAATATTCACTTTGATGCCCAAGGTAAAGTACTTTTCGAATGTAAGTCTGTGAATGTTTATGTTTTACCAAGCTTTTAAGATCCGTGTATACAGTTACTGTGTGCGTATTGTTGTGCCATTCAGGATGCAATATATCCCGGAAAAATTCTTGTCTCTTATCTGTCAGAGAGGTAAATAATAACTCCCTTATGTTGTTACGGTACCTCATGGTCGTTACAAAAGCAAGTGACAGACAGAGGGTAAACAAAGGAAGGCAACTTTAGTATCGAGACCTTCTTTTTCCGACTCTAAACCACTGCGGTCTCCATTTAAAAGAAGTATGTCCCTAAAATTATCATGGACATCATTACACGGTACCTTCTTGTATTTTACGATCTTCTATCTTCACAGATCTAGAGTCAAACTTGATACTTGACACCAATGTATGTTCCCCAAAGTATACTAAAATTATTGATTTGTTGACAATTTCTATTCATGCATAGGTGGTCTTCACAAGGTGTATAAATCAATATCATAACACTAAACTTAAGAGCTTCAATTTTGTGTAAAGAATGCCAATCGTCAACCCTTTGCTTTACACTTAAACTAAGATGGTAGACTTCTTTATGCGGACAAATTCGACAGAGAGTTTAGGATCAACTCATGGCGGAACTAATCTTACAAACATGTTGTCTTCGCTAAGGATGCATTATCTCCCTTTGATAACAATTGCACAATACATGATGACCCTCGTCTAGACGCCGTCTATAATATTGGTTTTTGTACACATTTATATTTGTATGGATGTATTAACTAGTAATTAAATACATGTCGAAGAAGAAATAAAAATATTAGAGATAAGTACAGACTCAATTCATCAGTTCACTATGTTATTGAAAAAATGAACATTTTCATAAAATAAACGGTATATGAAGAGTTTTTATGTATGCTCTTGTGACAAAGACATGTGTTTGATGCCAGAAAATCTAAAATGCAATAACATGGCTACAAGTGTGATATTTGGAGAACCGTTTTAATTTTTTTTTCATATAAATGAGCATCACCAAACCAGATAGTGCAGCACCATGCCTTTATAGCTCTCATAGTACAAGCTGATATCTCAGATGGCATGCAAATCAGATAATGTTTGCAGTTCCGCACTGTTTCAACATGAATGGTTGATTTAGCTTCGAATTGCGAAAGGAAATGCGCTTTTACCAACACTCCGGTGTATTTATTGAACATACATCATGTTTTACTTCAGATAATAGTTTCATGTCACTAGTTTAAGTTAACACAACCCATGCCAAGATTTAATAATAGAGAAAACAAATCGGCTTAGGCTTGCGACTTCCGATTGTCATATTCTGACGTAAACGAACTTGATTGGGTTTGGTCAGATATATAAAGCTATCGTGGAGCAGTAAAAGTCGTCGCATTAGCAGAGAGGAGGACTTTATTTGTCACATAAAATGCCACGATAAATCCTTATTTCCATTGTATTATTTATACGTTCAAAAAATAAAACTCGATTTGTTTGACATAGCTTTTACTATAACTGAAAATAACTAAACTGTAAAGATCAATGAAGAATGGCGATCAGTCTATGAATTAAAAATAATTCTAAGAAACATTTACTTTTTAGATTTTTTAGTTTTAAGTTTTTCCGAATTTAATAAGTTTGAGCATTTTCCAACTGCACGATGCACAAAGCATTTAATACAAATTGATTTGAACTTTTTTGTCTGTGGATGATTGAATCAACTAACTACACGAAGGATTATACAAGTTTTAAACATTGAAATAATTCAGCTATGTGAATCGCAGACTCAGTGTCCTTCATCCGCTATACTAAAGAAATTATAGGTTTAAGGCTTTGCAAATCATGTTTGGGCTACATGACACAGTTTTGGTGTAAAACTCGGATTTTTTGCCGCATTCATGGTTATTGAATCTTTAGCTGCCGTTTGTCAATTCTATACGTTTGGCGGTACATGAATGGCTTCTTGATTCACCTCCTTCAGATAGAGAGAGAGTGAGCGACTACGTCAGCTGGAGAGTATTGATTCGTTGTGATTAATAGCCAGGATATTTCTCTTCTGCACACCGACACTTATAACAAGTGTTCGGTTTTACATAAACAGCATGGGACTGTTGTCTATATTTAGAATAGTTTTTTTTATAAGTTGATACTTTGCAGAAACTTTCTCATTGATTTTGCGAGCGCTTTTCTTTACTGGCATTGATTACCTATTCAGTTGTATGAGAGTTTGTTGTCTTTTTATAAAACCGTTTGACACGTGATCTATAATTCATAAGTTAATTTCAAATATTCCAGTCAATGACTCTTCTCGCTTGGTCATGTCATCAGCTTATTATATTATGTTATCTTAGTTAAAGCTGCTTCTGACGATAGCAGGTAGAGTGTGGAAGCTCTGGCTTAACGTGTGGTTTATGTTAGGCGTCCATACATCGGGTATGATTGACATCAGGTTTCATATAAAGCGTAATAATGAGAACCTCTCTATCAGAATGATTTGCCTCTCTCAAACATGTCTATATACTGTGGACTCATTTCTATCCTCTCATCAATACGATTGAAATGAGTATCCACAACGTACAGATTGCGTGAGACGAAAATATTTTATCAGAAAAAGTCCGTTATCTGGAACCCTGTCTAATTGACGTACATGGTGTGCTGGTGTAGGGATACATGCCACCGCGTCTGTCTGCTGTTATTTTTAATTTAAGTTCATGAGAGACTGATTGTGTTCGTTGCTGTGCCCAAGTGTCTATTGCTCTCTGGATACGTTCATCCACGACTTACCTCCAATGCTTTCGTCTCCGGTTCATGCAATGTATAATCAGGTTTGAAGCAATTTGGCTAGAAAGCGTGAAAATTCTAAAGTGGATCTTCTTTTGTGTTTCTGTTAAGGAATATTGGTTAAAGCAGTTACACTTTTAAAGAAATCGTTAGAACGCAGTAGTTAAATTATCTACGTAACCAGAAGCAATACCTGCGTTCGAGCAATTATCAGCTAGCAAATACAAAGGGGTTGTGACACAGTGAGCGGGGAGATTTGGACAGGACCGCCTGTGCTGTACGATTCTTATGGTGATCCGGTTGCAGAAGATTGCCCGACCATTTGAGCTCTTGCATTATGGTGTCGTGTTCAAGCTGAGGAAGCAGGGGGTGTGTGGACACTTTGTTCAAAACTCGACAACCTCACCAACAGCCATGGATCGTTCGCCGCAACACGGGGATTCAGACCAAGATGAGGTACTCCCATTTCGTTACCCGACATGCCTTTGTCTTTTGTCTGCCTGTAGGTATTGCTTGTTTGGCCGACGATGATTTTGTCTGATTGTTTTGTCTCGGCACACAAAATGATGTAGTGATAAATAATTGTGTAGGCGAATGCAATTTCAAAACGTTTTTCAAGATTCCAAAAAGTATGCAATTAGTACGTTTAGAAGCATAAATTTAGTATCAAGACTACATCATTCATCGACCAAATTTACTGGCTAGATAGGAACATATACATATGTGTCACATATATTGCCGGATGCATACTCACTGCCTTCATTAGCACATTTATATTGTCTGCTTTCTTTTATCATTATCTTAAATTATTTGACCCTTCGAATATATAGTTGAGAAACCATTTATAACCTTTTAATATGAGCATACCTAAGAGATTATTGTGGTCTGTACATAGGAAGACTATGCTACTGTGGTTTTTTCGCCAGACTGTATTAACGACTGTGTGGTTTACTGTTATTTACCATATATAGGACCTGGTCACATCTGCTGCAACTTAATGTCGCGTTTCATTAATAGAACCTCTTTCCACAAACACTATGCGTCTTACGTAGGCATTTTCTATTTAGAATGATGTAAAATATTGATAAATTTTATGAAAGTTTCAGTACACGTCCAAACTATGTTCCTGTCTTTGTTTGTTTAACAACATTTGAAAGAGGGGTTTATATAAGTCCCTTACTATTCTAGTAATTACTTCCTGTGATGGAAGCAGCTGTTTTATTGCGGAAACAAAATATTGGTATAGATAATGTAGCCTTTAAACTGGTTATGCCACAAACCGATTTTCTGAAAAAAACCTGATGCTTCCTAATTGCTTCATAATAATTTTGTTTCAAATATTTGATCGCAATCAAGTTATGATAAAATTGTTGTTTTAAGTACATGTACATATGTACCTATCTATTATACATTTTATATTTTACTATAAGACTGATCGAGTGCACGGTTTTCGACAAAACTTCAGGGAATTAGGTGGTCCATAATCATCTTGTAATGTCTGGATCATCATGACTACATAAATCAGCAAATATGACATCGACCTGTTAGATTTCAAGCATATACTAGAAAAATCCTCGGAAGAATAACTGAACGTTATATTGACTGGATTTTTTTTGTGTAACGACGTTTGTTATTGTCGTAATTGACATTGATAGATGTCATTCACTACATTTGATTTTATGCACACTGCTTAATCATGATAGAATGGGAATCATCAAGTTACATGTTCTATGCTTGGCACCATGTTTTAAAACTCTCATGTGCTATGATGTTTCTGGAAAATAAATATAAGGTGTATAAAACATGGAGTTACTAAGTTGTATTCAGGACACTACCACCATGCTGCTATAAGGTGTATAAAACATGGAGTTACTAAGTTGTATTCAGGACACTACCACTATGCTGCTATAAGGTGTATAAAACATGGAGTTACTAAGTTGTATTCAGGACACTACCACCATGCTGCTATAATGTGTATAAAACATGTAGTTACTAAGTTGTATTCAGGACACTACCACCATGCTGCTATAAGGTGTATAAAACATGGAGTTACTAAGTTGTATTCAGGACACTACCACCATGCTGCTATAAGGTGTATAAAACATGGAGTTACTAAGTTGTATTCAGGACACTACCACCATGCTGCTATAATGTGTATAAAACATGTAGTTACTAAGTTGTATTCAGGACACTACCACCATGCTGCTATAAGGTGTATAAAACATGGAGTTACTAAGTTGTATTCAGGACACTACCACCATGCTGCTATAAGGTGTATAAAACATGGAGTTACTAAGTTGTATTCAGGACACTACCACCATGCTGCTATAATGTGTATAAAACATGTAGTTACTAAGTTGTATTCAGGACACTACCACCATGCTGCTATAGGGTGTATAAAACATGTAGTTACTAAGTTGTATTCAGGACACTACCACCATGCTGCTATAGGGTGTATAAAACATGTAGTTACTAAGTTGTATTCAGGACACTACCACCATGCTGCTATAAGGTGTATAAAACATGGAGTTACTTAGTTGTATTCAGGACACTACCACCATGCTGCTATAAGGTGTATAAAACATGGAGTTACTAAGTTGTATTCAGGACACTATTACCATGCTGCTATAAGGTGTATAAAACATGGAGTTACTAAGTTGTATTCAGGACACTACCACCATGCTGCGGTATCATTAATTCTATTCCGCGATACCGCGATTATACCAATCGACGCCATAATAATTGCAGGTCGTTGATAGTCCCCTGGTGAAAACAGGTTTGTTAAACAGAGGCATTGCGTTGCAGTATGTGTGAAAATATTCCATTGCATTAAAATATTTAATATTGGATGACCTTAAGCTTCTCTTTTATTGCAGAAAATAAAAGACCCGTTTAACGATGCTATGGTTAGATTAACGTTCAATTGAAATCTATTTATATTTTATAACCGTCTTTTTATTTAGCACTTAAACGTTTAATATTGCCTTAGCAACGACCGTTTCCAAAGTTTAAGGGTGCTTTATATCTGCTGCAAGAAAAATACCTTGCACCAGATGTTTACTGAACAATAAGATAAAATGTTTAAAGACCGTTCGATATGTCCTTATAGCGGATTGAACTTGCGACCTCTCCCGCAGACTACATTATTAAACTTTGAAATAGCATTATAGTAATCAATCGGTCGTGGTGAGAACTTTCATGTGGGGAAGTTTTCCAGCTACCCTGCGATGCGCCGGTGGTTCTGCCCGGGCATAAGACTGGGATGTTTCTTCACCAAAAACTAGCTGGACGTCGACAACATGACCATAATTGTGTCGGTGCGATGATACAAATATGACCATAATTGTGTCGGTGGGATATTACAAGAAATATTTTTTCCCCATTCAAAGTTGCTAAATAAAGAAGAAATTGGGTTGCTGTGTGTACAACTTTGAAAAAGAGGTGGTATGAAAATAACGATTTGCCATTTGTTAATTCTGTCTGCTATACATGCAAGCTTATTGCTACATTCCCTGTGTTTGACCGTTTATATAGCACTATATTGACAGCCGAATATAAACATGTTTTATCCATTTGCGCACATTATAATTAGTTTGTAAACTCGGAGTGAAACCGTTTTATTGTGACTGATATTGATATATTTGTCATGAATGACACTGACACGTCGATGAACAAATGGAGCAGAGTATAATCTGAGGACATATGGAGCAGAGTATAATCTGAGGACATATGGAGCAGAGTACAATCTGAGGACAAATGGAGCAGAGTATAATCTGAGGACATATGGAGCAGAGTATATTCTGAGGACATATGGAGCAGAGTATAATCTGAGGACATATGGAGCAGAGTATAATCTGAGGACATATGGAGCAGAGTATATTCTGAGGACATATGGAGCAGAGTGCAATCTGAGGACATATGGAGCAGAGTATAATCTGAGGACATATGGTGCAGAGTATATTCTGAGGACATATGGAGCAGAGTATAATCTGAGGACATATGGAGCAGAGTATATTCTGAGGACATATGGAGCAGAGTATAATCTGAGGACATATGGAGCAGAGTATAATCTGAGGACATATGGAGCAGAGTATATTCTGAGGACATATGGAGCTGAGTATAATCTGAGGACATATGGAGCAGACTATAATCTGAGGACATATGGAGCAGACTATAATCTAAGGATTGCTGGATATCATTTCGACAGATTGTCTTGAGTTTAAAGTAATAATGATAACCAACAACTTACAGATTGCGTAAGACGAAAGTTATTTACCAAAAAAGGAACGTTATCTAGAACCGTTGGAGCTGTCTAATCAGGATCAGCACTTTTTGCTCCTAAATCTCTAGCAATCTGTCTTGTATGTCTATGTTCCTATGCAGGTAGATGTGGTTATGAATAAGAATTTGTATGGGCTATAAAAGAACGTAGCACGATGAGTGATAATGTCCCGCCAACTAAAGTCCAGTACCAATGAGGACATATTTGAATATTACACATACCTCCAGCCTCTGTGAACCGAGCTGATCCTCCAAACCCGACACATAACACACATATAACCGTGTTTGAAACACAGCAGTGATTTCTAGGCACGACACACAACCTGATCGGATATTTGTAGAGTGTGTTGATTGAGATCAAACGGAGTGGACAGCGTTACATTTCCCTAAACATTACTGACTTGTTTAACTGTTGCAATTTTTACAAAATTATCATTTATAAACAAATATTAACTATTTGTATTTTTTGTGTTTAAAATAATTTGACATAATAAAGTTCCAAGCGTTAAATAGTTACTCCACAGCGCTTGAGAAGACTGTATTTGGTTCAATTATTTAATGTTCGGCCATTTCTATGAGTTCAGGCCTGTTATTGAACGAGATAATTACCTATATGCTACTACTGTTGAACCGTAGTTCCGGTTCCAACAGGTCGCTGTCACGTGACGTTAACAGACACATTCTAGAACGATGTCAGACCATTTTGAAGTTTGGACCAAAAGTTGTTTTTCTTGAATAGCAAAATAAGTCATACTTGCAAAATGCTGTCAATCAGTGCTCTAGATGTGTGTGAATAGAGAAGCATAAATTCACAACAGGTGTTTTCTATCTGAGCATCGCTTCACAGATGACTATTTTAAAACTAAGAAAACGATGTGACAACTTACTTTTGAGATCACTTTATATTGTCATCCCGGAAGGGGTAGTCCCGCTCGGACATCGATATTTATTTTTAGCAGAGATCACTATCGTGCTTATTAATAGATTTGGAACGAACGAACATTAAGAGTGATTTCTTACCAGCTTTTACTTAAACTAAAGTATAAGTTTATGCTTCTGTTATTTCGAAAATTCCCAGAAGAGGGGTAAGAAACTGTTTCATGATTTAGATATAGACAAAACTGCTGGATACACCTTTAACACACGAGTGTCTTTTTAGTTTTTTCTAACTCCTCTCACTTCTTTGACGATAGCTTTGTACAGTTACCTCTATTTTTCCACTGCCCAGGGCCATTCCTCACTGAAGCAACGTCCATTCTACTCTTCCTGAACGTTTTATTGTAATCACTTGAAACTCTGTCTGTAAGAATGTATGTTTATACACAAGGCTTACAACCATGGTGTTGAGTGTTGTGTTAATTTTTCCTTTCGTCATTGAAATATATGTATAAAAGAATTCTTAATTTCGAAGTTAAACACATAGAACTTTTCTTCCTGACTACCCTAATGGTGGTGACTGTAGTCCACGATCTCAATATAATCTCTATCGTCGTCTTAATAATTGTACATCTATGTTAATTAGGATGACAATAGTGTTCGCCTAAGTCAGTTAAGCATCACCCTACAGTGAGAATTATGTCGGTGCATACAAGGTATAATATCCGTTGTATTGTATTTCATATAGAAGTAGTAAGCCGAAAGATCGGTACCTTCTTGTCAAACCGCTCTAGATTACAACTGTGCATGGAATCGCTTTCTGTATGCAGCTGTGCACACTAAGTAATAGTTATGTATAGTATGTTTGAACCTTGTAACTATGTGACATTCTCCTCAAGGCCGGGGGATTTAGCACAAAGGATGTTTTCTCGAGTCTTCTGTAATAAGTACGACGAATGGTGTTCCAAAATAGGCCTATTTTGAACGCTCCCGTCTGCGACTTGCAATAAATTAAAGGACACATTTTGAAAAGTTTATTCCCTAACAGCCTTCGTACTTTTTCTTAAACATTTATATGACACTTTATATAGAACAATGTGAGTGCATGATACACTTTATATAAAAGCAAACGTTAACATAGTCACTGATTGCACTAATTGACCTTCAACGGTGGAACATAATGAAAAGTGCGTCATGGCGCACGCTTTCAAATAGCAAATATCACGCGTTACAACACTTATAACTTGGATCAAAGTGTTCCGAGTTCGATCACATAAGGAACGTCACAGACCGTAACAAATCACGCAGCCCGCCGAAATGATGCATTTCCTTGCTTAGTTTTTATACACTAATTGAATCGATTTTGGCTTTTCATTGATAACAATTGCTGTAGGAAACGCCAAATATGTCAACGTTACTGTAGCTGTTATAACAGATCTATCTTCAAATGACTATTGGTAAAATTTGCTTTAGTTTAACCCGTTTAATTCTTAGGTTGACAAAAGCATGCTACATGTATCATTAACAAAATCTTTTGCTTCAAAGATCACTATTTGCGATCTTGTAACATCTGTTCCTATAGCGCCTCAACATACGTCTGTTAAAGACTGTTGTAGTTGCTTCCCAATCTCACACATTGATTGTGACTCCTGTATCCTGGCAAGTCGATCCCCTGGTTCCGCTCTCAACGCCATGTAAATATAAATAATTAATACCTTGATTAATGTTGCTTTTGTAGCCTCTTTTAATGTATCGTTTTAGATCGACTTTGGTACTTCAATTTCAGCTAACCATGAACAGGCAACTACAACCCCAAATTAATAGTTTAGAAGTGCAATTGCATGTTCCCAATCTTTTTTGTTTGATGGTGCAATTTATGTGATTTTACAATGGGTAGCTACTAATATTTTACTTGTTAAATTACACTAAGAATCTGGAAATTAAATTAATGATTTCTCATCCTTCTGATATCTAATGGTTTACGTGGCTTTCCAAATAGCAGAACTTTCAGTTACTTTTATTGGCTGTTTTTATACATATTTCAATTGGCAAAATTCAAATGTGTTCCCCATGAATTGTCCATGAATTTGCGCACTTAGATTTTCGTGATGCCATCTAAGCCTAAGAAAGCCCAAATCTGTACAATGATATGCACTGTTCAGTGCCATGTTCACCTTCGCAAAATAAGTCTTACTTAATTATGTCGTTGTTTGCCTCAGTAGCCTCAGATTTACGACTGAATGAGGTTCAGTTGTCATTTGTTTCATGCGATTTGATCTATTTGGGGATTTATTGTATTTTTTGGTAATTTTCGGCCCTATTTTAAGCAACGAATTGGTCAAACAATCAGCAATGCTTATATACAGGTGTACACAATTTGTAGTTTTTTCTCTTCCACCAGATATCGAGAGCAAATCTTTTTTTTTCTATTGAAGCATTGGAAATAAACCTTTGTTAAAAGAAGCAACAAAAAGCTGTGTTGTCGCAGCTGACGGATACACGCTGTGTAGAATACTTTCTATATGATTTATTTTTACTAATGTTAATACTCGTAAATGATACCGGACGCGACCAAAAAGTTCAAAATTATTTCCTAAGTATTTATTTCACCTTTGTGATCTGAATTTTAAAACCCCGAGTGCGCCATTCTTTTCCGAACACTTTTCCGGTAACCTAAACTGAGATGGAAGGAATGGCCTCAATCGTCCATAACTTGATGCAATGAAGCCCTGCACGGGATATCGCAAATATCTAATAAATAATACAGTCAGTAGGACACATGTTCAAATAACTGTTTGCTCCCCGTTTCAACCCTTATCCCTAGTCACTGAGTGATATACCTGCATGACGTTGTTAATTCATAAATTTGCGTTTCATGTTTACCTGCATAACACTATAGTCACTTAAACTTCTCTTTTAAACAGATTAAAAATGCTTATGTTGACATTTGAAGCATGCCTGGACACAAGAGACGCGTCTCGTGTCCTTCGACATACATGCTAGTTTCTGTACACGTATTACTACTTCGCTGGCATGGCGCTGACCGCGAGTAGTCAAGGTCATGCAGGGTCAATCCTTCGTGCTTCCGAATTTCAACTGTCTCATAACTCGTGTGTATAAGTTTTGTTTCCATAAGCTAGAAAAGCTATTTAACGAGATGCTTGTTTGCATTTACGTGAATCGTACTTTCATTATGTTTTTAACACGTCACGTGAGATTTAGTTGCACCTTTCTCCTTATTTGACGTTTCAGTTAACTTGTCACGAACCGCACAATTCCATTGGTTATCGTACGTCATTTCTTTCAGTCAGTCTGTGTACTGTTCATGTGTGTCCCACTTAGAGTTGCAGAGACGCCTTCTTTGCTAATACTCATTTAAATGCATAATTTGCAGTCGACATAGAACATGACATTTTTTGTAGCGATGTACATTATTTTCAATTTAACTAATATAATCATTCTGTGCAACTTCTGGCTTATTTTATAACACGTTCAAATTTCGTAGACAATGATTTCGGGGAATTTTTCCATGATTAATCCACATAAACAAGATTCCGTGACTTTCTCAGAGCTGTGCAAACCTTAATACAGCTCCCCTCATAGACGGGAATTTATTGTTTAATGTAATGTTACTACTATTTGGGCGGTGTATCTTGCGAGTTATGAGAGCTGGATTTTAGAAGCACGCTGGATTGACCTGGAATGACCTTGACCACTCGCTGTCAGTTATTCATGCCTAAAAAAGTAGTGCGTGTAAAGTACCATTATGTATGTCTAAGGAGACTATACGTTTCAAGTGTAAATATTGTTATCTGTTTAAACTGGGGGTTCATTAAAATTATCTAATTCAGATATACAAAGGCCGAAATACGTGCGATATCCCGCGCGCAGCCTTCTGTAGGTCTGAACCAGGGTATGTGATAATTACATAAGTCAATCGTATCATCTCAGCATCACAGTCTAAAACTACCGCTCGCGATCGGAGAGGAATGGCGCCCTCGGGAATTTTGTATTTAGATCACTGGGGAGGTACGGGTTAATTTTAAACTTTGTTTATTTGGTCGAATCCGGAAGATTTATGAGCATTTATTTAAGACATAACTTAAGTTAAAATGCAAGATTATATCGAAAGTATTGAATGTTTAATACAATGGTTTCTATAATCGGATGTTTGTGACTCTGATGTACATTTTGTCCCAATGTATAATCTTTATTTCAAAAAAAGGTGTTTATTTGAAGCTGAACGCTTGACTGCTTTCGAATGCATTGTTTAGTGGATTTTACTACGGAATAATTTTACCCATTGTTGGCACACTTGTAAATCGCGTACTGGGTAAAACTCACACCGTCCAAACAGAGATTCTAAGCGCTTTGATTGTTATGAGGCCTAATGACCCCAAGTTATCGCATTGACTGCTTTATTAACAAGAATCTCTTTTAGAAAGATCTTCAGAAAATGCAACGCTGTAACTCTGTCAAAGGGTTAAAGCATCCTTTCAAAGCGGAAGCTTTTTTTTGGTCAATTTGTGTAATGTCTCGTCTCCTTGTTTTTGTCACTTTTACAATTGCAGGTATGTCGCTTTGTCTAGTGCTAAGTCAAATTTAATATGTTAACATGCTTATAGGACCTAGCCATATATTTGTATTATCAACGAACGCAGATCCATAAGTTTTATCGAAGGTTGAACCACAAACGCAACGCAAGCTAGGTATTGGTAAATAAAGATTGTATTAACAAAACGTTAAAGACGATATTAACATATTTGATACAAGGAAATACACAGCGTCTGTCACTGCCAGTCAGAATGATCCAGTCTTTTAACCTAAGGTCTCACGGGAAGTACTTGTCAGACGCATTTAAATAATTTGCCAGTGACCAAAAGTACCAATTCAGCTCTCAGCGTTTGATTCTGGAGGAATCCTGATCTGTGAGATAAACGTCAAAACGTTTGGCATCGGTTTTGTCTTTAATCGGTCGGTCTATTAAGGGAAGGTTTCATATTATACATAAATTAAACTGCAATTAACTGTCAGTCGTCTTTATCGGATGGGATCCTTTCGCGCTGTTGTTAATTGGCGCCGTTTTTGAAAGTGTTGCCACTTATGGAAAGCATCGTAGAGGAACGACAGTGCGCGGGCAAAAAAAAAAAAAAAGAAAATCGCAGCTGTTAGACCTTTCTCAGAGAAAAAGAAACTACGTATTCCGCTTTCAACAGTATAGTTTGCAACAAAAAAGTGTAGCTTGCAATAATAGCAGGTAGCAGGCATTAATATTTTGTTCTCAATGCAGCTTGCGATAATAAAAAAGATGTTGCAGACATATCAAACGGTATCTTGCCGTTATCGTAGCATAGAACAGAAGCAAAAATATGGTATGTCTGTGGCTATTAAGTAACTGACGCATACTATCAAGACCGCACCTACCCGATTTGTTGTGAAGCACACACTAGGTGGAAATCATTTGACAATACTGGTTCATTATCTATCCTTCATTGCCATTATAAGAAACTGAATTTACATTTTAGTTTTCTTTTAAGACTACGGATGTCTTCATTACACGAGTACCTTTGTTTGTTGTTTGACTGAGAATTGCAGTATATATTAGGAAACTAAAACCAGTGTTCATCTCGGGCTGTCCTATTTGCACCAGGCAGTGCGTCTCACGGCACTCACGACAAGCTGTACGGGGGAGGGGCGGTCTCACTTGTCAATACCATCAGTCTCCTTTAAATAATTGAACGGTTTACGCCTGGTGCTGCTTTCTGCACATCGGGGCTCTGGCACGCTCACGTCATAACGCAGGATGTTTATGCCACGGTCGATAGACTACTTACAGCAATTTCAGGTTGAAAAATAACTTTCTTCTTTAAATTTCGTACTGCAGATAATTCCTTTCTTGAATGGGTTTTTAGAGAGTTTATAAAGTCGACGAGTTTATGTTAAACGATGAACTGAAGAGATGACTGATAGCAATATATAAGGCATGGTCGATAAGACCTTGCCATCGTCATTTGGGGCTTTTCTCTTCAACTTTACTATATATACAACAACTATATGTACGTCCTGCTCATCATTTATACCAGATCTATCAATTACTGTCAAAGTGATCTGAAACAAGAACTTTATGTTTAATTACCCTTGGTCACGTTATACCATACCAAATGTTTATTTTACATCATATGAAATCTTGTATCTGCAATGACTTGGGCTTGAGAGTTATATTTCTATTCTTATCTCTGGTCAGGCAGTAAGTTAGAAAACACAATCAAAGAAAACTTTCTCGCCGATGGAGTGTTTTTATTGTCTTTATGCAGAAACAGCAACCATTCCTGACCAGCGGTAATGTGATTTCAAATGTTGTAAAACATGCAATCTGTATCCCCTGTCTACAGCTAATGGTGAATGTAATTGCCTTAATTATTGTCCTGACACATTTTTACTCATAACAAAGTATAACTTATTTTCTAAAGAGTACATTCCAAGATAATTATAACAATACACATTACTTCATTCTGCTAATCTGAGATTTAACAGTTTACACATTCAAAATAATGCCAAAGTTGAAGCATTAACATTTTCTCGAAAGACAAAACACTTGCCACGTAGCCAAATGACAATAGATTGGTCAGGTTGCACTGCATATGTTCAGTTACTAATGTCGAAGTTAATTCAAACACATCTGGTTACTCTAGTGGTATTATTGATGTATGCATGGTAATAGTACAAGTCCACCGATTAAAACACGCTTTTAAACGCGTTAAGAAATTCGATACGTCAACGAATTTTATTATATACTTACAGTACCACATGGTGCCAGTAACATAAAATGCTGAAAATAACAAAAGCCTCATATAAGTCTCAGACATGTTCTATTTCAATAGCTGTTGATAAAAAGACGTTTTATTGGTGCTAAACCAAGTTGTGTGCATTTTTACTGCTGACATGTTACAGCCATGGACCGTTCCAAACCCAATCAAAAACGGCAATTGTTTTAGCCTTAAAATCGTAAAAGCAACCTCCAGATAACCTACAGATGTATCTTAAAGAAACAACTTTAAAATATTTTATTCACGAGTAAAGACATCACAAATTTACGTTTATAATGTTGTCTATAGAGAAAATATACTAAAATACATTATATGTCGGTAGAAAAAGAATCTACACAACGTGTTTGGCCATGGTGTGCATGTGTAGTTTGAAATTCTGAATCTCCATTTACTGGAAGCTTGTCAGCAGATAGCAACAGTAACAAAGGACGTGGAATGGTGTACTACCCTTCAGAAAGGTGGAATAGTCACCGTTTACTTTGTGTCAAGCCACCGCAAGGCAAATATTGTCTTTACAATTTAAGGAAGGTTTATGGCTACCTGTGGACTTCTGTATTGTCTTTATAGTCGTTAAAATCTTTGAGGATTTTAATGGTTTCCGGCATTGGTGCGACCATGTAATAAAGGGAAAGCTGTAGTTGTTTGTCGATTGATTGGTTTGCCATAACGTATCCCGACTTCCTGCTAAGCACAAGAAAAGAACATATTTGAAGTAGATTTCATCTAGAAATACATCGCAGTGGCTCAATAATGCTCTTTATAGCGACGTCCAGATCTGTATAGATGAATTTCTATGGTAAATGTCTGGGTTGCATCCTAGAACGTCTCATATTAGATCATTCGCCCCGAACCTGGAATCAGAGCAGTGAGAGACGATTAAATTTATTTTCAATCCCTCAGTATATTATATCTTGTTATACGAATCGAAAATGTACTAAGTGGATGGGTAGGTGGGTAGTGGGAGCGGGAGGGGGGTGGCGCCAGTGCTAGAGCGATTATAGTCGCCGACTTGTAACTCTGCAGCCTCTAACCGTGTGGGTCCGGGCTGGACGTTCATGTGGAGAGTCGTCCAGCTTACCTGCAGTGCGCCGGTTGTTCTACCCAGACATACCAATTTAGGATCTTCCTCCACCAATTATTAGCTAAATGTCGCATATATGGACAGAATTGTTTCATACAATGTAACAAAAATGCACACCACAGCAACACGCAAATACTCTAAACAAATTATGCTTAATCTTAAAAACAAAAAAAGGTACATTTGTATAAAGTACATTCGGGAATATTTAATGATGTGAAGGCGATGTAAATGTAATAATGGTAAGCCAAAGTTATAGGTGGTATTGGTGTTTTTAAACTACAACGTATAGTGTTTCAAATAATTGCTAAGTTTTAAGCGTTAACTTTCACCGAATGTTAAATTAAGAAAATTAACTTAAAGCCATAAACGTTGGTTTCTCGGTAGACCAATAGGAATAGTTCCCATTCAACTACTGCAGTGAACATGTGCGTTTCATTACGAGTCGTAACTTCTGTCCTGTTTCCATGAGACCTCTGAATTCGATCAATCATGTAGGATTGGTTGGTATCTCTACCCGAATTTGGCAATGCTTGTCTTAAGACCGTCATTGCATCAGGCCGATAAAGTTATCTAGCCGCTGATTCGAACTGTAGACTAACTTAACAAATAATCAATGCAATGCGAGACATGGTATGTCATTTTTTGTTGACTTTCTGAGACTTTTCAGGGAAGCAACATATTGACAAAAATAAACTCATTATAATAGCGCGGACCTTCATGACTCTTATTTCGAAATAACGTTTCTTATTTATTTGCATTTCGTTTCTCGATTTAAGTATTCACTGACATTTCTGGGTAGCAGATTATATAGATTCTGCTAAGACGGTGGTTGCGACAGCACATATATCTAGCTATACAAACATTAGCATGACCATGGCCATGGCAAACCATTGCTTAACAGTGTGTATATATATATATATTAATCAGAAACAACTAAATGCAAGCTCAATTGGTAAAATGCCTCTCATGCAAACCCGATTCACTGGTTTTAAGTGTATTTTGTTAGGCTTGAACAGGAATCCCACGCAACATCCATCAAATTTTAATTACTTTAAAAGCGCATTGTAGCAGTAACACAATACCCTCTGTTCCTAGTTATAGCCTCCTTAGATAATTAAACTGGTTACTAGCCTTCAGATATAACGTAGAATAGTATTCGTTGTCCGGCGGTGTACATAAAGTGTGAATTTCTGCTTCGCACATAAACACCGATGTCCATTTTGCACAATGAAGTGTGCTCCGACTTTATAAAAATTAGGTAGGAACCTATATTTGTGCCGTGAGTCATGAGAACAGGGTCAACGGTTTCCCGACCCTGGAACTGTTGCTTGAGGCAGGCCCAGTTGAAAGTCTAACACTCACAATGGCCCTTTGGTATTGGGTAGTTCCGGTTTGTTGAGAAAAACGACGATCAGATAAAATATCGAGATTTATCCCTGTGTTCTTAAAGGTATTTCAAGGTTCGCTCTATATTCAACGTAGGAAACTGATGCAGAACAGCAGTACAGCCAAAGCTAAGAAGGAAATTATGTATGATAAAGTAAAACTGTTAAATGTCGGAACAGTTTCTCAAGAAACTTAATGGGTGGGGTAAAATAAATTGGTACTTAATCTCGACAGATCGTCCCATAATACTGGCGTGTTGCGATTAATTTCGCTATTTTTGTTGTCTTTTTTCGTCATTGATGAGCTGCAGATAATTTGTGTAAGCTTTTAATGTAAATGTGCTGGAAGTGAAGTTGTAATTGGAGCAATTCGACTATAGTAATGCATTTTTATACTAGTCATGATTGAAATTAAAAGTGTTTGGGGTTTGGGGTTGGGGTGGGGGTGGGGGTTTCCAGCAAAACTTTAATGCATTGATATATTTAAAAACCGGTTTTGTGGCTTTTAAACTATTATTTATTTTTTTCATATATGACTCATTCAATATTTAAATTTATGAAACTGTACACCAATATTGTAAAAGCTTCTGCTTTATATGTGACGGTGTTTTGTGCTCGTTTACTTCTATTTTAAATTGGACATGTATTATTATTTTATTGTTCAACTGATACTGAAATCTATCATTAACAACATAATTGAATTGTTGATACATCTACCAGTAGTTCCTGTGTGTAAAATGAATTCACCAATAGGATGTTAAATAATGGTAATTTGCACACCAAAAAAAACATGTTCCGGAAAAGAAGCTTAAATTGAGAAGCCGATTGAAATCGTTACTCGATTAATAAAAGTAATTTAAGTTTCACGACATTTAAATATCAGATCACTCTTCATGTGCAGTCAGTTACTGACAGCTACGAAGTAGTTCTATTTACATAATTATGAGCCAGTTACCATATTTTATAGTTTTTTTTATAAAAGTATTGTTAAAACAAACTTTACCAGACTAACATGTAAATTGCTCATTTACTTCATAAATCGTCTAAGAACCCAGCTTTAAACTGTTTCAAAATAAAACTTTGATGTGTAAAAACTTCAAAAGTCATTTGTCACCCTGGAACGCTGTCAGCAGTTATCGACCGTTATCCAGTATTATGATGTGAACGCATCAAGGCCTACTGTGCAAAAGGCAGCACGAAAGAAACACCAGGCGTAAACGTTCAATTATTAATAGATAACGTTTGGTGTTAACAAGCGTGACTGCTTTCAACTCCACCAAACCCGCACTCCACCGCCAACACTTGTATCATGAACGTTGTGGAAATTGTCGTCTGGTGAACAAAATACCACTGCTCCCGATGAAGAAAGTAATCCTGCTGCTAATTTCGTTTGGCAATATATACAACTGTTCCCAAACTAAGCATTATTCAAGGGTGCCACATTGTCACATTTATGAAACACAAATTTTACAAATAACGTCATTTTGACCTTTTTTCCTAAAAGTAACCAACACACAGAATTAAGCGTAAGAAAATGTATTGACGTTTGAAAATGCATCTCTTATTCTGGGCTTCCAAATCATGTATCAGATGTTACTGTTACAGGCAGCGACCTAATAGCAATCTATCAACAACAGCGCGAAAGGATCACGTCGGATTTAGAAACCAGACCAATAACTGCATGAAACTTATATGTACTTATTACATACGGTCCCCTGCCCTTTATTTGAACGAATGACGGAAGACGGTGCTAAGGTTTTACAGTAAATCTCACAGGTTATCATGCCGATTTAAAATAATCGGTTTTTGGGGGCGGTTGCTAATACCAAAAACAGTCAAACAACGATTTTCCCCATGGAACCAGCTAGACTCCTATGAATACTACAGATTAACAATAAAGGTACTGTGTGTTTCATACTACAGATTAACAATGAAGGCACTGTGTGTTTCATACTACAGATTAACAATAAAGGCACTGTGTGTTTCATACTACAGATTAACAATAAAGGTACTGTGTGTTTCATATTACAGATTAGCAATGAAGGCACTGTGTGTTTCATACTACAGATTAACAATAAAGGCACTGTGTGGTTCATACTACAGATTAACAATAAAGGTACTGTGTGTTTCATACTACAGACTAACAATGAAGGCACTGTGTGTTTCATACTACAGATTAACAATAAAGGCACTGTGTGTTTCATACTACAGATTAACAATAAAGGTACTGTGTGTTTCATACTACAGATTAACAATAAAGGCACTGTGTGGTTCATACTACAGATTAACAATAAAGGTACTGTGTGTTTCATACTACAGATTAACAATGAAGGCACTGTGTGCTTCATACTACAGATTTACAATAAAGGTACTGTGTGTTTCATACTACAGATTAACAATAAAGGTACTGTGTGTTTCATACTACAGATTAACAATGAAGGCACTGTGTGTTTCATACTACAGATTAACAATAAAGGCACTGTGTGGTTCATACTACAGATTAACAATAAAGGTACTGTGTGTTTCATACTACAGATTAACAATGAAGGCACTGTGTGCTTCATACTACAGATTTACAATAAAGGTACTGTGTGTTTCATACTACAGATTAACAATAAAGGTACTGTGTGTTTCATACTACAGATTAACAATAAAGGTACTGTGTGTTTCATATTACAGATTAGCAATAAAGGCACTGTGTGTTTCATACTACAGACTAACAATTAAGGCACTGTGTGTTTCATACTACAGATTAACAATAAAGGTACTGTGTGTTTCATATTACAGATTAGCAATAAAGGCACTGTGTGTTTCATACTACAGATTAACAATAAAGGCACAGTGTGTTTCATACTACAGATTAACAATAAAGGCACTGTGTGTTTCATACTACAGATTAACAATAAAGGTACTGTGTGTTTCATACTACAGATTAACAATAAAGGTACTGTGTGTTTCATACTACAGATTAACAATAAAGGTACTGTGTGTTTCATACTACAGATTAACAATAAAGGCACTGTGTGTTTCATACTACAGATTAACAATAAAGGCACTGTGTGTTTCATACTACAGATTAACAATAAAGGCACTGTGTGTTTCATACTACAGATTAACAGATTAAAAATAAAGGCACTGTGTGTTTCATACTACAGATTAACAATAAAGGCACTGTGTGTTTCATACTACAGATTAACAATAAAGGCACTGTGTGTTTCATACTACAGATTAACAGATTAAAAATAAAGGCACTGTGTGTTTCATACTATAGATTAACAATAAAGGTACTGTGTTACATACAATAGATAAACAATAAAGGCACTGTGTGTTTCATACTATAGATTAACAATAAAGGCACTGTGTGTTTCATACTACAGATTAACAATATGGGCACTGTGTGTTTCATACTACAGATTAACAATATGGGCACTGTGTGTTTCATACTACAGATTAACAATAAAGGCACTGTGTGTTTCATACTACAGATTAACAATAAAGGCACAGTGTGTTTCATACTACAGATTAACAATTAAGGCACTGTGTGTTTCATACTACAGATTTACAATAAAGGTACTGTGTGTTTCATATTACAGATTAACAATAAAGGTACTGTGTGTTTCATACTACAGATTAACAATAAAGGCACTGTGTGTTTCATACTACAGATTAACAATTAAGGCACTGTGTGTTTCATACTACAGATTTACAATAAAGGTACTGTGTGTTTCATATTACAGATTAGCAATAAAGGCACTGTGTGTTTCATACTACAGATTAACAGATTAACAATAAAGGCACTGTGTGTTTCATACTATAGATTAACAATAAAGGTACTGTGTTACATACTATAGATAAACAATAAAGGCACTGTGTGTTTCATACTACAGAATAACAATAAAGGCACTGTGTGTTTCATATTACAGATTAGCAATAAAGGCACTGTGTGTTTCATACTACAGATTAACAATAAAGGTACTGTGTGCTTCCTACTACAGAATAACAATAAAGGCACTGTGTGTTTCATACTACAGATTAACAATAAAGGTACTGTGTGCTTCCTACTACAGAATAACAATAAAGGCACTGTGTGTTTCATATTACAGATTAACAATAAAGGTACTATGTGTTTCATACTACAGATTAACAATAAAGGCACTGTGTGTTTCATACTACAGATTAACAATAAAGGTACTATATGTTTCATACTACAGATTAACAATAAAGGCACTGTGTGTTTCCTACTACAGAATAACAATAAAGGCACTGTGTGTTTCATACTACAGATTAACAATAAAGGTACTATGTGTTTCATACTACAGATTAACAATAAAGGCACTGTGTGTTTCATACTACAGAATAACAATAAAGGCACTGTGTGTTTCATACTACAGATTAGCAATAAAGGCACTGTGTGTTTCATACAACAGATTAGCAATAAAGGTACTGTGTGTTTTATACTACAGATTAACAATAAAGGCACAGTGTGTTTCATACTACAGATTAACAATAAAGGTACTGTGTGTTTCATACTATAGATTAACAATAAAGGCACTGTGTGTTTCATACTACAGATTAACAATAAAGGCACTGTGTGTTTCATACTACAGAATAACAATATGGGCACTGTGTGTTTCATACTACAGATTAACAATAAAGGTACTATGTGTTTCATGTTACAGATTAACAATAAAGGCACTGTGTGTTTCATACTACAGAATAACAATAAAGGCACTGTGTGTTTCATACTACAGATTAACAATAAAGGTACTATGTGTTTCATATTACAGATTAACAATAAAGGCACTGTGTGTTTCATATTACAGATTAACAATAAAGGTACTTTGTGTTTCATATTACAGATTAACAATAAAGGCACTGTGTGTTTCATACTACAGATTAACAATAAAGGTACTGTGTGTTTCATACTACAGATTAACAATAAAGGCACTGTGTGTTTCATACTACAGATTAACAATAAAGGCACTGTGTGTTTCATACTACAGAATAACAATATGGGCACTGTGTGTTTCATACTACAGATTAACAATAAAGGTACTATGTGTTTCATACTACAGATTAACAATAAAGGTACTAGGTGTTTCATATTACAGATTAACAATAAAGGCCCTGTATGTTTCATCAATCTTCTCTACACGTTAACAATAAAGGTCCTGTATGTTTCATCAATCTTCTCTACATGTTAACAATAAAGGCCCTGTATGTTTCAGCAATCTTCTCTACATGTTAACAATAAAGGCCCTGTATGTTTCGGCAATCTTCTCTACACGTTAACAATAAAGGCCCTGTATGTTTCAGCAATCTTCTCTACACGTTAACAATAAAGGCCCTCTATGTTTCAGCAATCTTCTCTACACGTTAACAATAAAGGCCCTGTATGTTTCAGCAATCTTCTCTACACGTTAACAATAAAGGTCCTGTATGTTTCAGCAATATTCTCTACACGTTAACAATAAAGGCCCTGTATGTTTCAGCAATCTTCTCTACACGTTAACAATACAGGCCCTGTATGTTTCAGCAATCTTCTCTACACGTTAACAATAAAGGCCCTGTATGTTTCAACAATCTTCTCTACACGTTAACAATAAAGGGCCCGTTATGTTTCAGTAATTTATCTTACGATAACAATAAAGGCCCTGTATGTTTCGCATTTCTTCCATACGGCCATAATTTCTCTACACTAACGTACAATAAGGCCCTGTATGTTTCAGCAATCTTTCTTTACAGTTAACAATAAAGGCCCTGTCATGTTCAGCAATCTTCCTACACACATAAGCACGTTTGCATTTCCTCCTTACAATAAAGGCCCTGTATGTTTCAGCAATCTTCTCTACACGTTAAAATAAAGGCCCTTTATGTTTCAGTAATCTTCTCTACACTAACATAAAGGCCCTGTATGTTCAGCAATCTTCTCTACACGTTAACAATAAAGGCCCTGTATGTTTCATAATCTTCTCTACATGTTAAACAATAAAGGCCCTGTATGTATGTTTCAGCAATCCTTCTCTACACGTTAAACAATAACGGCCCTGTATGTTTCAGTATATCTTCTCTACACGTTAACAATAAAGGCCCTGTATGTTTCAGCAATCTTCTCTACACGTTAACAATAAAGGCCCTGTATGTTTCAGTAATCTTCTCTACACGTTAACAATAAAGGCCCTGTATGTTTCAGCAATCTTCTCTACACGTTAACAATAAAGGCCCTGTATGTTTCAGTAATCTTCTCTACACGTTAACAATAAAGGCCCTGTATGTTTCAGTAATCTTCTCTACACGTTAACAATAAAGGTCCTGTATGTTTCAGTAATCTTCTCTACACGTTAACAATAAAGGTCCTGTATGTTTCAGCAATCTTCTCTACACGTTAACAATAAAGGCCCTGTATGTTTCAGCAATCTTCTCTACATGTTAACAATAAAGGCCCTGTATGTTTTAGCAATCTTCTCTACACGTCAAAAATAAAGGCCCTGTATGTTTCAGCAATCTTCTCTACACGTTAACAATAAAGGCCCTGTATGTTTCAGTAATCTTCTCTACACGTTAACAATAAAGGCCCTGTATGTTTCAGTAATCTTCTCTACACGTTAACAATAAAGGCCCTGTATGTTTCAGTAATCTTCTCTACACGTTAACAATAAAGGCCCTGTATGTTTCAGTAATCTTCTCTACACGTTAACAATAAAGGTCCTGTATGTTTCAGTAATCTTCTCTACACGTTAACAATAAAGGTCCTGTATGTTTCAGCAATCTTCTCTACATGTTAACAATAAAGGCCCTGTATGTTTCAGCAATCTTCTCTACATGCTAACAATAAAGGCCTTGTATGTTTCAGCAATCTTCTCTACACGTTAACAATAAAGGCCCTGTATGTTTCAGCAATCTTCTCTACACGTTAACAATAAAGGCCCTGTATGTTTCAGCAATCTTCTCTACATGTTAACAATAAAGGCCTTGTATGTTTCAGCAATCTTCTCTACATGTTAACAATAAAGGCCCTGTATGTTTCAGTAATCTTCTCTACACGTTAACAATAAAGGCCTTGTATGTTTCAGCAATCTTCTCTACACGTTAACAATAAAGGCCCTGTATGTTTCAGCAATCTTCTCTACACGTTAACAATAAAGGCCCTGTATGTTTCAGCAATCTTCTCTACATGTTAACAATAAAGGCCTTGTATGTTTCAGCAATCTTCTCTACATGTTAACAATAAAGGCCCTGTATGTTTCAGTAATCTTCTCTACACGTTAACAATAAAGGCCCTGTATGTTTCAGCAATCTTCTCTACACGTTAACAATAAAGGTCCTGTATGTTTCAGCAATCTTCTCTACATGTTAACAATAAAGGCCCTGTATGTTTCAGCAATCTTCTCTACACGTTAACAATAAAGGCCTTGTATGTTTCAGCAATCTTCTCTACACGTTAACAATAAAGGCCCTGTATGTTTCAGCAATCTTCTCTACACGTTAACAATAAAGGCCCTGTATGTTTCAGCAATCTTCTCTACACGTTAACAATAAAGGTCCTGTATGTTTCAGCAATCTTCTCTACATGTTAACAATAAAGGCCCTGTATGTTTCAGCAAACTTCTCTACATGTTAACAATAAAGGCCTTGTATGTTTCAGCAATCTTCTCTACACGTTAACAATAAAGGCCCTATATGTTTCAGCAATCTTCTCTACATGTTAACAATAAAGGCCCTGTATGTTTCAGCAATCTTCTCTACATGTTAACAATAAAGGCCCTGTATGTTTCAGCAATCTTCTCTACATGTTAACAATAAAGGCCCTGTATTTTTCGGCAATCTTCTCTACACGTTAACAATACAGGCCCTGTATGTCTCGGCAATCTTCTCTACACGTTAACAATAAAGGCCCTGTATGTTTCAGCAATCTTCTCTACATGTTAACAATAAAGGCCCTGTATGTTTCAGCAATCTTCTCTACATGTTAACAATAAAGGCCCTGTATGTTTCAGCAATCTTCTCTACATGTTAACAATAAAGGCCTTGTATGTTTCAGCAATCTTCTCTACATGTTAGCAATAAAGGCCCTGTATGTTTCGGCAATCTTCTCTACACGTTAACAATAAAGGCCTTGTATGTTTCAGCAATCTTCTCTACACGTTAACAATAAAGGCCTTGTCTGTTTCGGCAATCTTCTCTACACGTTAACAATAAAGGCCCTGTATGTTTCGGCAATCTTCTCTACGCGTTAACAATAAAGGCCCTGTATGTTTTAGCAATCTTCTCTACACGTTAACAATAAAGGCACTGTATGTTTTAGCAATCTTCTCTACACGTTAACAATAAAGGCCTTGTATGTTTCAGCCATCTTCTCTACACGTTAACAATAAAGGCACTGTATGTTTTAGCAATCTTCTCTACACGTTAACAATAAAGGCCTTGTCTGTTTCGGCAATCTTCTCTACACGTTAACAATAAAGGCCCTGTATGTTTCAGCAATCTTCTCTACGCGTTAACAATAAAGGCCCTGTATGTTTTAGCAATCTTCTCTACACGTTAACAATAAAGGCACTGTATGTTTTAGCAATCTTCTCTACACGTTAACAATAAAGGCCTTGTCTGTTTCAGCAATCTTCTCTACACGTTAACAATAAAGGCCCTGTATGTTTCAGCCATCTTCTCTACACGTTAACAATAAAGGCCTTGTATGTTTCAGCAATCTTCTCTACACGTTAACAATAAAGGCCCTGTATGTTTCAGCAATCTTCTCTACACGTTAACAATAAAGGCATTGTATGTTTTAGCAATCTTCTCTACACGTTAACAATAAAGGCCTTGTATGTTTCAGTAATCTTCTCTACACGTTAACAATAAAGGCCCTGTATGTTTCAGCAATCTTCTCTACACGTTAACAATAAAGGCCTTGTATGTTTCAGCAATCTTCTCTACACGTTAACAATAAAGGCCCTGTATGTTTCAGGCAATCTTCTCTACACTGTTAACAATAAAGGCCCTGTATGTTTCAGCAATCTTCTCTACATGTTAACAATAAAGGCCTGTATGTTTCAGCAATCTTCTCTACATGTTAACAATAAAGGCCCTGTATGTTTCAGGCAATCTTCTCTACACTGTTAACAATAAAGGCCTTGTATGTTTCAGCAATCTTCTCTACACTGTTAACAATAAAGGCCCTGTATGTTTCGGCAATCTTCTCTACACGTTAACAATAAAGGCCTTGTATGTTTCAGCAATCTTCTCTACACGTTAACAATAAAGGTCCTGTATGTTTCAGCAATCTTCTCTTCACGCTAACAATAAAGGTCCTGTATGTTTCAGCAATCTTCTCTACACGTTAACAATAAAGGCCTTGTATGTTTCAGCAATCTTCTCTACACGTTAACAATAAAGGCCCTGTATGTTTCAGCAATCTTCTCTACACGTTAACAATAAAGGCCCTGTATGTTTCGGCAATCTTCTCTACGCGTTAACAATAAAGGCCCTGTATGTTTTAGCAATCTTCTCTACACGTTAACAATAAAGGCACTGTATGTTTTAGCAATCTTCTCTACACGTTAACAATAAAGGCCTTGTATGTTTCAGCCATCTTCTCTACACGTTAACAATAAAGGCCCTGTATGTTTTAGCAATCTTCTCTACACGTTAACAATAAAAGCCCTGTATGTTTCAGCCATCTTCTCTACACGTTAACAATAAAGGCCCTGTATGTTTTAGCAATCTTCTCTACACGTTAACAATAAAGGCCCTGTATGTTTCAGCAATCTTCTCTTCACGCTAACAATAAAGGCCGTCTATGTTTCAGCAATCTTCTCTACACGTTAACAATAAAGACCCTGTATGTTTCAGCATTCTTCTCTACACGTTAACAATAAAGACCCTGTATGTTTCAGCAATCTTCTCTACACGTTAACAATAAAGGCCCTGTATGTTTCAGCAATCTTCTCTACACGTTAACAATAAAGACCCTGTATGTTTCAGCATTCTTCTCTACACGTTAACAATAAAGACCCTGTATGTTTCAGCAATTTTCTCTACACGTTAACAATAAAGGCCCTGTATGTTTCAGCAATCTTCTCTACATGTTAACAATTAAGACCCTGTATGTTTCAGCAATCTTCTCTACACGTTAACAATATAGGCCCTGTATGTTTCAGCCATATTCGACACTCTCTAAATATTTGGTTAAATACGATTTAGCATGTAGTTGGCAGCCTAGCAACCTAAAGTTGGCAGCCTAGCAGCCTAAACTTACCGACTGATGTAAGAAATTTCAAAATGGCCGGAAATGCACTATAATCACTTCTTAAGGACACAACAAGCATTTTTGCTATGAAATCAGCCTTATTTGCATCCGAATTTTTTCCGCTTGTGAAATTTGAAGAAATCTGAAACGGAATGAAATGCATTAAAATCTAGCCTATGCCTAGCAGCATAAACTTACCGATCGATGTAAGAAATTTCGAAGCGGCCCGAAATGCATTATAATCACTTTTTAAGGACACTACAAGCTCATTCGCTATGAATGTTTTTTCGCTTGTGAAATTTAAAGAAATTCTGAAAGGGCCTGAAATGCATTATAATCACTTTCTTACGACAATACAAGCTTATAAGTTATGAAACGAACCTTAAAACCTTTATAATTTACTTCATTTTTAGTCTGCTGGAATGTGAAGTTAGATCCCAGCAGTGTAGGAGTACATTTGTCTCACGAGGTGTGGCCGATGTGCTCTTAGATATTCATATTTGCGACAAATTGGAAATGAGACATATGTGTTCGACATACAATAGAAAGGACACTAGAAGCTCCTTTGTCTCACATTCTATCACATCCTACTAAATTTCCTCTTAAAAGGAAAACTGTTTCTTGCTAGTATGTTGTAATTGTCCGAAAAGTCGGATATAAAAGCCTGTCTGTCTCTCTGTCCGTCTGTCTGTCCACATTTACAGCCTAAAAATCATCTGCGATTACAGACCTACTTAGAGATGTATTATAAATCACTTAATTGAATAGTCTTCACTTGACGTCTACACGATTAAGAAACCGCTGTCAGTCATTCGTTTCAGTTTATTATCAATGCTAATTTTATAACAAAGTTCATTTTTCTTATTAATACTTAATTTGTTTATGGGTAGCGTGCACTCCAAAATCAAATAATATACATGTTTGCTTGCGCTCATTAACAAGACAGCTATGGTAAAAAAAAATCAAATAAAAATATGTAGGTGGTCAGATACCAGGAGTTATCAACCATGTATCCAAAAATATAACTTTTGTGTGACGTAATATGCATTCGCAATCTGCGTTTATACGTACTGCATTATAATTCCATCTGTCGTCATACGAACTTCCAACGAGGACAACATGCTTGTTTAATTGTCATTGGCAGCTACTGTAACAGTTGTAGCGAAAAGTAAATACTCGTTGTAGCTAATGGAACTATGTAGATTGACGGTTGATGCAAGTTTGGGTGGTTCCTTTCATTATGTCAGTAAAAATCAATTATATATCCGCAAAAAATTCTGGACTTATTACCGCAATTGTAACCACACGTCGGTAGATATTCAACTAAAGTTTAGACGTTGTCAAGTATTATGATATTGTTGTTTACTTTTAAGGAAATTTTGGCGGAAAAGCGTTACATTAAGATACCAGAACCAATGCAGCTTACCTGCCGTCTTGTACCTGTATATACGTAGGTCGACACACGTAGCCGTCTACGTTCTAAGTATTCGAATATCCGGGTGCGCATGGAATCCTATTAAGTGTTCACGCGATATCCATTACGTGCGCACTCGATAGGTATTACGTGTGCACGCGATATCTATTACGTGCGCACTCGATAGGTATTACGTGGCCACTCGATAGATATTACTTTCGTACGCATTTGAACACTGGACGGGCTTCTTCGTATGGACGTGTTCAACGCCCCGATTGATGTTCGAACCTACAGCGGTTAGGGCAACTGTTTTTTGTTTTTGTTTCTTTTTTGTTGTTGTTCTTGTTGTTTGTTTGTTTGTTTGTTTGTGGGGTTTTTTTTGTGGTATTTGTGTGGGTTTTTTTTGTTTGTTTGTTTTTTGTTGTTTTTTATAAGCGACATTAATCTCTCTACCACGGAGGCCACTAAATGATCTAAGGACGAAAATGAGTAGACCTTCCCACATGTGTTTTGTTTCCATCAGAAGTATAAGAACACTATTGCCATTTTCCGAGAATGGCTGCTCTCAGATCCTTCATTGAAAAAAGCACTTCCAACGTGCATGGGTTCCCAATAGAACCCGGGTTATGCCATAATTATCGAATATCGCACCTCATTACGAAGCGAGACGCGAGATTTCGGCGAAAAGCGAAGTGAGACACGATATTCTACCGCAAAATGTCGTGGTATGGGATCTCAAAGTATGGGATACTGCGACAGTTCGAGATCTTCTGATACAATATCATTTCTCGCGTAGTGTCTCGTCGGAAAATCCGGTCTCGCCCGATCCTTGTGTCTCGCCCTAAAGATGGGAGGCACGATGTACAAGATCCATATGACACTAATGGGATTCCTTATGTTTCAGTGTACACCTTAAGGTTTATCCAATTAAATTTCTTGAATTAGAGATATTGGAATTAATAGTGCCAACTTTTACGTTTAAGATTGTATAAAAAAAACACTTTAGAAAACCTATGGGTGATTACACTTGACATGAGGTAAAACGGCGAACCTCGATAGTTTTTTTCTGCCGTTGACAAATATGTGACAAATGTGCTTGTACGTCATTTAAAATGACATGATACAAATGCGCTTTCTGGTCCCTAAAATGTTTCTCGTAGCACTGTTGTCGCACAAATGTGTTGTTTGTTAGTTTTTGGGGGGTTATATATTTGAGGTCCCATCTGTCTCATTTCGAACATTCTAACATTAATAGGTAAGTTTAGGCTGCTAGGCTGCTAGCTTCACATTCCAGCAGCCTAGAGATTACGTGAATTTTTAAGGTTTTAAGGTTCTTTGCATGTCTTATAAGTTTGTATTGTTGTTAAGAAAGTGATTATAATGCATTTCAGGCCGTTTCAGAATTTCTTCAAATTTCACAAACTTAGAAATTCGGATGCAAATAAGGCTGATTCCTTAGCAAATATGCGTGTAGTGTCCTTAAAAAGTGGTTAAAATGCATTTCGGGCCGATTCGAAATTTCTTACATTAATCGCTAAGTTTAGGCTGCTTGGCTGCTAGGCTGCCAACTTCAGGCTGCTAGGTTGCCAACTTCAGGCTGCTAGGCTGCCAACTTCAGACTGCTAGGCTGCTAGATTGCCAACGTCAGGCTGCTAGGCTGCCAACTTCAGGCTGCTGGGCTGCCAACATCACGGACATCACTTTCAAGTGGGTGCTGGCTTATATTGGTCATCTCTATTCGCCAAAGCTTGATCAAATTGTGTCGAGTAGGATAAATGTTACCTTATCATATCCAAAAGAGAGATTTAACTTTTTACGTACCGAAAGTACATCAAATCTCCAGCTTGTCCTTATTGTACGTGACCCGAGTACGACGTCTGAGTTATTCAAACACACCTGCTTATTCTGGAGATATAATAAATGTCTGCTTGGTAAAGGAACCCATTGATAAAAACGCTATATTGAATGCAATTAGAAATTGATTGCGTCGCAGTATTCTCTTCAGTCGTATACTACCACATGATGCTCCATGGATGTTTGGCAATAAAATAACAGTTTTTATACAAGCCTGAATAAGTCTTTTTGAATTTTACATTCTTAATTTTGTTTGGTTTGATTTTCCGTGACATTTCGTCGATACCAAACCTTAGTGATGTGAATTACTGTAGTTCGCATTGTACAAGTGTAGCCATTTAAGGTGTCTTTATTTATTTATTGGGTTTATTGCACATTCATCGGTATTTCAGCCAATTTGAGACGTTGTCCTCTTCTACCATATAAATCGTGCTGCCTTCACTGTATATAGCATGCCGTGAACAGCTGGCATGATAGCACACCTAGACACTGGGCCAACCAGCCGTGGACATACCCTTATATTTGCTTGAGCGTTAACAAGGGCACCTTACCTATAACATTTTAAAGATGTTGGTATGTCGCGGCGCGGGATCGAAACTTGGACCTTCCGTTCCTAGTAAAGTCATCTCCAAGTGACCGCTGAACAGTGTAGTTACTATTTCAGGGTTGTTTAACACACACTGCTGGTATTGTTTGTGTAGTCGTTGGTTCATTAAAATCATTTTAGTCTGTAAGGTTTTTCAGCATTGATTATTCCAAGTGTTCAAAGCAAAACTTGAGTCTTTGTTGATTTATTGGATTGACGTTTGGTCGACTTCCTAAGACGCGTACGAAAAATATATTTGTCAGATTTATTGACTGTATCATGTCGTTTATACAAACAATTCTTTTGTATTTGGAAAAGAATAAATAAAAGTTATTTGATCTAGTACTATATCTCTTTTAAGTATTTTTAAACCATGCAACATTGTAAAATTAATGTTCAGTGTTCATTATGAGTTTTACATGGTCTGAAATGTTTGACCTACTAAAAGTCTCTGCAAGGTTGTTCCACTATGATGAAAACCATGTGTGTTGTACTGGAGAGACACTTCTATACATATGGACAGACCCTGTTTTCGTAATAGATTTGCTGGGAACCCGATCATGGTCGTTGGCCATCACTTATTTCTGTACCAGTACTTGGCATGGTCTGTCTGCCAACATTAGGTAGTGCTCGATTACTATTCAACTTTAGATAAACTTTGGTACGTGTCTGTAAGAAACAACAGACAGTGATACCAGCGCCTTGTTAGTAAATCTACACATATTCATTTTTTGTCAAATGGACGAATAATCTTATTAAAACTACTACTTATAATTTACTCAAAATTAGATTAGAAAAATACCTTACTTAAATATTCAGTGGCTAACTAGGAATCATATCCTTGCAACAAATACTTCTTCTGAAAACATCTCAGTGGTGCATGGATTCGATCCGTAAAATAATGAACCCACAACCTCCTTCGGATCGGGCGTTTTGCCACCTTGTTGCCCCTGTGTGTCGAGTAAGGAAGGGGCGGGGCTATCAAATATCCATAATCCGATGCATTCAGAAATGACATAGAAATGAACTAGTAAGCCTTTTCTGTAAAACGACAAGCAAAGCTAACTTTTGCCTCGCCATGGCCAGTCATTACTTACAGTATTTTAAAAGAATTTTATTCGATGAATATATACAGAAATATGTAAGGATGGGAAAATGCTTAAGCAAGTCAGAGATAAAAAGAAATCGGTAAAAACAAATTCACTGGTTGAAATTGTATCTTGCATAGGTCAACTAATGCTCGCACGCAACATCCATCAAATAATAATTTTCCTTTAAATGTGGTGTGTTTGTTACACAAGAGAATGTTGTTTCTCTCAATACCACATTGATAAATGAAATTGCACACTTGTCCTAAGGTTTCAGTGGCATTATTGTTTTTTTCGAAAGCAGACGTGCACTGTATGTTTGATGAAAAAGTTCGTGAGTTCTTAAAAGAGACTTGTTAAAACCTTCAGGAATTGCGACGATGGAGGGTCCAGGAGCCAGGTTTAAGCATCCAGGTCGGAATACAAAACAACTGATATATTGCCAGTATAATCCTTATTGAAACATGTTGTTTACCAAGCCTGAATACAAAAAGCTGGTATATTACCAGTACGATCCTTATTGAAATATACGTGTTTTCATAGTCCTAGTTCAAGGTTAGTAAATTATCACAAAGATCAATTTTGTTTCTAATGGATTTCTATGTGCAAAGTAATCATAGTTCTTGGTTTTTCAGTAGGCACCACATCCTTTAAACAGTGCAATTGTTTAGAGTTCAATGTATCTTATACACTTTAACAGCAACTTACTCAGTATTTTATTTCCAATGAGTCTCCCAACACCACATCTGAAAAAGACCTTTTGGTATTTCAATGACAACACATAAATACTGAAATGTTTTTAAAATATATATTTATTAAATAAGAACAATGTTTAAAATTGTTTTCTACTAACGTAACCAATGTCAACTACATTTATTCACAATCGTTTCCATGACAATGTTTTCAGAATTACGAATAAGAAAGGTCTGGTGTTAATTGGATAAGTCGTTCGACGCAGTTGTTTGTCATTTCATGATCAGAAAGACAGTAGTGGGAGTCCATCGCGTATTGATCGTCCAAGGTGATTCCTAATTCAACTGGCAGTCGTTCCAACTCACCGCCACACTTCTAACTTAATTTTCAAACCCCGCTTTTTAATAATTTATTGTTTATGTCTAAGAAAGAATCTTGTCGACCGGTGCACAACATCTCAGTAGCACCTACTTAAATTGAACATTAGCACTGGTAAAGTCGGTTTATGTAGAGTCATAACTCTGAAACAGAGTGTACATGTATTTAAACACTTGCTTTATTCTTAAAACCTGGCAAGGCAAGTAAAGCCAGGTCTTTGGTTTATCATTCTAGGTTTGTCTGACAGCAGTCCATTTGGACCCAAAGTAAACGTACTAATACGTTTGTCTGACAGCAGTCCATTTGGACCCAACGTTAACGTTCTAGAACGTTTGTCTGACATCAATCCATTTGGACCCAACGTTAACGTTTTAGTACGTTTGTCTGACAGCAGTCCATTTGGACCCAACGTTAACGTTCTGGTACGTTTGTCTGACAGCAGTCGATTTGGACCCAACGTTAACGTTCTAGTACGTTTGTCTGACAGCAGTCTATTTGGACCTAACGTTAACGTTCTAGTACGTTTGTCTGACAGCAGTCCATTTGGAACCAACGTTAACGTTCTAGTACGTTTGTCTGACAGCAGTCCATTTGGACCCAACGTTAACGTACTAGTACGTTTCTGAATTGCATTTCAATTTTGATACATGTTCTAGTAGTTTGGTAACAGCATTCCCATTTTTGACTCAACACTTGACGTTCTATATTTTTTAGTTTTTATTGCATTCCCATTTGGACTTAGCATTCTTGTTTGTACCCAACGTTTGAGATTCCAGTATGTCTGTGTGATAGGATTCTCATTTAGGCCCAGCGTGTAACATTCTTGTATGTCTGTGTGATAGGATTCTCATTTAGGCCCAGCGTGTAACATTCTTGTATGTCTGTGTTATAGGATTCTCATTTAGGCCCAGCGTGTAACATTCTTGTATGTCTGTGTGATAGGATTCTCATTAAGGCCCAGCGTGTAACATTCTTGTATGTCTGTGTGATAGGATTCTCATTTAGGCCCAGCGTGTAACATTCTTGTATGTCTGTGTGATAGGATTCTCATTTAGGCCCAGCGTGTAACATTCTTGTATGTCTGTGGGATAGGATTCTCATTTAGGCCCAGCGTGTAACATTCTTGTATATCTGTGTGATAGGATTTTCATTTAGGCCCAGCGTGTAACGTTCTTGTATGTCTGTGTGATAGGATTTTCATTTAGGCCCAGCGTGTAACATTTTTAATGTCTGTGGGATAGGATTTTCATTTAGGCCCAGCGTGTAACATTCTTGTATGTCTGTGTGATAGGATTTTCATTTAGGCCCAGCGTGTAACGTTCTTGTATGTCTGTGTGATAGGATTCTCATTTAGGACCAGTGAGTAACATTTGTTTATGTCTGTGGGATAGGATTTTCATTTAGGCCCAGCGTTTAACGTTCTTGTATGTCTGTGGGATAGGATTCTCATTTAGGCCCAGCGTGTAACATTCTTGTATGTCTGTGGGATAGGATTTTCATTTAGGACCAGTGAGTAACATTCTTGTATGTCTGTGGGATAGGATTTTCATTAAGGCCGAGCGTGTAACATTCTTGTATGTCTGTGGGATAGGATTCTCATTTAGGCCAAGCGTGTAACATTCTTGTATGTCTGTGTGATAGGAATTTATTAGGCCCAGCGTGTAACGTTCTTTTATGTCTGTTTTATAGGATTATCATTAAGCTTTAACGTTAATGTTTATCGGATAACATTTTCATTTGGAGCCATTGTTTAGTTTTCTAATTGGGGTTTTCTGAAAGAATTCTCAATCCAATGTTTTTCCCTTCTAAGACATAGACCTACTAAAGCATTGTCAGTACACAATTGTATTTTTACGATCGTTGAATATTTCTTTTCAATTAAAAAAGGAAGGAAAAAAGGACCCGTCAAGCAAAGAGATTTTAAAAGGTTATAAATTAGTGGTTGTTTTATGTTTTACCATCGTTTGCAAATTCTCATTTTTACATTTGTGTTTACAAAGAAGGGATGACAAACATAGTGCATACTTTTATCGTATTCACAAATCGTATTAACTACTTATCACATAGTGATATGTGTAAATATACTTTAATTTATTTGTTTCTGCCTATGCGTGCTGTGCCTTTTAGACATAGATTCCATGATCATTAAAATAGACAGCTAACTTTAAGCTTATCATGCTATCATACCACAGCCTATACACATACTCTCATAGATTAGACATTTAAAATAAATTATACATCTTAAGAATCACTCGTTTACTAGTGCCTTGAAAAGGGAATAACTCCAAGAATATTGTGCTGAGTTTTCCAGCTTGAGTTGTTCCCCTTTCCCACTGTGTATGATTGCCTCTGCATAAACACTGTCTACCAGAAGAAAGCCTATATGTGTATTGGATTTCTATTGTCCTGGAAGGGAATAAAAATATACAGACTACACCATCACTTCAATCCTCCCACGATGCCGACGAAAAACAATCAACAATATTATATGAAAGTACATAAAGTACATTTGTATGTTCCTGAATATAATGTATGTTCTAGTTTACAAAACATATCTTTAAAAAACGCGGCGTTAATGCGGCTTTAAAACGTGGGTGTGTTTGTCTTCTTTTTCCCAGCATTATTTTAATTATTAACATTTAATTGATCGTTTATTATATAAGACAAATTAACCAAGACATCGGAATATATATAATTTTAGACAGAAAGATATTTTGTGTTGTTTAAATCCCGTTAGTTTACTCTTGGTAGGAGCATGTGCGGATCTAGCGAAGCGATAGTGCTTCGGACCCCTTGGAATTTAAAAAAATACGTTCCATGGAGGTATTTTTACCATTACATGTATAAGAGCATCAATCACATCTTTAGTACCTTAAATGTATTAAAGGAATTTACATTAAATTACATGTATTTGTGTAACAACATTTGTAGAATTTGAAGATCTGTCTAGCACGTGAAAAGCAGGAAATGGCAACATCTTGCTTCAAAATGTGGGAGAATGCCCCTAGACATCCTGGCACTATTCGTACATATGGTTTGGAAGAAGAGAAACGGTTTAAGCAGCTTCTCAAAATTCACGAAATTGCCCTATTTGACTGCTACATTTTTAAAGTTTTCTTGGGGATGGGGGAGAAATGCCCCAGCCCCCCTGGCACGACTAGCACCTCTAGTGCTACCTCAATTTGTACCCTCCCCTTACCCCTTGAAAAAATATCCTAAACCTGGAAAAAATTAAGTTGTTTAAAACCAACAAAATGCAGTTTGACAATACATTGCAGAAAGTATTGAGGCAGTCATCGCCGAGGAGTCCGAGTGCTGCTAGTGTTTTACACTTGTCATTGGCAAGCTTTTGCACACTGGTTGTGTATTTGTCGTTGATTAGGTGGAACGTTTCTTGTTTAGGTGAGTCTCTTGACACAATGGGTAATTTCTTCTGTTGCTGCAAATGTAGCTGCTTTGATAATAAGCCGGGCGACCCAAGTGTCAGCATCTCAAAGTTGACCAAACGTTACAACTACATCAAAATATTTGACATATAAGTTGATGTAAACGAGTATCTCAATGATTGTTACCCTGCTATTACTAAAAGTGCATTGTAAATATTTTGTTCCTACTCATTTACCATAACGGAGTCTGTTATGGGTAAATGATACTCACATCCACAGAAACAGGGTGGGTCTGTGTTTTGTATTCGAAGTAACAAATGCGCAAAAATAGTATTACATTTAAATAATTGGTGCAAAACTGCTGAAAATGCAGCACACTTTCACCTAAACATCAATCAAAATAGGTTTTGTATTGGTAAGTTGCATACTTTCTGAGATATTGTTACCATGGTTACGTCATGAAACATTTCTGGCCCATGATAATATGGCGTCAGATGAAAACATTAATATTGCTTTTTTAAACTTTTATCAGACCCTTCGTCTACAGGGACGTTACTCATTTTAGTATTTATTCACAGTGACAAGAAACATATCAGGATTTATGTCCCCTGGCTCACTTATTCGTCTCGCTAGCTGTAATAAATCCTGGCAATCGTAACTGAGCAAACGTGCTCGCCATTGATTCTGTTTGTAGCAATAATGGTTGGAAAGTCGATATTGAATATATATTCTAATACGTTTCGGTGCTCAAGGGCAAAATATGATTTGAAATTACAAGAGCATGATACATAGAGAGATGTGATCACAAATATCTTAGAAAGCGTTAGGCAGACAAAGCAGCAACGAGACCAAATATTTATCAGAACAGTATTTCTTAAACTGATCTAAACAGTTTCAAAGGGAAATGAATTTCCGATCAATAATTATGATTACTCATCTCTGCATGAAATAATCCCAACCGTCTTGCCTGCTAAAATAATCCCAACCGCCCTATCTGTTAAATAATCCCAACCGCCCTACCTGTTAAAATAATCCCAACCGCCATACCTGTTAAAATAATCCCAACCGCCATACCTGTTAAAATAATCCCAACCGCCCTACCTGTTAAAATAATCCCAACCGCCATACCTGTTAAAATAATCCCAACCACCATACCTGTTAAAATAATCCCAACCGCCATACCTGTTAAAATAATCCCAACCGCCGCCATACCTGTTAAAATAATCCCAACCGCCATACCTGTTAAAATAATCCCAACCGCCCTACCTGTTAAAATAATTACACTTTAAAAAAAACAGAAATACAAATAATAAACAGATTACTTCAAGACAGATACTTGGTCTAAAAACTTAATGAATTTTAGTTGACTGTCAAGAAATTTACCACTTTTAGCTTATTTATGTCTAAAGAGCTTTCAATGTTTTTATTAATCACTCTTGAGCACTGACATGCTAAAAAAGAGACCGCCCGTTGAAGTTAGAAACTGCCAGTCCTGCCAAGTCCATAGCAGCAAGTCTTTATAATTTTCTATTTATGTTTTGCTTTTGCTTTTTTCAAATACAAATTGTTACTGCCTTAAATGTGCGTAAATTTCAATACTTGCCAACTCCTAAGTTTTAGGACAAGAAGCGCATAACGAACATTCAGCAATTCGTGAAAATAATCAATGCTTATATATATATAACGTAATAATAAGCACACTTGACAGGAATTGATCTGGCATTAACAATAGTAAATATACAGACCAGAAAGTTTTCGCTATAAACTTCTTATCAAGGTACGCAATATTTGCTACATATTATTGATCGATTTCTTGTTACTACAGCATGTGCTTTGGTATCCAAAAATGTAAGTGTATTTCTTAGTACTAAATGTGTGACTTCAATGGCTACTGATCGCCGGTGTGACTTTAGTAGCTACTGATTGTCTGTGTGACTAGACTAGCTACTGATCGCCTATGTGACTACAGTGGCTACTGATCGCCGGTGTGACAACAATAGCTACTGATCGCCGGTGTGACAACAATAGCTACTGATTGCCTGTGTGACGACAATAGCTACTGATTGCCGGTGTGACAACAATAGCTACTGATCACCGGTGTGACAACAATAGCTACGCCAGTGTGACAACAATAGCTACTGATCGCCGGTGTGACAACAATAGCTACTGATCGCCGGTGTGACAACAATAGCTACTGATTGCCTGTGTGACGACAATAGCTACTGATTGCCGGTGTGACAACAATAGCTACTGATTGCCGGTGTGACAACAATAGCTACTGATTGCCGGTGTGACAACAATAGCTACTGATTGTCGGTGTGACAACAATAGCTACTGATTGCCGGTGTGACAACAATAGCTACTGATTGCCGGTGTGACAACAATAGCTACTGATCGCCGGTGTGACAACAATAGCTACTGATCGCCGGTGTGACAACAATAGCTACGCCAGTGTGACAACAATAGCTACTGATTGCCGGTGTGACAACAATAGCTACTGATTGCCGGTGTGACAACAATAGCTACTGATCGCCGGTGTGACAACAATAGCTACGCCAGTGTGACAACAATAGCTACTGATTGCCGGTGTGACAACAATAGCTACTGATTGCCGGTGTGACAACAATAGCTTCTGATTGCCGGTGTGACGACAATAGCTACTGATTGCCGGTGTGACAACAATAGCTACTGATTGCCGGTGTGACAACAATAGCTACGCCAGTGTGACAACAATGGCTACTGATCGCCGGTGTGACGACAATAGCTACTGATTGCCGGTGTGACAACAATAGCTACTGATTGCCGGTGTGACAACAATAACTACTGATCACCGGTGTGACAGCAATAGCTACGCCAGTGTGACAACAATAGCTACGCCAGTGTGACAACAATAGCTACGCCAGTGTGACAACAATAGCTACGCCGGTGTGACAACAATGGCTACTGATCGCCGGTGTGACAACAATGGCTACTGATTGCCGGTGTGACAACAATAGCTACTGATTGCCGGTGTGACAACAATAGCTACTGATTGCCGGTGTGACAACAATAGCTACTGATTGCCGGTGTGACAACAATAGCTACTGATTGCCGGTGTGACAACAATAGCTACTGATCGCCGGTGTGACAACAATAGCTACTGATTGCCGGTGTGACGACAATAGCTACTGATTGCCGGTGTGACAACAATAGCTACTGATCGTCTTTGTGACAACAATGGCTACTGATCGCCAGTGTGACACCAATAGCTACTGATCGCCGGTGTGACAACACTGGCTACTGATCGCCGGTGTGACAACAATGGCTACTGATTGCCGGTGTGACAACAATAGCTACTGATTGCCGGTGTGACAACAATAGCTACTGATCGCCGGTGTGACAACACTGGCTACTGATCGCCGGTGTGACAACAATAGCTACTGATTGCCGGTGTGACAACAATAGCTACTGATCGCCGGTGTGACAACAATGGCTACTGATCGCCGGTGTGACAACAATAGCTACTGATAGTCGGTGTGACAACAATAGCTACTGATCGCCTGTGTGACGACAATAGCTACTGATCGCCGGTGTGACAACAATAGCTTCTGATCGCCGGTGTGACAACAATAGCTACTGATCGCCAGTGTGACAACAATAGCTTCTGATTGCCGGTGTGACGACAATAGCTACTGATTGCCGGTGTGACAACAATAGCTACTGATTGCCGGTGTGACAACAATGGCTACTGATCGTCGGTGTGACAACAATAGCTACTGATTGCCGGTGTGACAACAATAGCTACTGATTGCCTGTGTGACGACAATAGCTACTGATTGCCTGTGTGACAACAATAGCTACTGATTGCCGGTGTGACAACAATAGCTACTGATTGCCTGTGTGACGACAATAGCTACTGATCGTCGGTGTGACAACAATAGCTACGCCAGTGTGACTACAAAATATGAACAGATACCTATCTTATATTATCGTAAAATCATTGGTTTCAAGACGTGTTTATGTCCATGGATATGCAATGTTAAGTATAGAGCTATGATATGAATGGTCCACTATTTTAGTCAAGTGTTAGTCACTTCCAATGTAATTGATACCTTCTCAAACGTGTACACAGAGCATTACAATGTTGCGGGAAATCTATCGCTTAATCAACGAACTCATTTATGCTGCCGGTGACAGTTGTCTTTTGTTTCCGACAATCCTATAGGAGAACTAATTCCGCTAAACACATCTAATCCAGTATTCATTTATGTATGTAAATTGACAAGGAATGGCTAAAGATCCATTTTGCCTCATTTGCAACACTAACACCAGTCTAAATGCAGTTGGGCATAACTACGAATTAAGGAATATAAAGAAGCATATCTTTGTTATTGCTTGTTCTCAATAGATGGCTGCAAAATCTATACCCTAACACGTGTTGCAAGGTTTAGCACTCCATAGTTTCAAAAGGCTCTTGTTTGTGAATAACTGACGACGGAAGCTTAAGGAGTAAGGGTTGTTGAATAAATAAATGGGTTGTCCTTTTATTGGACAAGTTCCGGTCAACAATAAGGGTCGATCATTGGACAGGGTGACTTCTATCCAAGCAACATCCGGTGTAGTTCGTCGATACTCGCGAACGCTGGGCAGTCGACCGGCAGCGGCTGTTGACATTGGACATATGGGCAGATAGTAGTGTTTTTTGGCTATTGAGGTTTATACTACAACTGTTATACATAGGGGATATTTAATTGAACATAATTGTATGTGTTGAGAATTGTGAAGTGGAACTACATTTTGCATTTTGTTTGTAATGGCAATTCTTTAAATGAACATGAGTAGTGTGTTGTTTATTACTTATATCATAATTGGTTGAAAATTTACACGCGATTCCTTTGTCAAAATGTAAATGGAATTGACCGCGTCCTTAGCATGGCGACAAAAGTTGGAACATTACCATTTACGTCCGAATATATATGTTTGCACATTACATTTGTTCACTTCGCTTTGGCGTTTATGCAAGTCGTACATCTGCTGATTGCGACTTATCTAGATGTATAGCAATAGTTGCAGGAACATTATGTTCAATATCAGCGTATCATTGTGAGGCACATTAAACAGTTCTATAAATTGTAGGATTTAATGAAAGGAAGGTGTAAAAAAAGTGAAAATTTGTTGTGATGATTTTGTTGATCGTCTTAAGCTTATGATTGTTGTGACGTGTACTGTCATGTGTATCGAACAACAGCTGATGAATGGCTAGACGTCCGCCTGTTCGACAGAAAGTCGCTGTTTATTCCTGGTGGCAAGATGAGTATTTACGATATCAGCGCTTTTTGACCGGATTAAAAATAATCGGAATGTGTCACATTGGACATAAGCAACGACCCGATTTTGCTGGTCTTCATATTTTTGATAACACATGCGGTCTGGCTTCACAAGTTCGATAAAGAAGCTAATTCCTTTGTTCATATTGCTGGGAATTATGATTTTCTTAGAACTCTAAATGAAGAAAGACATAATTGCCCCATGTCAGTTTGCTACCAGCTGTTAAGAGTCACATTTAAGAAGTTATTTTCCACAGAGGACAGAGTAAATCACGTTTCTACGAGCTACTTTTTAAAGATTGTACTTTTCACAACACAGACAGTTCCCTTTCAAAATAAATCAACTACACTTTCTGTTTTTTGTTTTTAATAGTTTGATAAGTATGTATATTAAGTTGCGTTGTTCGGTTTCTTGGCACGATATTTGTCTGGAAATTATATCATTGTGCGGAAGAATTTATTTTACTAGTTAAAGGATCTGGGAAAGGCCTTATATAGACAGAAAGTTCGTGTGATATACGATAAAATTAAAATTTTCCTCATACACTGCATGTGTTTGTTGTTTGATTCAGTGTAAATGAAACAGTGAGAAAAGGTTCTGCGAGAATCATGTTCCAAATGTTTGTACGCGATATTAAAAATACATTGAATGATGCATTGGCGTGTCAATAGGTAGTTTCGTTTCCATGTTGGGAATGAATTTGGGGATTTTACTCTTTGGAGAATGGATGTTTGCCACTGATTTGTTGGATGTTTGTTGGTACTACGGACATAAATAGTTTGCTTGCATGCAAAATCTTTTCGTTGAAATATGAACTTACATCTTGGAATACACGCATTGTGGATTGTCCTTTAAGTTAATATTGAATTTTAGGAGTAGGTGAAAGTTGTGCTATGGTCTAGTGAGGAATTAATCGTATGTGACTCGGTCGCGACTTTCTTTAATGATGGAGTTCGTTTCCTCGGGAGCGACGAGTGGCTCTATCGAGCATTGTAAAGGCAAACAGCTCAATCGTAAAGGACAGTTACCGAGGGATTCTATAGATCAGGTGTGTAGACATAATCATATTTAGTATCCTTATCGTCATCATTATCGCCAACATCGTCGTTATCCTCCTCCTCCTCATAATCATCATCAGCAGCAGCAGCGTCATCATCGTCATCATCGTCGTCGTCAACATCATTTAACCAAACTATGTACATCTTGTGAAATCATTTAATCAGTCTCGATACATCACGTGATATAATTTAACCTGGCAATGTACATCTCGTGATACAATTAAACTTGTCTATGTACATCTCGTGAAATAATTTTACCAGTCTAGATGCATCACGTGATATTATTTAACCTCATATAATTAAACCAGTTAATGTAATCTCGTGATATCATTTTACCAGCCAAGGTGCATCTTGTGACATCATTTTACTAGTCTAGGTACATCACATGATATTATTTTGCCAGTCTAGGTACATCTCGTGATAACATCTAATCAGTCTTTGTACATCTCGTGATATAATTTAACCAGTCAAGGTACATCTCATGATATCGCCTAACCAGTCTTGGTACATCCTGTGGTATTATTCAAGCAGTCTAGGTACATCTCGAGATATCATTTAGCCAGTCTTGTAACATCTTGTGATACTCGTATTATTTAACCAGTCTAGGTACATCCCGAGATATCATTTAATCAGTCTAGGTACATCTCGTGATGTAATTCAGCCAGTCTTGGTACATCTCGTGATATCATTTAATCAGTCTAGGTACATCTCGTGATGTAATTCAGCCAGTCTTGGTACATCTCGTGATATCATTTAACCAGTCTTGGTACATCTCGTGATATCATTTTACCAGTCTAGGTACATCTCGTGATATCATTTTACCAGTCTAGGTACACCTTGTGATATCATTTTACCAGTCTAGGTACATCTCGTGATATCATTTAGCCAGTCTTGTAACATCTTGTGATACTCGTATTATTTAACCAGTCTAGGTACATCTCATGACATCGCCTAACCAGTCTAGGTACATATCTTGATATCATTTAATCAGTCTAGGTACATCTCGTGATGTAATTCAGCCAGTCTTGGTACATCTCGTGATATCATTTAACCAGTCTTGGTACATCTCGTGATATCATTTTACCAGTCTAGGTACATCTCGTGATATCATTTTACCAGTCTAGGTACACCTTGTGATATCATTTTACCAGTCTAGGTACATCTCGTGATATCATTTTACCAGTCTAGGTACACCTTGTGATATCATTTTACCAGTCTAGGTACATCTCGTGATATCATTTTACCAGTCTAGGTACATCTCGTGATATCATTTTACCAGTCTAGGTACACCTTGTGATATCATTTTACCAGTCTAGGTACATCTCGTGATATCATTTAACCAGTCTAGGTACATCTCGTGATATCATTTTACCAGTCTAGGTACACCTTGTGATATCATTTTACCAGTCTAGGTACATCTCGTGATATCATTTTACCAGTCTAGGTACATCTTGTGATATCATTTTACCAGTCTTGGTACATCTCGTGATATCATTTTACCAGTCTTGGTACATCTCGTGATATCATTTTACCAGTCTTGGTACATCTTGTGATATCATTTAACCAGTCTTGGTACATCTCGTGATATCATTTTACCAGTCTTGGTACATCTCGTGATATCATTTTACCAGTCTAGGTACATCTTGTGATACTCGAATAATTTAACCAGTCTAGGTTCATCTTGTGATTTAATTTATCCAGTCTTAGTACATCTTATGATATTTCATAACCAGTCTAGGTACTTCTCGTGATATCTTTTCACGTGTCTAGATACATCTCATGATATCATTTAATCAGTCTAGGTCTTCAGCCAGTCTGGGTACATCTCGTGATATCACCTAACCAGCCTAAGTACATCTCGTGATATCATTTAATCAGTCTAGGTACATCTCGTGATGTAATTCAGCCAGTCTAAGTACATCTCATGATATAATTTAACCAGTCTAGGTACATCTCGTGATATCATTTAATCAGTCTAGGTACATCTCGTGATATCACCTAACCAGCCTAAGTACATCTCGTGATATCATTTAACCAGACGCTTTACAAGTCTGAGCAAGTTTCGCCTAACATTTTACCTCAGTCTCATGATTTGTAGTTTTAAATTTGAACGATTAATTTTTCTATTCAGGCGCTGCTAGTTTATATGCTTTTTCAAGTTCACGATATAGCTTAAATGTTTGGTATGCGGATAAGGTTCTAGTAACAAACGACAACTCTGCATGTTGGGGATGCGGACAAGGTTCTAGTAACAAACGACAACTCTGCATGTTGGGGATGCGGACAAGGTTCTAGTAACAAACGACAACTCTGCATGTTGGGGATGCGGACAAGGTTCTGGTAACAAACGACAACTCTGCATTTTGGGCATGAGGCCAAGGTTATAACCACGCTCAGTGCCGTGAATTTATTCCAGCTATGTATTTGTACATGTATGGCTGTCAGTCCCATGAGGGTTATTAAATAACACAACTTACATTATCTCAGTGGGATGAAACCTTTCCCTGTAAACCTATAATAGTTTACTATTATTTCAGAACCAATGTTCATTCGGCATTAACCACAAAAGATTTATTCATGTTAAATAATAAGTTAACATAATTTGGTCGCATTAACATGTCGTACAAAGAAAAGGTGTTACGTCTCATTCGAAGTCTAATAATGTCAAGAATCATGAATAGATTTTGGAAATAACACAAGATAAATCGAGTATGTATGCTTTATATTAAAGTTGTAACTTTACGCGTCTTTACTTACAAGATAAATGTACCTTTAACCAGTAATATGTCTAATTATCCACAATAAGATTTGGTAGCACAATGTACTTAGCGTGTTCATTGCCGAATACTGCCTTAAACATCGTTTGGATACAAATATAAATTAAAAAAATAATTTACTGGATTTTGCAATTTGAACCCATACACTTTCTTTTTGTGTGGAGATCTCGTTACATTTTTAAACATGTAATTTAAGAGAAGTATACCATTTTAGGCACTGAATGTAACATTCCACTGACATTTTAAAACAATCCATTTCATCAAACATTGTTTCGGATATTTTCTGTCTTAAACAAACATGAATAATACGTTTTGAACACATTCAAACGTACAATAACAATCAAAGATAAATCTTCTACTGGTACAGCACACTCAAACACATTAGCTTTATTTTATGTGGAGATATTTTGATCTTCAAGAAGTACATTAGATCCACGTTTTTCGAGATAATGTCTTGTTGGTATTAAGGGCAACCTAGAGAGCTAAATAAATTATGAGCAGAAATTCATAATGGGAATAAATAATTCAGAAAGGATTACGATAATTGCCCATCATCTTCTTTAATGATGTTAAACATTGACTTTAAAATTGTGTATTTGCCTAATACCTCTTTTAAACTTGGAAAAATAAAATAAGATATTTTGGAATTATCCGGTATGGTGTTCTGGCCCATTAGTTGGTCATAATGTCGAATTTGAATTTTATTGTTTTGAAGAAAGGTGTGGTTCGAGTTTATTTCCTTATTTCTTTAAAGCGCTCTTTTACCAATTTCCAAATACACTTTGAATTTATTCGCCGTTTATTTAATTTGACTTCATCATACCTTCATATTTTTAAATTAGTTGATTTATGACAACATCCATATAGTCATGGTAAAGCTTTTATTATTTCTTTGGGAGAAGACCCTGACATCTGTACAAGACCAGTATACCGTTAGAACTATTTGTCTTAGCGAAGATCGCAGGTCCCTTTTGGAAACGCATGTTAGGTGATCAAGTGATTCGAGAAACATCTACCGGTCTTTAAGTAAACGAAGAAAAATAAAACAAGAATAAAACAAGACTCTTATTTATTTTTATTTTTGTATTGTTGCAGGAGCTGGTTGGGACAGAGAAGGAGGGGAAGAACTGGAAGGGAATTATGATCGCCCTGCTCGTCATCACCACAGTGTTGGCGCTTATCGTTACAGCCATCGTGCTCGTCACGCCGAGTAAGTGCCCTGTTATGTTAATTATCACATATTTATAGTGTAGTTTCAAAAAACCGTTTTGTCAAATCGTGTAAATCGCTCACCCTGCCTTGATTAAATGCTAGATTGTTGGTGCAGCATCGAATCAACGACGTTACTGCAAGTTAATCCAACCTTAAAACAACACAAGTGATAAATAATTGACTCATTTTTACAGTTACTTAAAATTCGGACTAGTGTATATCACATTTCCTGTTGGGCTTAGATAAAAGTTTAACACTTTTTCAGTAGGAACGAGTGATGAAGCCGTGATAAATATGTGATATGAGACATTTGAATCTAAAGTTGAAAGGCATACATGAAACTAAGTCTACACGCTCAAACAATTCACCAAATCACTTTTGAACACCTGAAGTCCGGGCATGGGTAAATCAATATTAGACCAATGAGTTAGTAACACAAAGCTGTTATTGAAACATGAGAACTAGCCATGCTAAACGATCAGTCGTAACGGCTACATTTAAACATTATGTTTTCTGTTTTGTTGTTTTTGTTGTGTGTAAGAGAAAACGTGGCCGCATCATTCTCCCATTTCATGTTTCTAAAGCCTTCAGGTGCGAATGTTGTAATAATGATCACAATTGGTCGCTGCGATGTATCTCAAAATACAAAACAAAACGTTCACGTGCTTTACGCCGTGTTTTACATATGATGTCATTTAATGCCCTCGTATCTGCACTATTTTTTCATAAAAAAGTCAAATGTGATATCAGCAAGAGGGTAACAACTTCTGTATTCTGTAATTTTACAAGTTGGTTGCTTTAATGTTTTATATTTAAACCAAAAACAACTGTCTTTCATTTTAAAATGAGCATAAGAATCCTTATGTGTGAAAAAGTAAAATTAGACTTTCTTCTAAATTTTTCGGTGTACCTGTCTGGCAACGTTTTTATGCAAGAAGGGTTCAAGAACAGCACTTATTGTCAACAGCAAGATTCTGGTGCATTATTATCAACAGCAAGCTTCCAGTACACTTATTATAAACACCAAGGTTCTGGTGCAATTATTATAAACATCAAGGTTCTGGTACACTTATTATAAACAGCAAGTTTCCGGTGCACTTATTATCAACAAAAAGCTTCCGGTGCACTTATTATAAACAGCAAGCTTCCGGTGCACTTTTTATCAACAGCCAGCTTCCGGTGCACTTTTTATCAACAGCAAGCTTCCGGTGCACTTATTATCAACAACACGCTTCCGGTGCACTTTTTATCAACAGCAAGTTTCCGGTGCACTTATTATCAACAAAAAGCTTCCGGTGCACTTTTTATCAACAGCCAGCTTCCGGTACACTTTTCATCATCAGCAAGCTTCCGGTGCACTTATTATCAACAACAAGCTGCCGGTGCACTTTTCATCAACAGCCAGCTCCCGGTGCACTTTTTATCAACAACAAGCTTCCGGTGCACTTATTATCAACAACAAGCTTCCAGTGTACTTTTTATCAACAGCAGGCTTCAGGTGCAGTTATTATCAACAACAAGCTTCCGGTGCACTTTTTATCAACAGCAAGCTTCCGGTGCACTTTTTATTAACAACAAGCTTCCGGTGCACTTATTATAAACATGCAAATCGTACAGACGCATTTAACAATACCAACGTCACAATTCAAACAGAATCATACTTTCTGTTTGTATTGTGAAATTATTGTTGCACTTTTTATTAACAACAAGCTTCCGGTGCACTTATTATCAACAACAAGCTTCCGGTGCACTTTTTATCAACAGTAAGCTTCCGGCGCACTTATTATCAACAACAAGCTTCCGGTGCACTTATTATAAACATGCAAATCGTACAGACGCATTTAACAATACCAACGTCACAATTCAAACAGAATCATACTTTCTGTTTGTATTGTGAAATTATTTTTCTCGTGCTAACCCAGTCTCGCATTGGTTGTAGCAAAATATTATTATGCCTTGTGATGCGTTTTTGGTGTAACATTTGCAGTCCTCGGCGAACATGTGGGGCTAACAGTTTAAACTCGATGATGTATTACTTCTGCTACAGACAGACTTTTTATTTGTCTTCTATGCAAAATCGCGTTTACATATTATTGTATACGTGTGTGGTTAAACATACCTTTGTAATCAAGGAAATATAGTGCACCGACTAGGTTGCTTAAAACAGCTAAGCTTTAACCGCTTTTTACCAAACACACACATTTCCCAGAATATTAAACAATTTGAAACTAAACAGTCCAAGCGAGTTTGTATACTTATAAGAGCTAGGTATTGACGTCACGTGATAATGCCGAAAAACAAGATTGTCGATGTTTATTGTTCTTATTTTTACACAGCTGGAACAAATCTCAGTTCTAATATTAACATAAAAGAAGACATCCAGTGACCAGAGAAAGAGGGGGGGGGAAGACAGAGAGAGGGAGGAGACAGATGGGGTCAGAGAGAGACATAGAGAAAGAGAGCGAGTGGGGGATGGAGAAGAGAGAGAGAGAGAGAGAAAGAGAGAGATAGAGAGAGAGAAGTTTTTGAATAAACATCAAGACCTTTGAAAATAATATATAACTAAATATCTGAGGAAAACATTTTCTTTATGTGTTAAGAATAAGTATTTCACTAACGTTTGGTTTGTATGTCCCAAAAAATGCATCTTTGTGAGTGACTTGTAAAACGTATTAGTTTTGAACGGGCATGGTATTGTGAAATAATCATGTCCGTCAGATGAAAGGTTTCGGTACACAAATAATGAATATAGAAACCGACTTCCAAATCTCATTATAACAAGCAGCAACATCGCCATGAACAACATCAAAACCATAAGTCAATAACAATCCCAGGCTCAATCTGTTGGTAGAAGTATGTTTTGCGTGCTAACCAAATATCAACTCAACTGAGTTTACCAATAAAGTGAAGATCGAGTTATTTCGTGATTTCTTGCTGCAGTATTTGCAGTCACAATGTCTGTTGGTGTACATGTGGGGCCAAAAGTTCAAAACCGCAGACAAATAACTTCTGCTGAAGACAGGTTTGTTTTTCTTGCCTAACACGTGAAAAAAACATAATCATGTCTTCCACAAATGGTACATGTATGTCAGTTATTGTATGCTGTGTATTGATTTGTGCTTGTGAAGTTAACTTTGCCCATGCACGTCGACTTTATTCTCTATAAATAAAAGTTAGGTTTTAATATACGACAAAGGCAAAACGTCTGAATGACTGTTCTAGTAGTACATTCATTAGTTACTTCCAGTATATAACGTTTTATTCCGAAATAGTATGCCTGGGATAGTGCCTGTGGTAGTTCCTGGGGTAGTTCCTGGGGTAGTTCCTGGGGAAGTTCCTGGGGTAGTTCATGGGGTAGTGCCTGGGGTAGTGCCTGGGGTAGTTCCTGGGGAAGTGCCTGGGGTAGTTCTTGGGGTAGTTCCTGGGGTAGATCATGGGGTAGTTCCTGTGGTAGTTCCTGGGGTAGTGGCTGGGGTAGTACCTGAGGTAGTTCCTGAGGTAGTTCCTGGGGAAGTGCCTGGGGTAGCTCCTGGGGTAGTGCCTGTGGTATTTGCTGTGGTAGTTCCTGGGGTAGTACAAATGCGTTTATTTTCGGCACCACGCAAGGTGGTAAATCCTATAATAAATCGACTTCTAGAATTGGTGTTCAAGCGCCATTCTCATTTTACTGCTAATATATTTATCCTTACTGTTTAGCAAAATTAGCCAACAAACGACAAGGTATTATGTATGACCTTGTAGACGGATGTCTCCGTTGGAATTGTACAAATACTTCTGTTACTATATTTACTGATATTTCCGCGTCTGGTTCTTGTTTGAATGTTTTTCATGTCCTGGTTTGTTGTTGGTATTGTTTTCAAGCATTGTAAGCTCCTTGCAACTTAAACACCAAATCAACAAAATGGCATAGTCAAATATCTCTTCCATTTCGACTTCTCTATTTCATTCTTAAGATAGTCATTAAGACGTTTTCCTTTATGTCCCTAAGTGTCATTATATTATATAGCGCCCACGTTTTTTTCTAATAAGCGTTATAACCAAACTCTCTTTTTTCAGTAGAGCATTATAAGCGATTGCTGTAATACATCCCCTGTTTCCTCTGAGATCCGTCTTTCGAGCAACATAGCTATTTCTGACAATCACAGCAGCAAGCCCATGCAGCCATATGGCGGTAGTTGGAGTGTAACTGTATCCTTACATGTCAACCGCTTGTATGACATTCTAAATGATTCTAATAGCTCTACTAACGCTGCACATCAGTGTACCTTCTCAATATACTTAAACTGCACACCAGTGTACTTTCTCAATATACTAACGCTGCACATCAGTGTACCTTCTCAATATAATAACGCTACACATCAGTGTACCTTCTCAATATACTAACGCTACACATCAGTGTACCTTCTCAATATACTAACGCTGCACATCAGTGTACCTTCTCAATATACTAACGCTGCACATCAGTGTACCTTCTCAATATACTAACGCTGCACATCAGTGTACCTTCTCAATATACTAACGCTGCACATCAGTGTACCTTCTCAATATAATAACGCTACACATCAGTGTACCTTCTCAATATACTAACGCTGCACATCAGTGTACCTTCTCAATATACTAACGCTGCACATCAGTGTACCTTCTCAATATAATAACGCTACACATCAGTGTACCTTCTCAATATACTAACGCTACACATCAGTGTACCTTCTCAATATACTAACGCTGCACATCAGTGTACCTTCTCAATATACTAACGCTGCACACCAGTGTACCTTCTCAATATACTAACGCTGCACATCAGTGTACCTTCTCAATATACTAACGCTACACATCAGTGTACCTTCTCAATATACTAACGCTGCACATCAGTGTACCTTCTCAATATACTAACGCTACACACCAGTGTACCTTCTCAATATAATAACGCTACAAACACATCAGTGTACCTTCTCAATATAATAACGCTACAAACACATCAGTGTACCTTCTCAATATAATAACGCTACAAACACATCAGTGTACCTTCTCAATATACTAACGCTGCACATCAGTGTACCTTCTCAATATACTAACGCTACACACCAGTGTACCTTCTCAATATACTAACGCTGCACATCAGTGTACCTTCTCAATATACTAACGCTGCACATCAGTGTACCTTCTCAATATACTAACGCTGCACATCAGTGTACCTTCTCAATATACTAACGCTGGACATCAGTGTACCTTCTCAATATACTAACGCTGCACATCAGTGTACTTTCTCAATATACTAACGCTGGACATCAGTGTACCTTCTCAATATACTAACGCTGCACACCAGTGTACCTTCTCAATATACTAACGCTACAAACACATCAGTGTACCTTCTCAATATACTAACGCTGCACATCAGTGTACCTTCTCAATATACTAACGCTACAAACACATCAGTGTACCTTCTCAATATACTAACGCTGCACATCAGTGTACCTTCTCAATATACTAACGCTACACATCAGTGTACCTTCTCAATATACTAACGCTACAAACACATCAGTGTACCTTCTCAATATACTAACGCTGCACATCAGTGTACCTTCTCAATATACTAACGCTACACATCAGTGTACCTTCGCAATATAATAACGCTACACACCAGTGTACCTGCTCAATATACTAACGCTACACACCAGTGTACCTTCTCAATATACTAACGCTGCACATCAGTGTACCTTCTCAATATACTAACGCTGCACATCAGTGTACCTTCTCAATATAATAACGCTACACATCAGTGTACCTTCTCAATATAATAACGCTACACATCAGTGTACCTGCTCAATATACTAACGCTACACATCAGTGTACCTGCTCAATATACTAACGCTGCACATCAGTGTACCTTCTCAATATACTAACGCTGCACATCAGTGTACCTTCTCAATATACTAACGCTGGACATCAGTGTACCTTCTCAATATAATAACGCTACACATCAGTGTACCTGCTCAATATACTAACGCTACACACCAGTGTACCTTCTCAATATACTAACGCTACACATCAGTGTACCTTCTCAATATACTAACGCTACACACCAGTGTACCTTCTCAATTTACTAACGCTGCAAACACACCAGTGTACCTTCTCAATATACTAACGCTACACACCAGTGTACCTTCTCAATATACTTAAGCTGCACACCAGTGTACCTTCTCAATATACTAACGCTACACACCAGTGTACCTTCTCAATATACTAACGCTACACACCAGTGTACCTTCTCAATATACTAACGCTACAAACACATCAGTGTACTTTCTCAATATACTAACGCTACAAACACACCAGTGTACCTTCTCAATATACTTAAGCTGCACACCAGTGTACCTTCTCAATATACTTAAGCTGCACACCAGTGTACTTTCTCAATATAATAACGCTACACACCAGTGTACCTTCTCAATATACTAACGCTACACACCAGTGTACCTTCTCAATATAATAACGCTACAAACACATCAGTGTACCTTCTCAATATAATAACGCTACAAACACATCAGTGTACCTTCTCAATATAATAACGCTACAAACACATCAGTGTACCTTCTCAATATACTAACGCTGGACATCAGTGTACCTTCTCAATATACTAACGCTGCACATCAGTGTACTTTCTCAATATACTAACGCTGGACATCAGTGTACCTTCTCAATATACTAACGCTGCACACCAGTGTACCGGCTCAATATACTAACGCTACATACACATCAGTGTACCTTCTCAATATACTAACGCTACACATCAGTGTACCTTCTCAATATACTAACGCTACAAACACATCAGTGTACCTTCTCAATATACTAACGCTGCACATCAGTGTACCTTCTCAATATACTAACGCTAAAAACACATCAGTGTACCTTCTCAATATACTAACGCTGCACATCAGTGTACCTTCTCAATATACTAACGCTACACATCAGTGTACCTTCTCAATATACTAACGCTACAAACACATCAGTGTACCTTCTCAATATACTAACGCTGCACATCAGTGTACCTTCTCAATATACTAACGCTACACATCAGTGTACCTTCGCAATATAATAACGCTACACACCAGTGTACCTGCTCAATATACTAACGCTACACACCAGTGTACCTTCTCAATATACTAACGCTGCACATCAGTGTACCTTCTCAATATACTAACGCTGCACATCAGTGTACCTTCTCAATATAATAACGCTACACATCAGTGTACCTGCTCAATATACTAACGCTACACATCAGTGTACCTTCTCAATATAATAACGCTACACATCAGTGTACCTGCTCAATATACTAACGCTGCACATCAGTGTACCTGCTCAATATACTAACGCTGCACATCAGTGTACCTTCTCAATATACTAACGCTGCACATCAGTGTACCTTCTCAATATACTAACGCTGGACATCAGTGTACCTTCTCAATATAATAACGCTACACATCAGTGTACCTGCTCAATATACTAACGCTACACACCAGTGTACCTTCTCAATATACTAACGCTACACATCAGTGTACCTTCTCAATATACTAACGCTACACACCAGTGTACCTTCTCAATATACTAACGCTGCACATCAGTGTACCTTCTCAATATACTAACGCTACACATCAGTGTACCTGCTCAATATACTAACGCTGCAAACACACCAGTGTACCTTCTCAATATACTTACGCTACACACCAGTGTACCTTCTCAATATACTTAAGCTGCACACCAGTGTACCTTCTCAATATACTAACGCTACACACCAGTGTACCTTCTCAATATACTAACGCTACACACCAGTGTACCTTCTCAATATACTAACGCTACAAACACATCAGTGTACTTTCTCAATATTCTAACGCTACAAACACACCAGTGTACCTTCTCAATATACTTAAGCTGCACACCAGTGTACCTTCTCAATATACTTAAGCTGCACACCAGTGTACTTTCTCAATATAATAACGCTACACACCAGTGTACCTTCTCAATATACTAACGCTACAAACACATCAGTGTACTTTCTCAATATACTAACGCTACAAACACACCAGTGTACCTTCTCAATATACTAACGCTACACACCAGTGTACCTTCTCAATATACTAACGCTACACACCAGTGTACCTTCTCAATATAATAACGCTACACATCAGTGTACCTTCTCAATATACTAACGCTACACACCAGTGTACCTTCTCAATATACTAACGCTACACATCAGTGTACCTTCTCAATATACTTAAGCTGCACACCAGTGTACTTTCTCAATATAATAACGCTACAAACACATCAGTGTACCTTCTCAATATACTAACGCTACACACCAGTGTACCTTCTCAATATACTAACGCTACAAACACATCAGTGTACTTTCTCAATATACTAACGCTACAAACACACCAGTGTACCTTCTCAATATACTAACGCTACACACCAGTGTACCTTCTCAATATACTAACGCTACACACCAGTGTACCTTCTCAATATAATAACGCTACACATCAGTGTACCTTCTCAATATACTAACGCTACACACCAGTGTACCTTCTCAATATACTAACGCTACACATCAGTGTACCTGCTCAATATAATAACGCTACACACCAGTGTACCTTCTCAATATACTAACGCTACACACCAGTGTACCTTCTCAATATAATAACGCTACACATCAGTGTTCCTTCTCAATATACTAACGCTACACACCAGTGTACCTTCTCAATATACTAACGCTACAAACACACCAGTGTACCTTCTCAATATACTAACGCTACAAACACACCAGTGTACCTTCTCAATATACTAACGCTACACACCAGTGTACCTTCTCAATATACTAACGCTACACATCAGTGTACCTTCGCAATATAATAACGCTACACACCAGTGTACCTTCTCAATATACTAACGCTACACACCAGTGTACCTTCTCAATATACTAACGCTACAAACACACCAGTGTACCTTCTCAATATACTAACGCTACACACCAGTGTACCTTCTCAATATACTAACGCTACAAACACACCAGTGTACCTTCTCAATATACTAACGCTACACACCAGTGTACCTTCTCAATATACGAACGCTACACACCAGTGTACCTTCTCAATATACTAACGCTACAAACACATCAGTGTACTTTCTCAATATACTAACGCTACACACCAGTGTACCTTCTCAATATACTAACGCTACACATCAGTGTACCTTCGCAATATAATAACGCTACACACCAGTGTACCTTCTCAATATACTAACTCTGCACACCAGTGTACCTTCTCAATATAATAACGCTACACATCAGTGTACCTTCTCAATATAATAACGCTACACATCAGTGTACCGTCTTAATATAATAACGCTACAAACACACCAGTGTACCTTCTCAATATACTTACGCTACACACCAGTGTACCTTCTCAATATAATAACGCTACACACCAGTGTACCTTCTCAATATACTAACGCTACAAACACACCAGTGTACCTTCTCAATATAATAACGCTACAAACACACCAGTGTACCTTCTCAATATACTAACGCTACAAACACACCAGTGTACCTTCTCAATATACTAACGCTGCAAACACACCAGTGTACCTGCTCAATATAATAACGCTACACACCAGTGTACCTTCTCAATATACTAACGCTACACACCAGTGTACCTTCTCAATATACTAACGCTAAAAACACACCAGTGTTCCTTCTCAATATATTTACGCTACACACCAGTGTACCTTCTCAATATACTAACGCTACAAACACACCAGTGTACCTTCTCAATATACTAACGCTACACACCAGTGTACCTTCTCAATATACTAACGCTGCACACCAGTGTACCGTCTCAATATGCTAACGCTACAAACACACCAGTGTACCTTCTCAATATAATAACGCTACACACCAGTGTACCGTCTCAATATACTAACGCTGCACACCAGTGTACCTTCTCAATATACTAACGCTACAAACACACTAGTGTACCTTCTCAATATACTAACGCTACACACCAGTGTACCTTCTCAATATACTAACGCTACAAACACACCAGTGTACCTGCTCAATATACTAACGCTACAAACACACCAGTGTACCTTCTCAATATACTAACGCTACAAACATACCAGTGTACCTTCTCAATATAATAACGCTACAAACACACCAGTGTACCTTCTCAATATAATAACGCTACAAACACACCAGTGTACCTTCTCAATAGACTAACGCTACAAACACACCAGTGTACCTGCTCAATATAATAACGCTACAAACACACCAGTGTACCTTCTCAATATACTAACGCTACAAACACACCAGTGTACCTTCTCAATATACTAACGCTACAAACACACCAGTGTACCTGCTCAATATAATAACGCTACAAACACACCAGTGTACCAGTGTACCTTCTCAATATACTAACGCTACAAACACACCAGTGTACCTTCTCAATATACTAACGCTACAAACACACCAGTGTACCTGCTCAATATAATAACGCTACAAACACATAAATTAAAAGATTTATCACAAAATGATGCAGTATTTTTAAGAACCAGTATACTTTCACTTTGCATAAGAGTGTTATATTTAAACATATTTGTATTGGTTTAAAATATTTAGGAATATACTGTCTTCTAAAGGCTGCATTTATGGGACATTTAAGTAAAAAATGAAATTCATCCTCTATATCATTCAGATTGCAAAGCGCACATTTGCGTTCATTTCTGAGGATATTATTCTATCTTCCAACTTCAATATTTAATTTATGGGATGACAATCGAAATCTGGCTAAAGTGTTTCTTTATGTTGTATTTCCCATTGATCTTAAGTATGATGACTGTTCAAAATTAGGTTTAATTTCTCTAAATACATATAAGGCAGACGACGAATCAAGACTAGCCCTCCAGTTACTAACGTAAATATCTCTAAGACGGCTGCGTAACACAGGTACAAACGAATCTATTCTTACCGATTAAAGGAATAATAAAAGTGTTGAATAGATCAATGCCCCCAACACGCCACAAGTTGGTTGTTTCTTTTAGTTAGCGTTCCTTACAAAATGTTTACAAAACCAACAAATAATAAATGTATGATGTGCAGGCACGACCAACTGTACTCAAATTCACCACTAAATATATATCAATTGAAAGCATAAAAGACATTTTTTCTCAACACTTTTTCTAGCAACAAATCAGACAACCATATAAAGAAATACCGGAGACAGCCTGTCCTTTGGAAAATTAAGTCATCTAAAGTCTCACGCAGTCTTTAGTATGTGTAACATCTGCGTTTTAATGACTTACATTTCATTCTAAAAATTCTAGCACGGGTGGCATTTAATAATGAATATAAAGGTTGTCCAATAAAATTTATTGATTTCAATAAAAATACTTTTATTAAGTTATGCGTATTAAGCAAGCGTTTTGTAAGTAATGATTTAGATAGTTTACCCGAATAAAGAAGATATGGGATGTACATGTACTTTAGTATGTCTGTTTGTCCGCCTGCCTGTTTGTCCTTGACTACCTGCCTGCCTTCTTGTCCTTGCCTACCTGCCTGCACGTGCCTACCTTTCTGCCTGTCTGTCCGTCCGTCCGTTTGCTGACGATAAGATGAAGTTTGCCGGTGTTCGGGCGTCTAAACCGGTCTTTAGACTTAAAATTGTTGTCCAACCTGCTACTCCTGTAGTTTTGCTTCAGTGTGGATATACACTAAAGTGTTTTCCCCAGGGAGCATCTACACTTTCATTTTAGTGAAATACATTTATGTTCCAAATGTTCAATTGTCGACTGTTTTTAATTTTAAACTTTTTTTTTCTTTAAGTAAAGGTTTTCCAACAAGAAACATTCTTTCTTTATATGCTAGATTATTGTCACATTTGTCTTAACTTTTAGTCTTTTGCCTGTTTAAACAACATAAAACACCAATCAACATTTGTCCGTTGTGTTATTTTTATTACACAGTCAACTCTCGTTATCTCAAAATCGGTTATTTCAAATTTCCGGTTATGTCAAACTGTTTTCTACTGTCCCGTTTTTCCCCTATATTTTCTAGATAGTTCGACTCCGCTTAACTCAAATTCGGATGTGTCAAATTATCGCATATATCAAACTAGATTCTTTGTCCCCACACGTATAAAACTGTTGAAATCAGTTGGTCTATCTCAAACTTCAAATTGCTATAAGATTTGGGCGCGAGTTTTATCGCCAATTATCGGCAATCAGGATGTCAAGTAATTTAGCGAAGAGGTTAATAGATTATTATTTAATAAGCTGATTTTATGAACAACAATTTTGTTAATCAATTAACGCTGATTAAAGTGTTTCAGTTTGTACTTGTTGTTGTAAGGATTTTTGAGAATTTGTTGACACGGCCTTCTCAACTTGAGAGGTCGCGTTAGTGATTTTATCATTCTTCCACTACCTACCTACCCACAATACATGTACTGATTATTGAATAAAAAATAAGATTGGTTATGGCAACAGACCAGACACGAGAAAGTGTCGAGCAATCTGAAAATAAGGCCATGCACTTACGACGACGCAACAACCTACAATAAAAAGAAGAATATTAAATCACATTGTAAAAAATCTAATAACACTTTAAACATGCAAAACCACACAAACTTGCAGAAACTTAGTTTACAGTGGCAGATATAACAAGGAATTTCAGTCATTACCAGTCATCGTGTAGCAGGTAAGATTTTTAAGATTTACACAAACTATCCTTAAATTCGGATAACTCAACCTTCGGATATCTCAAACTATTTTCTAAGGTCCCTTGAAATTTGAGATAACGAGAGTTGACTGTATTACATAACAGTGTACAAGGACCGCTTACCACAGACATCATCAGTACCTATCTTTTTCTGAATGTTTCGCCCTATATCTTGGTACGTTCTCCAGATATTGGAGCAGCAGCTGTGAACTGCTTGTCTATGATGGCTGCCACCTCATTGGGTCTTGACAGACATGACGCTCACTCTTTAGACAGCCTTGCTGAGGGCCTGCACAACAGCCTGTCTGGAATAGCCCTTGATGCTTAGTGATCCAAACATATCCCATACTGACTGTGCAGGGAACTGCTTTCAGACTATTTACACAGAGAAGGCTTTTTTTCTATCCTCTATACTTCAACAACTTCCTTTCATAGGCTTCCTCAGTTCTCTTCTTCCATGATACAGTCAACACAAACAAGCATTGTCACTCTTCGTGGTGTCTGAGACTAGATTAAAATATCTGGCCAAATGTTTGTAGGAACAATGTCTCTACCAGGATTTACTTACCATTCATTTACTTTGACATAAACAACCCTGTTATTATGCCGTTATGATGAGAATAGCTGACGGATCAAAAGTTTCATTCAAACGGGCAGTACATGTATATAGGCCATCCATCTAGGTGAGTGGGGTGAACATCATACAGTACATGTATATGGTCTGTCCATCTAGGTGAGTGGGATCACCATCATGAAATCATTCCATGGTACGTGTACTGTTACCCTAGCTATTCGTTTAAAGATGTTCATTTGTTCTAGAACACTTTGATCCATTTTATAGAAGATAGTCTGGCTGACTTTGTCACTGTTTCACGCCACTGTTTCAAGCCACTTCGTCCGTCATCGATTCATGTTATATTGTTTTTCTTGTCTCTCTTTTGTGATACTGTATCATGTTGTTGTTTTGTGATATTGCATCGTGTTGTTGTTTTGTGATATTGTATCATGTTGGGGTTTTGTGATACTGTATCATATTGTTGTTTTGTGATATTGTATCATGTTGCTATTTTGTGATACTATATCTTGTTGTTGTTTTGTGATATTGTATCATGTTGCTGTTTTGTGATACTGTATCATGTTGCTGTTTTGTGATATTGTATCATGTTGCTGTTTTCTGATACTGTATCATGTTGCTCTGTTGTGATACTTTATCATGTTGCTGTTTTGTGATATTGTATCATGTTGCTATTTTGTGATACTGTATCATGTTGCTGTTTTGTGATATTGTATCATGTTGCTGTTTTGTGATACTGTATCATGTTGCTGTTTTGTGATATTGTATCATGTTGCTGTTTTCTGATACTCGATCACGTTGCTCTGTTGTGATACTTTATCATGTTGCTGTTTTGTGATACTTTATCATGTTGCTGTTTTGTCAATAATACTTCACTGTTTCATATCACTTCCTCCCTAGCACAGTGAAGGCTAATGTGCAATCGATACAAATAAAAGAATACTTGAATGACTAAAGCTTGGATGAAATAGTTATATTGCCTATGATATATTTCAGAGGACCCTGTCGAGATTCCAAGCGGCCGGATGGAGTTCGAGCCCCTGATGGACCAGGTATACCAGCCCAAGCCTTTCATTCCGGTCTGGGAGCAAGGTATGTCCTACTACTGTGCTATAAATCATATAAAGAACATTACATAACTTTAAAGAACTGACGATCAGCATACATCAAGAGAATGTAAACTAAAAGGGAACATAATTTTCTAAGTGTGCTTTATGATAAAACACTCGTATATAGTTACAATATTATTTGTAATACTGCATTAAAAGGCTGTAAATAGGAAAATAATAACAATACTATTATGGTTACCTTGCTCCTTTCTCTGTCTAGGTGAAACCTTTGTCTACAGGAATGCTGACGGCGCTGTGGTGAGGTACTTCTGTGACGACAACGAAACAACGATTGTCATGGACAACTCTACATTTGTAAGTGCGGTTACATTGCGCTGGATTTATAACGAGCATTTATGCCCGCAATTACTGCATACAGGCAGATTGTCTAAGTCCAGTCGAGATAATTGTGTACAATATATATGTTAATCATATATCATTGCAATAAATTAATGTTTAAAGTGAGTTGATCCATGATTTGCAATTAACGTCTGCATTGCAGGCATCGGGCTGTGTTCCAATCAATGTAATATCAATTGGTCATATTGACAATTCCATAAATGGTTGAGATATGGCTCAAGCTCAGTTATTTGACTGTTCATTGCTGTACTTATTGCCTGTTAACACTGTTATATATCGATACCTTCACCTTACCGGGTACCAGATTTGTATTGGCACTTTAGCAATACTATATTATCTTTACTCAATGATAATTATAGTAACAATTTGACATTGAGCAAATCTCTACTGAGAAACCTATTTGAAAACTTTAACAAACAATAAAACAAATACTGGGTTCTTGAAGTTTAAACTAAACGCAATGCAATCAGGTTATGTAGGATTATCACAGATTCGAGCCAGGGTTTTATAGTGTCCATCATTAACTCAAAGAGCTAAATGTGCTATAAAAGATATAAAGCACTGTGGCACATAATTCGACCGTAACATATGCTTTTCTCTGACAATGGCACGTTAACATCAGGCCTTGTTTGAACGCGCATCCATTTAACTCCGCTTTTGATAGTAGGTGGTGTCGGCAACTAGGCATCTACGTCCCTTTAATTGATGTGACGGAAGCCTAATTGCTGGCTTATCGTCAACTAGAAAACTTTTAATTGGAACAAACCGAAGCTCACCTATCCTAATGCATCTACCAGTAACCACCAAATGCTGTAATTTAGTCGGTTAAACACACACGTACAAGTACATTGCTAAGGTGGTTACGCAGATTTATAGAAAGTCCTTTAGGATAATGAAACATACTTGCTTTAAAACGGATACCAGGATATTTTAACTGGGGACTGACATGTTTATGTATGCATGTCTGCACATTTCTTCTAGACAGCAAGTGTAAAGTTCGCACGGAAAACGTGTTTGCACTGTTCCAAGTGAAGATTACTTCAAGCATATTAATGTTGCTTTTTGCATAATTCCTAGACGTATGTACTTTTTATGGACATCTGGTGGCACAATCACCGTGACGCATAGGGTCTATATATCTATCTATTGCCATACTCCTGTCAATAAGCTATGTTGCTTTGTTGTCCTTTACAGGTAAGGGAGATTATTAATTTCTTTTTTCCACTACATAGAATTTGCAAATTAACCGAAATTTAGATGGCAAATAAATAATAATTAGACGTGTTATTTGTACAGACTTGCAAAAGGTGGATCTTGATGGTGTTTGTGTTGGTTTATGAAAACAAGCGAGATTAATAATTAAAAATCATTCTTTTTTTCCATATATGTTTATGTCATAGGTAGTGTGTATCTTGCGCAACGAAGACAATTTTATGTGAACTTTTATTACCGAAATCATTTGTTTATTTAGAGTTATTGTCCACTCGGTATGTTTCGTGACTCATTTTAGCAACGTTCCTACTGTTCGTGAAGCTATAATCGAGACTGCAGTAAAGTTTAGACGTGTGATCTTTATGTTAAAGGATAGATATGTTTATATCTGAATCTGACAGTAGGACGCCATGATTTAGTTACAAGTTGACTCAACAACTCGCTCCGACCTATACATGAGCCGGTGACGAGTCGAGTTGTCAGAGATGTTACAAGTCTGTGACCCAAACACTCGACCCGACCTACACATGAGCCGGTGACGAGTCGAGTTGTCAGAGATGTTACAAGTCTGTGACCCAAACACTCGCCTCGGCCTATACATGACCCGGTGACTTTTCCTAGTAAAACTATGTATTACAACTTTAAATAATCAGTAATCAAAAGGACTATTTTCTATTTCATTACTTTGTTTCATTACCTTCCTTCTGTTTCAGAGGATGTTGGACACTCGACAGTACAAGATATCTCCGGACGGGCGATTCGTCCTCCTTCCTTATGATATTGATTATGTAAGTATCGTGTGTATCACAGTCTCACCGCTTGCGCATTTAAAAAAAAAAAACACAACATTTTCTCAATGAACATATGATAGATTTATACATGTTTTGAGAACACTAATTCTGACATCACACCATTGTCTACTACGTTTTTGGCGTAATTGTTAGGTTTTGTTTGGTTTTATTTATTTACAAGAAACTTCGTCATAACGTATTGAAAACAGGGTCGTTATATAATTGCATACTGACGTCGTATAAGAAAAAGATAGCTTGTGAAATATTCAGCTAAGTCAACTTATTGGAATGTGTATGTGTTTATTTGACAAACATTTTAATAATTGACTATTATTATTTATTAACAATTGAATACTTGCATATTTTCCTTTTTTCAGCAATACAAATATACCTACCTGGCCAAATATAAGATATACAGCATCGACTCGAAGTAAGTCTCTCTATTATTGATATCCGTCTTCTTACAATAGTCTGTGGGATGTACTGGTGTTGACCGATTAATGCGAAACATCTCTATATACATTTTAGTAACTAGGTTCATTTGTTTGTTTGTTTATTGGGTTTATAGTCCCACCAACAGTATTTTAGTTATCTGGAGACGGTGTCCACTTGAAGCAGATATAGTGCTGCCTTCACTGTGTATAGCATGCCGTGAACACCTGGCATGATACCACACCCATTCACATTATCCTGACACCGGGCCAACCAGTCGTGGAACTACCCTTATATTTGCTTGAGCGTTAGCAAGGGAGCTATACCACTACCATTTTTAACGACTTTGGTATGTCGCGGCCCGGGATCGAACCCGGGGCTTCCCGTACCTGGAGCCGACGCTCTACCGATTGCGCTACCAGGTCCGATATAACTAGGTTCAATAAATATGAATAAATCAATTCTGAATATCCCCACGTTAAACTTCGTATATCTGCAATAAAGCTGTGGTCAAAGACATCCCATATGGACTGGGAGTCGTGCTAGTTAATAAAGTAAGACATCCCATATGGACTGGGAGTCGTGCTAGTTACCAAAGTAAGACATCCCATATGGACTGGGAGCCGTGCTAGTTACCAAAGTAAGACATCCTATATGGACTGGGAGCCGTGCTAGTTACCAAAGTAAGACATCCTATATGGACAGGGAGCCGTGCTAGTTACCAAAGTAAGACATCCCATATGGACTGGGAGCCGTGCTAGTTACCAAAGTAAGACATCCCATATGGACTGGGAGTCGTGCTAGTTACCAAAGTAAGACATCCCATATGGACTGGGAGCCGTGCTAGTTACCAAAGTAAGACATCCTATATGGACTGGGAGTCGTGCTAGTTACCAAAGTAAGACATCCCATATGGACTGGGAGTCGTGCTAGTTACCAAAGTAAAACATCCCATATGAACTGGGAGTCGTGCCAGTTACCAAAGTAAGACATCCCATATGGACTGGGAGTCGTGCTAGTTACCAAAGTAAGACATCCCATATGGACTGGGAGTCGTGCCAGTTACCAAAGTAAAACATCCCATATGAACTGGGAGTCGTGCCAGTTACCAAAGTAAGACATCCTATATGGACTGGGAGCCGTGCTAGTTACCAAAGTAAGACATCCCATATGGACTGGGAGCCGTGCTAGTTACCAAAGTAAAACATCCCATATGGACTGGGAGTCGTGCTAGTTACCAAAGTAAGACATCCCATATGGACTGGGAGCCGTGCTAGTTACCAAAGTAAGACATCCCAAATGGACTGGGAGCCGTGCTAGTTACCAAAGTAAGACATCCCATATGGACTGGGAGTCGTGCTAGTTAATAAAGTAAGACATCCCATATGGACTGGAAGTCGTGCTAGTTACCAAAGTAAGACATCCCATATGGACTGGGAGTCGTGCTAGTTACCAAAGTAAGACATCCCATATGGACTGGGAGCCGTGCTAGTTACCAAAGTAAGACATCCCATATGGACTGGGAGTCGTGCTAGTTACCAAAGTAAGACATCCCATATGGCCTGGGAGTTGTGCTAGTTACCAAAGTAAGACATCGCATATGGCCTGGGAGTTGTGCTAGTTACCAAAGTAAGACATCCCATATGGCCTGGGAGCCGTGCTAGTTACCAAAGTAAGACATCCCATATGGCCTGGGAGCCGTGCTAGTCACCAAAGTAAGACATCCTATATGGACTGGGAGTCGTGCTAGTTACCAAAGTAAGACATCCTATATGGACTGGGAGCCGTGCTAGTTACCAAAGTAAGACATCCCATATGGACTGGGAGCCGTGCTAGTTACCAAAGTAAGACATCCCATATGGCCTGGGAGTTGTGCTAGTTACCAAAGTAAGACATCCTATATGGACTGGGAGTCGTGCTAGTTAGAAAAGTAAGACATCCCATATGGACTGGAAGTCGTGCTAGTTACCAAAGTAAGACATCCCATATGGACTGGGAGTCGTGCTAGTTACCAAAGTAAGACATCCTATATGGACTGGGAGTCGTGCTAGTTAATAAAGTAAGACATCCCATATGGACTGGGAGTCGTGCTAGTTACCAAAGTAAGACATCCCCTATGGACTGGGAGTCGTGCTAGTTACCAAAGTAAGACATCCCATATGGCCTGGGAGTTGTGCTAGTTACCAAAGTAAGACATCCCATATGGACTGGGAGCCGTGTTAGTTAGCAAAGTAAGACATCCCAAATGGACTGGAAGCCGTGCTAGTTACCAAAGTAAGACATCCCATATGGACCGGGAGTCGTGCTAGTTAATAAAGTAAGACATCCCATATGGACCGGGAGTCGTGCTAGTTAATAAAGTAAGACATCCCATATGGACTGGGAGTCGTGCTAGTTAATAAAGTAAGACATCCCATATGGACTGGGAGTCATGCTAGTTACCAAAGTAAGACATCCCATATGGACTGGGAGCCGTGCTAGTTAGCAAAGTGAGACATCGCATATGGACTGGGAGCCGTGCTAGTTACCAAAGTAAGACATCCCATATGGACTGGGAGCCGTGCTAGTTACCAAAGTAAGACATCCCCTATGGACTGGGAGTCGTGCTAGTTAGAAAAGTAAGACATCCCCTATGGACTGGGAGCCGTGCTAGTTACCAAAGTAAGACATCCCATATGGACTGGGAGCCGTGCTAGTTACCAAAGTAAGACATCCCATATGGACTGGGAGTCGTGCTAGTTACCAAAGTAAAACATCCCATATGAACTGGGAGTCGTGCCAGTTACCAAAGTAAGACATCCCATATGGACTGGGAGTCGTGCTAGTTACCAAAGTAAGACATCCCATATGGACTGGGAGTCGTGCCAGTTACCAAAGTAAAACATCCCATATGAACTGGGAGTCGTGCCAGTTACCAAAGTAAGACATCCTATATGGACTGGGAGCCGTGCTAGTTACCAAAGTAAGACATCCCATATGGACTGGGAGCCGTGCTAGTTACCAAAGTAAAACATCCCATATGGACTGGGAGTCGTGCTAGTTACCAAAGTAAGACATCCCATATGGACTGGGAGCCGTGCTAGTTACCAAAGTAAGACATCCCAAATGGACTGGGAGCCGTGCTAGTTACCAAAGTAAGACATCCCATATGGACTGGGAGTCGTGCTAGTTAATAAAGTAAGACATCCCATATGGACTGGAAGTCGTGCTAGTTACCAAAGTAAGACATCCCATATGGACTGGGAGTCGTGCTAGTTACCAAAGTAAGACATCCCATATGGACTGGGAGCCGTGCTAGTTACCAAAGTAAGACATCCCATATGGACTGGGAGTCGTGCTAGTTACCAAAGTAAGACATCCCATATGGCCTGGGAGTTGTGCTAGTTACCAAAGTAAGACATCGCATATGGCCTGGGAGTTGTGCTAGTTACCAAAGTAAGACATCCCATATGGCCTGGGAGCCGTGCTAGTTACCAAAGTAAGACATCCCATATGGCCTGGGAGCCGTGCTAGTCACCAAAGTAAGACATCCTATATGGACTGGGAGTCGTGCTAGTTACCAAAGTAAGACATCCTATATGGACTGGGAGCCGTGCTAGTTACCAAAGTAAGACATCCCATATGGACTGGGAGCCGTGCTAGTTACCAAAGTAAGACATCCCATATGGCCTGGGAGTTGTGCTAGTTACCAAAGTAAGACATCCTATATGGACTGGGAGTCGTGCTAGTTAGAAAAGTAAGACATCCGATATGGACTGGAAGTCGTGCTAGTTACCAAAGTAAGACATCCCATATGGACTGGGAGTCGTGCTAGTTACCAAAGTAAGACATCCTATATGGACTGGGAGTCGTGCTAGTTAATAAAGTAAGACATCCCATATGGACTGGGAGTCGTGCTAGTTACCAAAGTAAGACATCCCCTATGGACTGGGAGTCGTGCTAGTTACCAAAGTAAGACATCCCATATGGCCTGGGAGTTGTGCTAGTTACCAAAGTAAGACATCCCATATGGACTGGGAGCCGTGTTAGTTAGCAAAGTAAGACATCCCAAATGGACTGGGAGCCGTGCTAGTTACCAAAGTAAGACATCCCATATGGACCGGGAGTCGTGCTAGTTAATAAAGTAAGACATCCCATATGGACCGGGAGTCGTGCTAGTTAATAAAGTAAGACATCCCATATGGACTGGGAGTCGTGCTAGTTAATAAAGTAAGACATCCCATATGGACTGGGAGTCATGCTAGTTACCAAAGTAAGACATCCCATATGGACTGGGAGCCGTGCTAGTTAGCAAAGTGAGACATCGCATATGGACTGGGAGCCGTGCTAGTTACCAAAGTAAGACATCCCATATGGACTGGGAGCCGTGCTAGTTACCAAAGTAAGACATCCCCTATGGACTGGGAGTCGTGCTAGTTAGAAAAGTAAGACATCCCCTATGGACTGGGAGCCGTGCTAGTTACCAAAGTAAGACATCCCATATGGACTGGGAGCCGTGCTAGTTAGAAAAGTAAGACATCCCATATGGACTGGGAGCCGTGCTAGTTACCAAAGTAAGACATCCCATATGGACTGGGAGCCGTGCTAGTTACCAAAGTAAGACATCCCATATGGACTGGGAGTCGTGCTAGTTAGAAAAGTAAGACATCCCCTATGGACTGGGAGTCATGCAAGTTACCAAAGTAAGACATCCCATATGGACTGGGAGCCGTGCTAGTTACCAAAGTGAGACATCCCATATGGACTGGGAGCCGTGCTAGTTAGCAAAGTAAGACATCCCATATGGACTGGGAGCCGTGCTAGTTACCAAAGTAAGACATCCCCTATGGACTGGGAGTCGTGCTAGTTAGAAAAGACGTTTACTTATTTTATGATCCATAATTTGAACAATTCCCGAACAAAATAATGTTTGGTAAATTTTGAACCATAGCAAAACGCCCACAAAAATAGTGACACTGTTGCAGAAATCCTGCATAGTGGCAATGTTACCAAATTACCCATATATCGGAAGACTGTTATTTTATGAAACTAAGATTTCCCTGTTTGATTGTCACCTATGAATTCAATGTGACTTTCATTGCATTGTAACTTCATTGTTCAATCGACGTTTCCACGTTTTCTCTATCAAAACATATAACATTGTTCGTGATGAGATAAGTGTTTTAAATGTATGATGTTTTTGTTTAATTAGGATCATTATTAGGGTAGTCGCTGTTTAAGCAAATTTAAGTTAATATGTTGACTTTAATTTCAATATCATTGAAGTATATTAAAAGCTTGTCACTAACATTGCATAACAATATATATTGTTGCTGGGCTATCCATGTCTTTTTTTGCATGTCCATTTTGCATTTGGATTTTGTTCTAACAATGCTTACTTCAACAAAAAATGTGAAATTGTTTTGCAACTATTTTTGTAGAATAGAATTCTATGTTAAGTTTTGCAGTACAATTTGTTTCTATTGAATGTAGCCTTATATAAGATTCGTATTGAATGTAACTATCGCATTATATTAGGTTTGTATTGATTGTAGGTATAGCATTATATTAGATTTGTATTGAATGTAATTATCGCCTTATATTAGATTTGTATTGAATGTAAGTATTGCCTTATGTTAGATTTGTATTTAGTGTAGGTATCGCATTATATTAGATTTGTATTTAATGAAGGTATCGCATTATATTAGATTTGTATTGAATGTAAGTTTTGGCGTTTATTAGATTTGTATTGAATGTAAGTATTGTCGTATATAAGATTTGTATTGAATGTAAGTATTTTCGTATATTGAATTTGTATTGAACTTAAGTATTGCTTTAAATCATGCTTGTATTGTATAACAGGGTGGACCAGAACCTTATAGGTCCGACTGGCCAGCAACTGGGTCACAAACCTATATACGAGGAGACATTCCAGTACGTCACATGGGCTCCCCGTGGGCTCAGTCTGGTAAGCTGATACCTTAGAACTAGGCAGAGTCTGTTACAACTATTTACAAAGCGTATTGCCAAAACTCGGTTTATAAAAGATACAGTGCAGGTTAATAGGTATAGTAAACATAATGTCGTGGTTAAAGTTAGAGACTATACATGTCAGTATACACCTTAAACGTTATTCAGTTTGAACAGCAAAGCATAAAATCTTCATTTCTATTAAATAAAACATTTCTTCTTTTACGCCCGAGGGGAGAAAGCCACTGAGATATCCATTTGTCACCCCATCCCGGCAAACTGACATTATTAGATATTCTTACCAGAGTAAACAAGATGTATCAAGACCACGGATGGGAGACATCCAAGGCGCAGCAGAAAGCGTGCACTTTAAACTTGTTATTGAAAACTGCATTGTTTACATCGGCATACTACGGTTTCTTTTATTAAACAAGACTTCGCCAAACAGCTGTGAATTCATATTATTGCCTGCTACCTTTATATAATTTCAAGCTACACTTTATTTGGTGCATGATACACTGTTAAAAAACATTAAACTCTGTTCTTTTCTCTAAAAAGGTCTTACAGAATAGCTGCGATTACATGTTATTGTCTGATACACCATCGTCCACATTAACTATGGATTCCATAAGACGCTTCAAAGCGGCGCCAATGAAATAAGCCATGATGTTGCTTGAACAAATGTTCTTCCCAGACAACCAACATCTTCATTCACATACAATTATTTACAATGTTCAGCCCTTAACCTTTTGTCGCAGATTAATCAAACTTATAAAATCGTTGCATTAAGTTAAAAATGTAGTTTTTTGAGATCAAAGTCCATTAAATATGTGTATAATGTTATATAGATCTGAGATCTGGTGCGGGTTTAGCCAGTGTTTTAACAATCTGAGGCTTGAGTTTCGAACTCATGACATAATTAGCTCCTGCCATTAAATATTTTACAGCAATTTTGTAGCTGTGTTGTATTGGTGTGTGTTTTGTTCGAAGGCCGCAGTCCAGAACAACAACATCTTCTACCTGAGGAACGCCACGGACATTAACTACCAGCAGCTGACCTTCAATGGTTCCCGGCATGAGATCTACCACGGGGTACCAGACTGGCTGTATGAGGGTCAGTATTATTTTTATTTTCTCAAATTCTATGTTTGTTTTGAGTGTCGGGGTTTAACCATCGACAAGCAATCAAAATGGAGACGATTTTACAATGAATTGGAAACATTTACTTTATGTAAATGGATACCTGTAATGAAGAGAAATATCCTATACAAAAATAGGTAAAACATATTAAGATACTAGAGGGTGCAGCGACCAGCAACGGTGTTTTTGAAACAAATTCAATATCGACTAGTTCCGACCCTACAAAGGTATTCATTAGGATGAAGTTATATGAAAAAATAGTTAAGAATGATTCGAGAATTGCCCAATTATAACAAATTTAAAAAAATAACTTTGAAACGCTGAATAAAAGTTGAAAGTTGAATGTCTGTATCGATGTAAATAACGTTAATGAAAAATACACTGCACGGAATATTTCTTTTCGACATTTATGTTTTGCACCGTTGGTATGTATCTTCATCAACTGGAAAAACTAAAGACTGGACATAATCAAAGATTCTTTGAATATTCTGCAAAAATATATTTCTGGGCTAGTACTCAGGATTGTGAAACCTAATGGAATCCTATTCTCATATCTGTCATTACCCTGCCATAAAATTCCTACAAGTATTCGAAGTTTTTTGTGCTATTAAAGCTGTATTTTTCACACAACACCTGTTCATATTTTACTGTACCATTATCTTTCGACAGAGGAGATCCTGAAGACGGACCACGCCCTCTGGTGGTGCCCGGACGCCTCGTGCCTTGTGTACGCCACGTTCGATGATCGCTACATCAGCCGATATGAGATGACTGTGTATGGTCCTCTTAAGAAGAACTACGTCAGCAATCAGAGAATGCCATACCCTAAGGTGAGCATTCAACGCTTTAATATTAGGCTGAAGATATCACAGCGTAGGAATGTGGATGCTGAATGTATAGATCTATCCCATTTTCCACACAGTCGCTTTTCATTGCACAAGATAGATGTAATGGGATATATTTTTGTTGAACCTCTTGAACATATTTTAACATTTTGGGAAATAAGTTTAATGCCAATGTTCATCCGTAAAAGAAAAAAGTTACATGTAATTCATGTCCACATTGAGTAGAATCTGCTCCCTTATGTTATATACGTAAACGATCTTGGCTAGCAAGATAAGAAAAATCATTCATTACTTTTATTTACTTTATTATATGAAGAACATGTGTTATTTTTAAGCTATGTGCATACTTTTGTCATTAACACGCGTGTATTCAAAATGTCTGTGCGCATACCAGGCTGGGACAGCTAATCCCACTGTTGAGTTGCGGACATTCAACTTCGAGAACAACAAAACCACGATACTCCGGCCGCCTCTGTCGTTCCAAAACACGTGAGTAATCCCCCTTAGTTCAATCCTAAGACTTGTGCTGTGACCCGAAAACTTCTAACCCCCATTTTAAAAAAGGAACACTATTTAGTTTAAACATATTTATTCTCATATTTTACAATACATTTGCGGTACACAAACACAGGATATACATACAAGTAGAGAGAGGATTTGAACAAAAGCAAAGCTTATAATGTTCATTTCCTTAGATCAATATACAAGACAACATGTAAGTACAGTGGTTGTATACTTTTGCAAGAAAATATAAGTACTAGGCGTTCGAATAACAGTTTCAATTTATTACAGTACACTATTTGTCTGTTTCAGTTAAACATAAAATCTCGTGTTGTTATCGGCATTGGCCAAACATATCTTATTTATCGTGAATATGACAACTTCAAAAAACATTTAATTCTTTGACGGGCAGTTGCGCTCTGGAATCTATAAATAACGCCAAAGAGACTATTATTTTGCTGTTTTACGATTTATGTACGACAGTGCCCCAGGCAGCAGCGATCTCTCTGTTGCAGACGACATGATTGAAATTGTTCTTTTGTTTCTTACCAGTATATCAAATCGCTAAAAGCCCTTGTACAAGGGTGTTGCAATAAGTTATCTTGAAATGACAAATACGTAATTGTAGGTAAAACCTTGCATTCATTTATTCATTTATTCATTTCTTATAAGCTATGAGGTCTTTCATTTCCCAAGACTGTATGCTTGTTGTTGTGTTTGTTAAGTTGTAGGAAAATATATTAATGTTTTCTTTGTTTTAGAGACTATTATTTGACCCGCGTAACGTGGAAGGATTCCGAACACTTGCTGGTCACGTGGTTAAATCGTCAACAGAATCTGTCAATCATCTCGCTGTGTCATGTGAAAAATGGCCGCTGTTATGATGTAAATTCTTTTAATGGTCGCCATTTTGTAATTGTTTCTAAAGATTATCATGAATTGAAGAAAGACAATGTACCCTTTATGTAAGGCAATCTTAAATAACTAACATAAACTCCAGTTCGGAGTTCCCCATCAATTTAATCTACTATGCTTTATTTGTAAAGAAACTTGTTGTAAAGAAACCGGAACACGGTTCATAATGTATTTAACATGTATATATAACTATTTCACAATCGTTTGTTAAAGTCAGACTAAGACTCTCTTGTCACAATTCAGATGCAATGACTTTAAAACTCTCAAATGTAGCTTGTTTAAATCGAATCATATTCGTTTTATACATGTCTTCTATAAATGAACAGGTTTTATTTACAGCCAAGTTAACACGATTCACATCCTACGATTTATTGTACTTTCAGAACTACCGTGTGGAAGCGGACATGGGCTGGCTCATGATGGTAACAATCTTTGTTTTGATCTTAGAAAAAACCCCTCTTTAAACATCTTTATTACATTTAGATACTTGCCTCACACACTTCCTTAGTAGAAATTTCCACAGTGTTGACGTGTTGACGTTAAATGTGCGAGCGGCCCGGATTGTGGCATACCAGTCGTTAAATTTTACAAAAAAACATAAAGATTTATCTGTAATATGTAATATCAAATTTTAAATGTAAACAGATGAAATACTGACTTGTAAACACGTTATTTATGTTAGATACCTATACACTTGAACACAACTTTGTTTTTTAGCATTTATTCGACCAATAAAATTTATGATAAACATACTTTTACTTATTTTACGATCTCTCTTATTTTTTAACCTCAATTCCCTAAAATTTTGTACGACCGATACTGGGTTTTTTACTGCTACTACTCTCATGCTTAACTTACGAACTAGACAGATATGAACGGGTCCTATCATGCTAGCCACATGTATTAAAACTTAAACTAGCAAGTATGTACGTTTACATTTGTTATAGGATTAGAAATTATGAGTCATAAAATACCACATTTGGTGGGTTATTTTTAAAATCACTTTTATCAGAATTTGAGGCCAAACTTGACCCTTCTTAACTCTACTCTTTTTATATTTTTTAACCTGAATCCTCCAAAATTGTGTAGAACCTATACTAGCACTTTTACTATCACTAGACAACGGTGACTTAGCAGCAATTATTGTAGATTCTGTTATACGCTGTTTGCCTGTGCCTGATAATATACCTAACAAAAGAATGGTTGCCATACTTTCTGTTCTACGCTGTTTACCTATGCCTGGTTATATACTAGACAAAGAAATGGTTCCCTTACAGGATTCTGAGATCTTCATACCTCCTAAGGGCAATGCCTACTATCTTATCCTGCCGCAGAAGGACGGGGAGTACGGCAGCTTCCGCCATATTGCCAAGATTGACGTCACCACAGATGACTCGGTAAACTGCACACGTCATTTCTTGGGGGAAAATCAGTTGTTTGTAAAGCGTGTGTGCAGTTTCTAATTTAAAATAACAGTTCTTATGTTGAGAATGGATGTGATTTCATAGCTTGCTATAACTACATGAAAGCACAGTAAATGCTGCACCACGTATGTATCAAATGACCGAAGAGTTGCAAAAGTAAATCTCGAAACAAACATGATTGTCAAAGTCGCGGTTGAAGACCTTATAACATGGCAAGCAAGGTTATTTACTAATAGAAACAGTGAAAGTAATGTCCTTGATAAGGCCCTCAATGTCCATTGTCCATCGTACATAAACATAATATAGTCCTGAGGTGGATGAATAAGTCACTCTTATCACGTGATCTACAATACAGCTTCATTGGCAGTTTATCTATTGACAATACTTTTTGTAGAATATCTACACCTACGGATCGAAGATGTTCATAACGTCAGGCAGAATGGAGGTGAAGAAAATCGTCGGGTTTGATGACAAGGCTCAGCTCATGTACGTACATAAATATCGTAACACAATATGATTCCTTGTTTGAATATGTACTACCTAAAATTTAGAAGTTCTGGCTTTGCTTTATGTCATGATTATTTCTTGAGCGACCATAACAAACACATCATAGCAGGAGATTGTACTATGTGTTCGTACCAGAACAACGGTCCCATGTTTGGTCAGGAGATAATATTTGGGCTTCCGTGGTCAAAGATCGGAGAATCTCAGGTTCGATCCCGGGAACTAACCATGCAAGGCCTTGAGCAATTCAAGTTACTGCACGCTGCTTTGGATATCCAGTAAAGGTTCTACCCAGGAAGTTGACTTCTTACTTCTGAATTAGCATCAAGTTTTCACGAGAACTTTTTAATTTCTTCGTGATATTTAAATATTAGCTTTTCACGATACCATTTTTCTTAATATAGATTTGCTAACTCTTATTAATTTCCGCCCCGCTCTTGTCTAAATTGGCAAAAAAATAGAATTTAGAGTACACAGATATATATTCTAATCTTACAAAGGTAATATCGTGAAAAACCTTTTACCTTTCACGAAATCCACGACATTTTCTAGATAACATTTTCAAGAAACGTTTTTGAGATATCGAGATATCGGTAACTGGTTTGTTGTGGCTTTATATTTAACGCCGACATTACTGTTAAGACAATACCATCAGTTTTCATTATAACTGCTCGTACTTTCAAGTAATCAGATAACTTTTGTGATGGTCACATACTTTACTCGTGATATCTGACAATACAGAGCATTCAAGGACATGCCACCGTATCTAACAAAATAAAGGACAAGAACCTATTGCGACATATTTTTATGCTGAGCAGTTAAGTAGCTTGTGGTAGCGAAGACAGCAATAACGTGCAAAGTTTCATTCATAATATTTATCTCTCTTCGTGATACCAGATACATTTCATGAAAATCGCGAATTTTTCGTGAAAATTTCGTAAAAATAAACTTTAATAATCATGCGACAAATAATGCCAATATAGAGCTCGATCGCCCATTGTTTGTCTTTATACGCCGAGCATAAGGCTGTAGTTCCGGCAACCTTAGGCTCGTGTTTCGGAACAATGTGACCTGCTGAGATAGCAGTAAAGTCATGTCTTCTCACCCACGGCAACATGGGTTCGAGTCCCGGGCGAGTTAGTGACCTTAATGTGGGAAGGTTCATAAACTGACCCGCGGTTTATCTTTGGATAAAGTTAGACATTTGTTTAGGGTCGCGTTTATGGTAAAAAGTTTTTTTTCCTGCGATGTCCATGTAAATGTTGTTGTTGTTTAACTACTAACGATACTAACAAGCATAAATACGCCCATGTCATTATCTTCATATTGAAATACCTAATCGACATAGTAACTCTAATATTTATTTTAACAAGTGTGGCTCTATTTCAGATATTTTCTGGCCGTGGAGCAGGCCGATCCACGGGAACGACACCTGTACAGGTATGCAGTTTTTATCTGTGCCGTTTAGGTTATTTATCTATACCTATCTTAATTTAGTCTTTTGTCAAATTCTTACAAAATGTTTCATCAAATCATTACAACTGAATGTATGACTCTGACTATAGTATGATTGTATTAAATTAATTATATCACTCCCTCTTGTCCAGACAGACAATTACAATAAGCTGTGTTTATACTAAAATGGTATTTAGTTTTTGTAATCTTTTTTACAATAATGTTCTCTGTTGAAGTACGACGACGGACGTAGGTGCGGCGTCATTCCGTATCCCGACCTGTCTGTCATGTGATGTATCCCCCGACTGCCTGTATGTGGACACGAGCTTTAGTCCCTCCGGCCACCACTACGTCCTGAGCTGTCTCGGACCCGCCGTACCATATTTCCAGGTGATGCGGACCCCTAACACGCCAGGTACGAACCTGACACAGAAATGCGGTAACTCCGGTGAAATGTCATTCTGATCACCTCGGCTATTTTACTTTCCGAAATAAGCTTCGGAGGTAATGTGGGTGAAAAGTAAAAGTAATCCCCGAATGGCAGTCAAACCCAAAAGACCTTAATACACAGATACACAGTCTCAAGGCAAAGCAAATTAATAATAAATTAAATAATGAGAGAGAGAGAGAGAGAGAGAGAGAGAGAGAGAGAGAGAGAGAGAGAGAGAGAGAGAGAGAGAGAGAGCTGAAAACTTGCGTTTAAGTGTTAAGTCTGGTGTCAAAACATTGTTCAACATTAGCCATTGTAATTACGTGTATCGTATTATTTGGTTATTATTTCTAAGTGCCAACCTACCGCACTTTAAATGTGCAGGAGCTACTTAACGATGTAGGAAGACCGAATCACGTACCTGAGATTCTCGGTGCATCAGTAATATTACCTTCAAGCCTCTTGTACGGAAAGGGTCGAAAAAGAAGCAACGGTGACACCGTGACCTTCCCTTTTTTGGAGATTTAAAAGAGAGAGAAAAAAACACATTTACTACCATTCGGCGTTATCAATTTAAAACAATGTTACTGCGACCCCATAACGTTTATAAAACGCAAAAGGCGAAACAAAACGCCACGTGTTTAACTTTTTAACTTTTAATAACAATAATATTTAACAATTTTGTAAGAAAATAACGATATTCGCTAGTATTGTAATGAATAGTTTTATTTGAGGTTTTACCTTTCTCAGAAAGTTATTTAGTGTATTGTCTAATCTGTAAATTGTCGTTCTGATTGTCAAAAAATTTATCTGAGTTTGTTATTGTTGTATTATAAGCCGGCTAGACTAACGATTGAACACGTCTGTGTAGGACCGGAATATGTAGAAAACAATCGTTAGTGACATGTATTGTTCTGTAGCGCTAACAACGGCTGGCAGTCTTAATGTATATACCAAATAGTGACATTATCTTTCGGGTGGAAAACAAAATCGTTGACGTACATACATCTGAAAAATAATTGTGTTGACAGAATTGTAATCACGATCATATGTCGGCTTTATGCGACCTGTTATCTTTAGGTTGCATAATTTAATATCTTCATGTATGTAATTATTTCACTTCCGGTTTAGTTTCAAATTAGTCTTTTGCTAGTTTTGCTATGTTGCTACAGGGTGTTTTTTCTCATATCGTGAGCTAAGATGTAGGTAAGGTAGTACCTGTGACAGTCCCATATAACACAATGTTCATCTGTGTCAGTATATTATACTTGCATCAATTAGATGCTTTTTTATTCATGATGATTTTTTCACATTATTATTTCATAATTAATAGTCTTTAACGTTGCCATGTGTACCGTGGTATATATATCCTTAAATACAATACTCATTAAACTGGCAAAGACCCCATATTTACAACTTGTCAGCATACCTCATATAATTTTATTGGTTTTATTAAGTGAATGATAAAGTATCAATGTCTAAACTCAACAGCAAACCAACCTTGACACAAAGGATGTAAAGCAACTCGCATTCATAACGGTATGGCGTTACATCCTGTAAAGTGTATTCAAGTTCCTTTTTCATTTCACTTATTTCTCAATCTTAAAGGCACAATGCTACTAGAGGGCACTTTGTTTTAATTTACTTAAAAGCAGTTTGAAATGGTCCGTTTTACGCTTAAATTTAACGCATTCTTTGTCATAATTTTGACAAGTTTAAATTATAAGGATTTAAGTCGGGTCCAATAAGAGGGTCAATCACTATTATTTTGGTCAATCGTCCGGATAAACGTTTTTACTTTTTGTACCAATATCAATAACATTTTTAACCATGGGATATAATGACTTTAAGATCCTCGCGTTTTGCTGTTTTTCAGTGCGCATGCTAGAAGAGAACCACGCTCTTCGACACACCCTAGAAGACATCGCCTTGCCCGTCATAAAGTTCCTAGAAATCAAAGCACATGACGGACGAGGTAAGCATTTAAGAGAGTGTCTTTCTTCGTGGAGTTCGTTTCATTCCAATATCTAAACTCAGAGCATGGATTAACAAGCATAACGTTGAAATGTCCCTTCCGAAAGTATTATCAGAAATATACGTAGCAGTATTTTCTTACCAATACAGAATTTGCATATTTATTACATAAAATATGTTAATATTTTATATGAAGTCATTTAACACAAAACAAACATATGTCGACCGTTTTACTGTGTGTCTGCACCGATATTAAGACACTATGTGTTGCAAACAGGGAACTTTTTGTTTGTTATGTATGACATTCGGCTTTTAATCATAAACTACACTTTAGTTCCAGGCTGAGCAATAAAACACAGAAATATATAAAAGCTTTTTAACATGATGTATTTTGCCTGGCTCCAGTTCTCTGGGTGAAGCTGCTTATCCCTCCAACTGTGGACGAGGAACAGAAGGAAATCAAATACAACCTCTTATTTAATGTGTAAGTGTCTTTGTCAATTATATTTACCGCAATCACGAGAAATTATTGACTTACAGTTTCAATGGCCTTCCAAAGGAATAGAATTTTCAACTTGCTTGGGACATTGTAACACTGGTAACGATGTTGTTTGAACAAAAATGGGTTATGTGAAACGCTGTCGTTATAAATATATCTCTCGTGAATTTAGCATTAAGTACATATTGAGCTTGTGAACATGATCATGTTTTAGTCGCAATACCGTTATTTTTTTGTAACAATTCATAGGTACGTGTTGTGGTGACTTCATATCTTGCTTTCACTTCGTACTAAGACTAGTGGACCTTCAGGGTATGATTACATGTCACTATGGTATCTACATTTATTTGATAGGAAATGTTTAAGCCTACGTGTTCCTGGAAATCTATGCCAATAGATTAGGTACGTGGTTGATAAAAGTCACCGCCTTTGCATTTGTTGCAGGAACGGCATGCCTGACCATCAGGCCGTAACGCACAAGTTCGAGTTGGGCTGGGACAACTATATGTCAAGCCAGCACGGCCTGATAGTGGCCTATGTGGACCCGCGGGGATCTGGTGGCCGTGGAGATGAATGGCTTTACTCAACACACCGCCATCTGGGCAAACTGGAGACGGAGGATATCCTGTATGCCGCAAGGTGGGTGGGTCACGACAACTAGATACAAGAGTACAAGAGACAAAGGATGGCCGTGGACATCTAAGTCCGGACGTGGCACTGGTTATGATGCTAAATAAGAAATTCAATGTTGGCTTAACTCGGTGACGGAAGGCGGAGTAATGTCATTTCTCACGCCATGCGTATATGGTTCTTCCTCTTGTTTAACTAGCTGTATGTCAACGATGAGTAACAACATCCGCCCGACCTTGTTAATAACAAGTTTATTTACAACTTCTTTTCACAGAAATGAACAAATTAAGTATTGTTATCATTCCCTTTGGTGTCAGTTCGTTCAAAATAATGTTATTCATATTTGCAGCCATGTAAAGTCCTCCCTTTCATTTGTCCATGAGATCTCGGCGATTTATGGAGAGGTAAGAATTTGTGCTGATTATATTTTATAAGTATTTTAAACACTGGTTGATGTATAACTTACTATGAAGGTCTGAGTAGTCTATATGACCTTATGAAATAGGTGTATTGGCTATAAGATGTAGTTCATGATGTGTCACGAATATTGACCTTTTTAAAGTATTTCATTGAAAGATTAAGCAAACTAAGCAGACACTCAAATTACCCGTTTTAAACCAGATGGTTAACATAATCGAAAACCGACAATTTATTTAGACAATAGAACAGTAACTAAGTACGTGGACCGGTACATTACACCATGTGTCACGCATTATTAATATGTGCTGCAGTCCCATGGCGGGTTCCTGACTACCTCGGTGCTGGGCAACATTTACAACCTGTTCAACTGTGGCATCGCTATATCTCCAATCACAGACTGGAGATATCACGGTAAGGTTAATGTCAATCTGACATAGATGTCGTGCGTTGTTCAACTGTGGCATCGCTACATCTCCAATCACAGACTGGAGATATCACGGTAAGGTTAATGACAATCTGACATAGATGTCGTGCGTTGTTTAACTGTGGAGCGCGACTGGTATGCTGGTATGTTCCCCATCATACATTTAGATGAGTGGTACTAGAAGTAGGGGGAGGGGGTGGAGAGGATGAGAAGAAGGAGTTGTATTACTATTAATACGGGCAGTAGTAGTGGTTTCAAATGAGGCATAGCTTCTTTAACTCTCTTGTTTAAGTTAACATTAATTTCACATTTTTATTACAGGGTTGGTCGAACAATTTAGAGTTTAAATCGAATTAATCTTAAATTTGTCAATGTATTAAGACTTAAGCAAAACTCTTGTTTCGTGACTTAAAGGCAGAGCTTTATCCTTGATAGAACAGTTTTCAAATGCTGTTCCCATCCCGATTAATCGAAAATAAATATTTTATAATCGCCCAATCGATGTACCGGTATTGATTTCTCATCGAGCCTGATTGATCGATGCTTCGGTGTTCATTTTTCATCGAGCCTGGTTCATTTACGCTTCTGTGTTCATATTTCATCGAGCCTGGTTCATTTACGCTTCTGTGTTCATATCTCATCGAGCCTGGATGATCGATGCTTCGGCGTTCATTTTCATTGAGCCTGGTTGATCGATGCTTCGGTGTTCGTTTTCATCGAGACTGGTTGAGCAATGTTTTATTGTTCATATCTCATCGAAACTGGTTAATCGATGACTCGGTGTCCATTCGATCATCCAGCCTGGTTGTTCGCTGGTTCGGTGTTTATATCTCATTGTGATTGCCGTATATGGGTGCTTCAGGGAAGGACATGCCACTCATATTTTGGCGGTAGTCTTAGCTTGCAGCGTTTTCAAGTGTAGTTATATCATCAGAAGATTATAACGTTAATAAATTTATCAATAAACGGTCACTGAAATGCCAGAGGTCTTGAGCAGATACATTATTTTAAAACTCATCTTCCTATTCATTTTCAGACACATTTTACGCAGAACGTTTTATGGGACTGCCTACCGATAGTAGCAATATCCATGGTTACCATGTAAGTATGTCATGTACAAGCAAAAGTGGTGTAATGGTTAAGTGACGTGTTTCCTATATGCACGTATTAAATACATATTTAGACCGTTATTTTGAAAAACAACTATCATATTAGCTTAGAGACACAGGTATCTAAAGAAACCTTGCAGTTGAACGTCCCAAATTGTTGTGTGTTTTTTTTATTGTAAATAATGTTAATATGTAACTTTCTTTTGCACCCCTCATACTGTAGTTATATGTTATCGTGAACTATGTTATGCTACTGCATTTTAAACTTGTTACAACGTGTTTCACATTGTATTTAGTTTAAACTAATCCGTGCCGGAATGACAAGCTACTATTATTTAGAGAAAAAAATATTTTTGTGAGAGTTCCTGAGTTCAACCAAATTCCAAGACAAACATAAGTTCTTAAATATGACCTGACGTTCCTTGCTTATGCACATTATAAAAGGTTGTTTCGGAACTTGCTTAATGGGAATCATGTAAGTGTGACTGTATTGTCTTAATATGCCACGTGTTAACAACATGCTACCAAGACGAGACATTACTACATCTAATCCAATTGAAGGTAGTTACCTTATTTCTGAACTGTTTGTTAAGGGACGTTTTGGATATGCGTTAGTCTATTAAATACAATTGAGCTCGGCTGCAAGTCTTCCTTGCCTCTTTCAGCAAGCCAACGTGTCCCGTAATGCGATCAACCTGAGGAAAACCCGGTTCATGATTATGCACGGGACCGCTGACGGTACGTTCCTCACAAGTTTATGTCAACTAGACGTACTTGTATAATCTTAATCTAAATATAATGTACTAAGTATTACTGTGTTCAATATTAAGTTGACTCTCAAAGTCATGCATCTGAGTTCATTTAATATTGCACTCTCATATTACAATTCAAAGAATTGTAATTGTATCTACAATATAAAGTTTATATTCGAATCCATTTAACTTTGAACTGTAATCCATTTTGTATTCAAGCGTACTCGTGTTTATATTTTAGTTAATTCAGTATTGCATTTTAAGCCCACTTTCATTAAATTAAAGTTTGCAACTGCTTTTCATTTTTCACATGCAAGCTCACAATATATAGTTCATTTTCCACTAGAATTTCTTTCAAATCAATTCAATTAATCTAATTTTGCAATGGTATTCAGTTAAATTCACTAAACATGTGCCCTAAATTTTAAATCCTGCATTAGAGTGTTATTTAAATATTCGAATAAGTCAATCTTTTGCACTAATTCATTTAAATTTTAATTTTAAAATAACTTAGATTTGCACACGAATTTATTTCTTTTTTAATTCGAACTTATTCACGTTTTCCTTTCAATTTAATTTAATTTTCAATTCGAATTTTTTCAGAAGTGAACTCATTTTTTTCTTCATTTTTTTATTCGTTCAGTTTTGCACTCGAATTTATTTTATTTTTGATTGGAATAAATTCTCATTTTTTGCTCTTGACTTTGTTTTATATTTTATTCGAATTTAGTCAGTTTTGTTCCCAATTTAGTATACATCATGTATGTTATGTATTGCAGACACGGTACACTTCCAGAATACTGCTCAATACATTAAGGCCCTCACCGCCGAGGACGTCTACTTTCAGACACAGGTACCTTCACACTCGGTTTACAGTGTTCATCGCAAAAGCTAACTTCTAAACTCTGAGTTAATAGATTCACGCAAAGATTAACATATGTCGAATGATTAAGACATACAAGCAAACAGTGTAGACCCAGCTCAGCCAGCTATGGGAGTTGGTTGATCTAGAATTAGTCCTTAGTTGGCTCTTAAAACGCCATGAAGTCCACTATGCCAACAGTCTCCTCGAAACAGTCATGCCAAAAACGAAATGATTTTGCGCTATTGCTATTATCGAACCCTTTCCTGTACTAAGAAATCCTTATCGCAAATCCGGCGCTAGATCAGAACCATTTTAAAATCCAAATTATCTTAAGATTTAGACACCGATTGTTTCATTCGGTTCGACTTCGTGATATTCAGCAGTCCATCGACAGCCTTTTAGACCTTTAATTGACAACATTGGCATTTTGAATTTTTTGCGATTCAATGGCAATATTTGCACACACTAAAAAGAAACACATTGGGCGTAAAGTATACCAGTCGCAAAATACACTTTTTGAAAGATTTTGAGTTTTTATTTCCCGGAAACCCCAACAATATCTAAGACAGATACGAAAAAAATTATTTATAACTATATTAACACGCTACACTGCCCTATTGTTGAAGACGTAACAGAAGTTGACTGAATTAAAGCAAATCGTACCTTTAGCTAGTAATCTTCAGCCTTTTTAAACTGGTAATTTTCAGACAGTATCTAATTACAAAAAAATGAAAATCGACATATATATCATAATCTATTTTTATAAACAATAAGAATAATAAAAGCAAAACTTATAACATAATAAATAAAGAAAACACCACATCACAATGTTTTGATCAGTACTCAGCAGTTTACGTCCTTGTCCACCATCAGGGCGGAGCTTTTCAACACACATCATGAATGCCTGGTGTTTATGCTAATTCATAGATACATCTTATAACTTGCCACAGGCAGTATGCCCTTTTTATTGTTTAAAATCGAGCAAAATTAACTTATCGATGATATAGCTCCGTGGCTGCTTACTCCGTTGGCCTGGATTTGATACACATGATTTGCACTTGTATTTGATTGCCACAAATATAGTGTAGTATCATTGTTGTTATTCTTGTTCTAAATAAAGTGTAGTTTAACAATGTTTCACCATTAAGTAAAAAATCATAGAGCGATATATTGTGTCAAGGCTATTTTAACTTCAAATGGTCTCCCTAAATACCTGGTAACATCAAAGGTCTTCAATGATCATGGAGGCCGCCTTCTCGGCCACCATGAGTGTGGGAGCATTGGTGTTGCCCGAGGTCTCCTGAGGGAACACTGATCCGTCCACCACCCTTAGGCCGCTTACACCCCGCACCTTCAGCTCCGGGTCCACCACGGCCGCTGGATCCGTTTTAGCGCCCATCTTGCACGTGCAGCATGGATGATAAGACGTTACCGCAAGATGACGCACATGGCAGCGCCAGTAGTCGTCTGAGTCAAACGTGAACTCTTGGCAGATATTAATCTCTTTCATGGCATCAGTTGAGGCTCCGATTCGCCTTATTGTATTGGTCTTCAGAAATTTCTCCCATAGTCTGATTGCTTTTAAGAATTTCTCAACATCCGTTGAGTTAGACAGCAAGTTTGCGTCAATGACTGGATAATCAAATGGATCTGAGCTACGAAGTCGTATTTTGCCAGTGCTGTCTAAATGGTTCAATATCATTGCAGTTGTAAAGCCATGAGTCGACTTATCGTTAGAAAACACCTTTCTGAAAAGACTGTCATTTAAATTAACGATATTGCCATGGAGAAATGAACTGAAGAAATTCATTTGAACGTCCGTGTATGTGTTGCCACGGCTTTGTTCGTCTAAATACCAGAAAGACGTCACCTCGGCAATGGTGCGGCTCAATATACCTGTACCAAACAGTTTGTACTCGAGTTTGGTGAACCAGGATTCTCGCATTGCTGGGGTGATGGATATGGACTCGTTAATTTTGGTGAACAGTTGCAGGCGCAAATGATCCTGAAGGTTGTCTCCGACCGGAAGGTCTGCCACTACTGGGATTCCGTGCTTCTTCAGATGGTCCGCCGGACCCACCCCTGACAGCATCAGCAGCTGCGGCGAGTTGATCACCCCGCTAGACAAGATGACTTCCCGCCGGGCAGCGACGAACATTTTCCGACCGTCACGAATAATATACACGCCAGTGGCTTTCTTCTCTTCGAATTTAATTTTCGTGACAAAACTATTAACAGCAACGTGCAGGTTTTCCTTGCCAGAGGCTCGTCCAAGAAACTCTTTACTGGCACTACTTCGTACACCGTGTCTAATGTTTAACTGATATGGACTAAAACCTTCGTGATCCTCCCCATTATAGTCGACCTCTTTAAACCCAAGCTCCTTCCCAGCTGCCAGGTACATGTCAAAGAGGCCCGTCAACCGACCCTCGCTCACAGCAAGAGAACCTCCAGTTCCATGGTATTGTGACGATTTCAGTTCTGGGATCAACATCTGCTCCGACTTCTTGAAGAACGGCAAAACATCCTTATAACTCCACCCTGTACACCCCATTTCTTCCCATTTATCATAATCGTACCGGCTTCCTCTGTTGTATTGCATCAGATTTGTGATGGAAGATCCGCCGAGCACCTTCCCCCGAGGCCAGTACTGCCGACGAGAGTTCAATCCGAGACTAGACTGTGTTTGCGGCTCGGTATAGTAGGCCCAGTCAAATGAGCCGTGTAGCATGGTGGGCCACAGGGCCGGGATGTGGGAGTTCACGTTGTCAATATAATGAGGACCTGCCTCCAGAAGCAGCACGGTGATGTCATCTCGCTCTCCTAGCCGGGAAGCAACAATGGACCCTGCAGAACCGGACCCCACGATGATGAAGTCGTAGGAATCGTTTAACCTGTCCGTCACCTGGATTGTACTGTCTTCTCTGTTCCAGAGTACTGTAGCGGACACCAGTAGTACCACCAGACTGGATATTACATAAACAAACTCCATGCTTATGCTGCCAAAGAAGTCCAAAAACGGACTGCCAGACACGTTTTATATTCCTGTCGTGTCGCAGCGGCTTTCCTGAAATTAATTTAAACACGCATAATACATCCAAGACTTGATCATTGTGTCGCCATCCACAAATGGAAGTCACCAACCCACATTTGCTGATTTTCTGCTTAACGTCTCATCCCACAAAAAGATGAAAAGTTGACATAAAATATAGTTATTTTTGTGCAAAATTATTGAAGAACACCTAATAAATGTTAGACCAGTGCAAGAAGGAGTTTCCCTATCAATACATTTATTAATTGGCAAATTTGTTTTGAAATTCATGCCAGATAAGTAAACACACGAAAAGTGTAGCGGCAAATCTGCTAGATGCATAGAAGATACTAACGATAGGACGACAAGTACAATAAGTCATAACGTAAATAAAGTATAGCTAAATTTTAGTTAAAATACATGAGTAAAAATATATAAACCTATTAGGTTAAAACTATGTGAGTGGAAATTGAAAGGATAATAAACAATAAAAAAATAAAACTCTGATAATTTATTACAGATTTTTTTTAAATCCAATTGTAGCAGAATATAAAAAAAAAAAACAATATAAAAACTATTTTCACATTATATTACCTGTATATAAAGGTCACAATCTACTGAGCCATGGTCGTCAGTTATACGTGTGCCATCTCAAAGTCGAGCAGCAGATTTGGTTATGTCGCCATATGAAATAATGTCACGTTACCAAGCTAGTGACATACTTCTGGAACAGCTGATGTGTCATATCTATACTAGAGATGTCTTATCCTATGTTTGTGTAAGCTCTCCATATTTTGCTGATGCATGTATTAAGTAACTTGGTCAAAGAATGGCCGACATACATGATCCATAGAATCATAAGGTCCACACTTTGGTTAAAAAACGTATAATATTGCGTCATTTTAAAACTACTCCCTGTGGTGTGAGTGACGTGTACACATGCGGTAGATAACCTTATGTGCAGACAGATATCATAATCCATTATTTGGTGATGCGAATTCCGTGCTTTCTAATGTATTTATAGCTGGAATATCTTTGTTAAACTATAAACTTTTGGTTTATTGAATCAGTTATATTTCACTTGTATATAAATGTTAGTGTTAGACACCATGTCCGATATATATCGGAATCACAGCATTGTATAGATAGCATTTGCATGTTTTTGTTTTTGAAATAAACCGCAGTGACCAATTGTGATCATTTTAGCGACGTCCAGCTGTTTTGGTGGGGGGGGGGGGGGGGGGAGACTCCAGACAACTCCAGACAAAATGTCTGGTTAGAACCACCGACACTCTGCAGGTCAGCTGGAAGTCCTTATTACGTCCGTAAGCCCCGAACGGGACTCGAACCCACGCGGTGAGAGGATAAGCAGTCAGAGGAGTTACAAATCGGTAACTCTTCCACCAATAGCATTTGCATCAGATTTACAACAAAATATGGAGGGTTATGCAATAGGTCTCCATGTTATTTCAATTTTAAAACATGTGTCCATAGAAGTGTGTGTTGTTGTTGTCTTTTTTTTTAGACAACCAGTTAAAACCTTTAAAATGTCACAATGTTCAGCCATTATTAAGTTGCATTATTTCAGGCATTTATACTGAATCTTTTCGATAACAGTAGGACTTTGTTATAACATGTTTGATGTGGAGGGGAAGCAGTAAAATCTTTATAACCTAATCAATTGTTTCTGTGGTGTTTAATTGATAACGCAAAGAACACATAGTCTTTCATTATGCAATTGTTATATGGAGCATTAATAAATATTTAAGGTTAAAAAGTTTCGGGTCAAGATAAAAAAAAATCATTTTGGCACTGACATATATATATGGCCAGATTTTTCACGTTGGACATAAAGACATTTAAATTATAAATGCGTTTGAATTTAAAATAAAATAAAGGATAAAAAAACTACTGGAATATTTATGAAAAAAGTCTAATGAAAATTATATTTTGCTTACTATACCTATCTGTGTGTGTGCGCGTGTGAGCGGATGCGCGCGCGCGCGTGTGTGTAGGTGTGTGTCTGCCTGGGTGTGTGTGTGCGCGCGCTCGTGTATGTGCATAGTAAGCATAATATAATTTATTTAACTCGATAATGCACTATTTTAAAATTTATTTTTTTTTATTTTTAATTGGCTTTTTAAGAGACAAATTGTACTTTATGTATCGGGAATCTTTAAATACTGCTCTGGTTAACATCATGCTTGTAAAATGGGATTTTCATGGAGTGCTCGTTCTCAACTGATGATACTACTGTTTGCTTAGCATTCCTGACGATACGGTCGCTATGACCGATATCTACGTGACATATAAGTACTTGACTACCTGTTAATGTTCTAGAAAACATCCCCCTCGCCCCTGATGGCATTTAGTAGCCTTGGTTAGGTGTTTGTAAGTTAGTGTATTCTATTGTAATGCCCACATGGACATATCAGTTACATTTTTATTTTCAAACATACAAAGATGAACGTAAACCGTCAAAAAATGGGAATATTATTTGAAACTTTAAAATAATGGAATTATTTTATACGTGCCTTTTGAAGGAATGGGAGATAAGATAATGAGATTACTGACATTTGAATGCACTAGGCTGACCCAATAGTCAGTAATCTCGGGTCATTCAAACACGCGGTGTTTCACTTAAATCATGTCAGATATGCTGTCATGTGTCGTCTTGTGTTTTAAGGAGGAGAGTGGGCACGCGGGAGACTGGTGGGTGGGTTAGCAGGCGTGAGGGATGTGCAATGGACTGTATATAATCGTCACCGATAAGATTCTTAGGACTGTATGTTCTAATTGCTTGTTCTTTTTTAGAGACAAATCGAGTAGTACTTCTAGAAAAATAGTGACAACTGATTTATTACAATTGTATAAATAATGACTGTCAAGTCATTTCTTGTCAGCAGAATGTTTTTTTTTAATTCTGATGTATAAAATCGTGCAGTTATATTTATTGTTGCTGCTGTTTCTGCTGCTGTTGTCGTTGTTCTTGATTCTGAAGTTATTACTATAAAACACGTTGTTTCTGTGTCTATTTCAGCTATACTCCGACCAGCGACACACCCTCACGGAGGGACCGGTGCGCGAGCATCTCTACAACACAATGGAGGACTTTCTATACACCTGCTTCGGCAAGGTGTCGCCTCGAGAGGCCGCTAAACGGGAAGAGGACGCAGAGAAGAGCGAGGAGGAGGAAGAGTAAGGGGACGAGCCCAGGACATGTCATATTCTTAACAACCTTGGGCGTATTTAAACGCTAAACAGTGTCAAAACATGAATGTTGCTATACACCAAAGAGATAGGGCGCGTGGCCATTTTGTAATAATACCATATCTTTAATTTATTGTAATCGATTACAATTTACATAAGTTATGCAAAATGACATAATTATTTCATGCAGCTTTTTAATCATTTAAATATAACATGAATGTTCCGGCTTAGATTAAGTACTAAGTGAGTCAAATCGTGATGCAAATTCCTTGACGTTGTTGTTTTGTTTTGTTGTTTGTTTGTTGTTTTGCCACACGCATCTGCGGTTGTTTTGTTCCGATTGAAGAGGTTTTTAAGACAAAAAGATACAGGAATCAGAGTGGCAATATTGGGACTGTATGCAAGAAGTGGAGAGAAACGGTGACAAAATCAACGTCACAATGTCTTAAAAGAAAAGCGGCAATAAAGAAATAATAAAACAATAAAGAAAAGGAAATAAGTATTTAAAAAAAACAGCGGGATAGGGGCCTTTTCTTAATGTATGGGTAAGCGAAGTATAAACCTGAATTTAATCTTTGCATGAACTAAGTGACTTTGGAATCTAATCAGAGCTCTCTTAATTGTTGAGAACTGTGTGGGCACTCAAAGTATATCTAAGGATCAAACGGATGTCTAAGCAACTAAAGTGATAACTAGCATACGTCACGAAGAGAACGAGACTGTCGACTATGCTGATGCCCAAAATGTAACAATGTAAAAAAGGCCAAAGTGGAATGATATAATATATATTTTTAAGGTGTTGACAATGATATTTATTGATTTAATTTGTGTCTTAGATGTATGAATGTACCACAACCATGCCATCATCATCACCATTAGCACAAACATCAATGTCTCAATAACATTCAACATAATGATAATTATTTTCATCTTCATCACCCTTCTTACGATCATCATGACCTTTATTATATTTTGTCTAGAAACATCTGTGCAATACAATTAAAGTGTTTTAACAGTATAACAACATTATAGTCCGTCTTAGAAAGTATATGTCCCAATTTGGTTCGGAAAACATCCGTAACAATGATGGACAACATTAATGTCGCGTTAACTGAGTGGTTTATTGGCGCCGATCTTGAAAGCGGTGCCTATGATGGGATCCATGGAGACAATAGCGTAGCAGTCAGTAACACTAAGTCGGGGTGTGTTTCGTGAGACACTTTTCAGAGAAAAGAACTAAGTGTTCCGTTTTTAACAGGGTAGCTTGCAACAATAAAGTGTAGCTTGCAATTATAAAAAGTAGCAGAAAACATAGCCGTTTTGCGAAGTTTTATTTAACAAAAGAAACCGAGTATAACGATGTTAGAAATGCAGCTTGTAAATACAGATGTAGCAGAGAACAGGGAAAACAAAGTAACAAGGAAAACAAAGTAACAAGGAAAACAAAGTAACAAGGAAAACAAAGAAGCAAAATTCGTTACTGTCAAATATTTATGTAATTAATCAACAGTGTAAGAGAGTGTTTAGTTCTCAGGATAGTCATCCTGGGATTACTTAAAAATTAAAGCGCATGCTCACTACGGCGCCTTGGATGTCTCACATCCTGGCTCTTTCTTGTTGTCGCTTGATACACGTCGGTCCCTCACAGAGGCCAAGTGAAATTGTGGCCGGCAAGAGTAATTTCAATAGCAGCATGTAGTTGTGTTACTTCTTCAATTCTATAATTATTTACAACTCAAGTAACAGTCGACTTTCAAACTGTTGCTTCTTTGGCCAACTTTATAATACCACATTGGTAAATGGGTTTATGTGGGTATATATGTATTCGCCAATCCCCGACATTGACACAAGACATACGTCGCATTGAAGTCATACAAATGACCCAACTAGCTCTCGCACAATTACAAACTTGCATGGGGTGAATCAATGCGAAATGAATGTCTTGCTCAGGAAAAAATAAAGGCGAGCTAACTGTGGTTCGTGATTCGGACTCATTCTTCCAACGACTGGACTATGCCGCTCCTCAGTCTGAAAATTTGAAGTCGTAGTGGCGATCTAAGCATAAAAATAGGCATAAATAATAAACCCTACTGTGTTGTTTGTCATGACTTTACAAACCAATTTTAAATCAAAGCAGCTTGCTCAAATCAGGGGCGAAATGGATTGTTTCAGTTTATATGTTCTATTACATCATTATTCTGATGTACATAAATAAAGTGCAATGTAATGTAAATGGTATCTGATCGGAATTTGGTAATTGTATATATGTTTCAAAATCAATCATGTTTTTATGGTTGATTCATGTTTAAGTCTTTGTATTCATGTGTCCTTGTATGAAACCGTTATGGAATTGTGTTTGTTATGTTGTTGCTGTTGTTTTCTTAGCAACAATTCTTCACCCTACGCTGTCTTGCATCAAATAAATACTTTTTACACATCTTTCTTTATCCGCCAGAATAGATATAATTTGTGTTTAATACTGCACCATAGCTTTTTGTTCTTAAATAATATTTCGTTTTTTTTCCAGCTATGATTATAAATAAGCCTTAACACTACACGAGCCGCCTGCTTCGTGATCTGCACGTTTTATATGCTGTTCCATGTTATGCTTAGCGAGTTTAGATTTAAATATCTTGACATCTAGGTCATATTGTTTGACATGTTTTTTGTTCTAAACTGCATTTAGTAAATAAATTCCTGCAAAACTCGGTTTCTCTTTAGAAGTTTCCTGTTTAGTGACATAGATAGCAATGCCAACATTGTGTCATAGACATTAATGTCGACATTGTGACATAGACAGCAATGTTGACATTGTGACATAGACAGCAATGTCGACATTGCGATATAGATAGCAATGTTACATGAATTAAGGGAGACGTTCCTGTCAACTCTGACATGTCACTTTGGCTTTTAGCAGTATCTACCTGTTTTAAAATTGCTTGTAACAGCAAGAGTACGTGTACCTAAGAATTATTGTAAGTAAGGCAGGATAAGGACGTCTAATTTATAAACTATTCTTGAAGGAAACACAAAGATTTAAGTTAACATTTATTGTCTTTCATGTTTACCGCCTGTCAAAATAGGTTCTATTTATAAATAAGAATTATATGTCGATTTATGTTGTTTTGAACGTAACGATTTGCATTCTATTACAAAATGTCATTAGGAATTATGATTTATGTGGAGACGTGTGCAATAAACATTGACCCATTCATGAGTGCTTTATCTTTGTATTTCTTTTACGTTTTGAACTTTAACCATTTATAAACTAGCGTAACAATACTATTTCGTATATGAAAACATTTGACTAAGTTACAATGCCAATATACACAAACCATTCTCTCTGAAGTATTGTCATCATCGTGTATAAAAGAACTAACAGAGATCATCCTGATGTTCAAAGTAACAAACCAAGTAAGTTTATAATAACGATTAAAAAAACAACATAAATATATATAAATCTTACGTTACATTGAAATTAACTAGAATTATAGGGATATCTCGTTTGTTGTTGAACAGATACTTGGATTCTGTTGCTGTTATGATTCTGTTGTTAAACAGCCATTGTGAAGTTTTCTGTTTGATCACAAGCCTTTGATATGACTGTTATTATTATTATTACTATTATCATTATCATCATTTTTATTATCATTACTATTATCATACAATGATTCCTCTTGAAAAAATTGTGTCACATTTCATTGTTATTTTCTTCATTTGTAAATAAATTACCATTTTACTATTTTAAATAAAGATGAAAAATGTAAAATTGCATTTTTTATTCGTACTTACGCTCCCTTACAAGCAACATAATTCTACATAATTTACTGTCCATTTAATGTTGGTGGTATATATGAATATCTCTTTCATCTAAATTATAAGTTAATTATAATCAATTTTTGTTTTATAAAACAGAGGTATTTCTGGATATACAATTTGAATCGAATATAGATAAACAGCCAACTCCTCTAGTTTTTGTATCAACACTGACATATTTAGATATTGGTGTCCTATTTTCAATGAAACAAAATTCACGCGTAAAGTATATTTTTTCCAAATACGGTACATAAACGCCGTTTATGACGAACATGCAACCTATGATAGAAGAGTCAGCACTACATATACTACCTAGTCTTTATTTAAGGTGAACACTGCCTCTGAACACGTGAAAAAAACAACAACAGTGAAACCAGGAAAACAGTTGCTGAAGTATACCTCTTGTCATAATTCACCACTGAATTCGTAGAAAACATGCCTAGATGGCTGCTTATCAAGATATGGAGACAATGTGCAGATCTCGATCAGAAAACTCACAACTGAAAATGGCTGATCTGAATCTAGCTGGTATCCCAAAGCATAGTCAGTTGCTTAGCAGCAGTGTTGATACATGTATCGCGATATGAAGTAACGTTTCAGAGTATGACTTCACTTGTTTAGAAATAGTCTATTTTTAAACTTTGTGTACATTTCATCATCTTGTTTATTAGGGAGATAAGACAAGAGAAAGCAATGTCCTTCACTGTTAAGTGTCAGTATAGGTTGATGTATAGGACCGACATGATGTTGTTTGTTGTAATGCTTCTAACCTTGGCTGGCGTAAATGGATTTATGTTCGACGATCCCTGTGAACTGTCGCCCACTTATGGGTAAGTCGCTTGTAAACTTTATAATTCTGCATTGGATCATACTCACCCATATTTAAAATGTAGTTAGTGCAATTAACATATTCTGGTCTGGGCGTGCTAGGCAGGTTAAGAGCCCAAGTCTCATTACAAGACGTCGATGAGGTTGCAGTATATTTAAACATTCCACATAATGTCCTTCGTACATATTATATGTTCGCATTTATGCCATCTTTTATAAACAACTGCATTGGTCCTTCATTTTATAGTTTATAACTATATTCATTTAAGTTAAAGCAAATAATCTGATACTGTCTTTAAATGGGCGATATAGCCAACAACCCGCCATAGGACTTCACATGATGACCATGACTTTACATGACGCCATAGGACTTCACATGATGACCATGACTTTACATGACGCCACATGACTTCACATGATGACCATGACTTTACATGACGCCACATGACTTCACATGATGACCATGACTTTACATGACGCCACATGACTTCACATGATGACCATGACTTTACATGACGCCATAGGACTTCACATGATGACCATGACTTTACATGACGCCACATGACTTCACATGATGACCATGACTTTACATGACGCCATAGGACTTCACATGATGACCATGACTTTACATGACGCCACATGACTTCACATGATGACCATGACTTTACATGACGACACATGACTTCACATGATGACCATGACTTTACATGACGCCACATGACTTCAGATGATGACCATGACTTTACATGACGCCATAGGACTTCACATTATGCTCCGTGACATTGCATGATGCTACACGACTTTGCTTGACACCATGTTACTTCACACGACGCCACGCGACATCGCATGACGCCACATGACGCCATATGACAACACCACATGAATTGCAGTCATGTCAACAAGTCATGTAACAACCTTTATCTAATGGGTACAATCCCAGCTTTGTTAGTATACAGACTGCTGTGTCTTGCTCTTCTTACGTATCCTTTATCGACTAGGATTGGATATGCTGTTTTAAAACACGTCGCACGGACAAATAATTGTCATTAAAGCCGCGTCCAACTATTCCTTGCCGAGTTAGACTACGAACAGCTGTCACTTAGACCAACTAGCATTTTAGAACCACCAATAGTCATCTGGAAACCACGCAGAACGTTCATGGAGCTGAGAAGTCAAGAGTCAAAGACACTAAATATTCGGCCACGAGGTCCCAAAACCCATTAGGAATGTTGGAGATGTAACATAAATGTGTTAAACGTGTTAATCTATAATAACATGTATAAAGGTCACTTATATAAAGTAAGAATAATGGAAATTATTTATAGTAAAGAATTGAAATTGCAAATAATAAACCCTCTATGAATTGCACCTGACATATTGAATAAAGTTCGGTGAAGAACAAGATATTTTTTCGAGTCATAACAGGCGATGCACAAAATGAAAGAGGCCAACAAGGGAAATAATATGGGAGTTTTTATTTTAAAGTTCTTTTTTAGTTTTAGTCTCTTTAAAACGTGTGTACAATGTATAATCCTGAGACCATACAATAGTTGAAAAATATAAATAAACAAACTTGAAATAAGTTCACCTAGATGTATTTATTAAGGAAAATAAAAACTGACAACAATTTTACAAATTTGTCTATGGAACTAAAGTGCAAAGGAAGAAAATTGTGCCCAGCAGCCTCACATTAAATGTTAATATGTTTTCATGAATAAAAATATATGACAAAGCCCTATGAGCATTGCAACATATACCAAACTCCGAAAAGGCACAGAACAAAGGTATTTCACATGCAAGCCAAGCGAAAAGTAAGAACAAATTTGTAATTTCGTTCAATTAACGAAAAGAGCAAACCCGACAGTTACCGCCCCCGGAACGGTCAGTCGGCAATATGGACCGACTGGGGTGCTTAAACCGGTTTTACAGAGCTCTAACCTCGCACTTCCCGACGAGCTTCTCAAATGCAAGCAATGAAAAGAATAACGATCTATTTGAAAACAAAGTGTCCATGCGCTTATATTTTCTATAAGTTACCACGAAAGTAGTGACGTCATTGAAAATAATGTCCACATAGTGTTTAGAAAAGAATATGGTATTATTTCGATTTGAAAAACTACACAAAAATGGTTGACTATAAAAAAAAAATAACTTTCTAAATCATGAACAAACATGACCAGAGACGAATAAATGGTTGTAGCATCCTGTTCATGTGAAGATAGAATTGAAGAACCAAAGTTCAATATCCATCAAAGGAAGTACACGTAACAATCCTTATAGGATGAATTAAATGACAACATAGATTACATGCACGGGGAGATTTTTTTACGACCGCCACACTGCACAAGTAACATTGTTGTGATCATGAATAAGAATATATGACAAAGTCCTATGAGCATTGAAGTTTTATGTCTTTTCTCAATATCTCTGTTTTAAGTTCTTCGGAAGGATTTTTTTGTATCTGATTTATATACACATAAAACGTTAACTATTTACTTTAATCATCCTAGTCTACACGTTTAAGATGAAATTGGTAGAGACAAAAGGAGGAAAAAGAAGTTACAGAACGATTAGTGATCTACCAATGACATGCCCTTGATCTCAGGGGAAGTAATGGTAAAACAACAAAATTATGTGTAGCCATTGTTTATTATTACACGCTAATTGGATATTAAGAAAACAACTATTAAGATAGTCAATGTAAAGTGAAAGGTAGTACGTCATTAAATATAGTGTCGGGATACTTACAAAAAATTAAAAAAATATAATAAACTTTAAGTTCTTTATATTATCCAAGATATGAAGTGTTATTTGACAAATCTTGGTAAAACCAGTCCCAAACGTATCAATCGGTGTGAAATTCTTGTGTTCTTATAAAGAGGTGTAGTTATCAAGTCTTAAACAAGTACTAAAATCTCATGTCAGGTCGTGGGTTGAAATCAGGACCGTCCGTTACCAAGAGCATAACATTAACCAAAAGTCCCGGCCATGAACGCTTCAAACATGTTATAGATGTTTTTTAATGTGAGTAAATGAGCATCCAAATATGGGAAGATACCAATCTGAAGACTTCTGTGAGGAGCCCGGGGTTTGACTTCGGAATCTTCCGATTTTGTATCCATAGTCTCAGTCTCTAAGCTACGATGTTGACAGCATAGCTGCTAATACGTTGTTATCAATAAATTAGATAATAATTTAAAGGCTTAAAAATAAAAAGAATTTCCCCATAAGACAATGTTAAAAAGAGTAATAAATCTTACTCAGTAGTCTCCCTTCTTATGACCATATGTACCTGAATGTTATTTGTGAATATGTATTTGAAGTGTGTTAACTGTGGTTCATTATATATTACATGAACAGAGGAAAAACAGTTTTATAAACATATACAGCCAAATATTAGAAAGCCGATTTTTTTTCAGATAGTTAAGAACAAAACAAAATAAGAACAAAACAAAACAGGTATCGACTTCTTGTTTCAGTTTCTCAAAGTTTGTAAATCTAGATCTAGAATTATTTTGACAAACAGACACAAGGTTACAAATCATAAGTATAGTACATATGTACATATATACAAAGAGCACACATTCAGCCAAAAGAAACAACAAATTGACGCTGACATGAAACAGGTAAACAGGTTGAAGCAAAATGCAAGTAAGTAACACACACTTATTGAAAGATATGGATTTGTTAGAAAGTGTTTGGCAACTATAATTATAAATCTTTACAACTATTAAGTACACAGATTTCCACTGACGCAATCAGCTGGGGGTGTGTTAAGCAGGAGTACAAGCTCTGAGTGGTGGGCGGTAGTGAGGACCAGTCACTACCTGTTCCCGAATGGTTTCCAACATCTGTTCTATACTACCGCCAGCTGGAGCTTTTTTCTTGCAATTTGCTGCACTGGGCAATTTGAAAGGCGCACTATTGTTTGGACCAGTTCTGAGAAGAGCGCTTTTTATCTAAGTCTATTTTAAGCTCCAAGTTTTTTAAACGGATTTGGCTGATGTTTGTGGGTTGTTCTGTTGCTTCGCCTGCACTAACAATGTTGATATTCTTGGCTCAGAGGTTACCTCTCGGTCTATATCTATTTCCCTTTCCTCTACTATCTTGCTCAGTACCTGGTCCTATCTCAGTCGGTATCTTCCTTGGCTAACAGCCGTCCGACAAGATGACAATATGTGTTCTAGTGTGACAAAACTGCCACAAAGAGCACATTTGAGTCTGTTAGTCCCCAACTGTGGAGGTTTTCGGTGGAGGGCAGAACATCGTTTACTGCCATAAACTAATCTGAGAAAAAATGGTATTTCCAGATGTCTGCCCATCTCGCTTGCCTGGTCTTGTTCTGCATTCTTGACTTCATCTTCCTTGATTCGCTATTTGTGCAGCCCTTGAGTATCTTGCTTCTTCCTCTTCTTTACTGATTTCCGTCTGGATCAATGCTCTGATCTGCTCGTTGGCTTTTACCCACACCTGTTTGGTATCAAGCCAGTTGTCTTCCAGTACAAAGATCCCGACAATAAGCTTGCTTGGTGTCAGGGCTTCTGTTTATCAAAGCTTTTGTGTTTTCCACCATTGGTATTGGTATCTTTCGTACTGTAGATGTGAGAGAACACCATGCTGCAGTGACCACTGTAGATTTGAGAGAACACCATGCTGCAGTGGCCACTGTAGATGTAAGAAAAGACCATGCTGCAGTGGCCATTGTAGATATGAGAAAATAGCATACTGCAGGGGCCACTGTAGATGTGAGAGAAGATCATGCTGCAGTGGCCACTGTAGATGTGAGAGAAGACCATGCTGCAGTGACCACTGTAGATGTGAGAGAAGACCATGCTGCAGTGACCACTGTAGATGTGAAAGACCATGCTGCAGTGACCACTGTAGATGTGAAAGACCATGCTGCAGGGGCCACTGTAGATGTGAGAGAAGACCATGCTGCAGTGACCACTGTAGATGTGAGAGAAGACCATGCTGCAGGGACCACTGTAGAAGTGAAAGACCATGCTGCAGTGGCCACTGTAGTTGTGATAGAAGACCATGCTGCAGTGACCACTGTAGATGTGAAAGACCATGCTGCAGTGACCACTGTAGATGTGAAAGACCATGCTGCAGGGGCCACTGTAGATGTGAGAGAAGACCATGCTGCAGTGACCACTGTAGATGTGAGAGAAGACCATGCTGCAGGGACCACTGTAGATGTGAAAGACCATGCTGCAGTGGCCACTGTAGTTGTGATAGAAGACCATGCTGCAGTGGCCACTGTAGTTGTGATAGAAGACCATGCTGCAGTGACCACTGTAGATGTGAAAGACCATGCTGCAGTGGCCACTGTAGTTGTGATAGAAGACCATGCTGCAGTGACCACTGTAGATGTGAAAGACCATGCTGCAGTGGCCACTGTAGTTGTGATAGAAGACCATGCTGCAGTGACCACTGTAGATGTGAAAGACCATGCTGCAGTGGCCACTGTAGTTGTGATAGAAGACCATGCTGCAGTGACCACTGTAGATGTGAAAGACCATGCTGCAGTGGCCATCGTAGATGTGAAAGACCATGCTGCAGTGGCTACTGTCGTTGTGATAGAAGACCATGCTGCAGTGACCACTGTAGATGTGAAAGACCATGCTGCAGTGGCCACTGTAGTTGTGATAGAAGACCATGCTGCAGTGACCACTGTAGATGTGAAAGACCATGCTGCAGTGGCCACTGTCGTTGTGATAGAAGATCATGCTGCAGTGTTTATTGTAGATGTGAAAGAAGACCATGCTGCAGTGGCCACTGTAGACGTGAGAGAAGCACATGCTGAAAGATCCAGATTTGGAATGTTTCTAACATGGATATTTTGTTGATTATACTTAGGCCTTATTTGACATGATGTGTGATATGTTTGATGTTGTAGGCATCTTCCAACGCATATCATACCATTGTCCTAAGCTGTTGATGAGCTTGTAAACAAACCATGGTATTTCCTTTTCGTGTATATTTAGGCAAGTTTTCTGTCTAAAGTAGCACTTCATTTTATTGTAATGATGTCTTGATTTCTTCGGTTGATAGGAAATCCTGGCTCATGTCTCAACTTCTTCCTAAGCTGTAAGAATCTATCAGGCACTTATGTGGAATTCTGTAGTGACAGTCATACCATTTATAAAAAAACATCTTTATGTTGAGAGCCTGATGTCTGCCTGACTTTGGTCCCCATATCTATCTGTCTCCGACCAGAACGATATGGCTCCTTGCTGCGATTAGGTGGATCACAGAGTGCCATTATTCCCCTCAGCAGTTGTACCCAGGCTGTTGTGAAGTCCCTGCTTGGCTGAGAAGCAAATGTTTATGTCGTCGTAATAGCTACTAATTAAATTCTTAAATTTGACAGGAACATTGTGATGTTCCAAAGAGAAATAGATCATGTGCACACATTGAAATAAACGGCCATAGACAGTCACACAATTTATGATGCAATAGAAAATTACATATCCTGTGATGATAACAAATGTTTTGATACTTTTTTTAAAGATATTCATTTAGCATGCAGATCGAATATTATTAGGCATGTCATTCCAAATAAAACTAGCAAAGTTGATAAAATATCTCTTTCATACAAGTGGTTTTACAGAAAAAGTGAGGCAAGCTATTGTTTGAAGCCGAGGGCAGATAATATCATGTGTTTGTGTAAACCGTGATAAGCAAGTAATATGGAACCTTATTTTGTAAAGATTTATAGTTCCAGCATGATATTTTCAACGATTTTCAAAAGTAAACCATTTTAGATTAGTAAATGGTTCAGATGACGAAGTCTGCTTAGGTGATTTTAATTAAATGGTTCACTTTTGCAATCTAGTTATCATGTTAATGTACCTACGTTTGGTAATATCCAAAACAAGACAACGATATTCATTTATTTTTGAAAAACAGAAACGAGATTTCATCATCATTTAAGTATTGTGATTAATTTTAACGTAGTTATTTTAGTATTAACCTTTTTACATATGTAACTTGGATCTCCCAATTTAATTCACAATCGACATTATATACTCCAAGATGTTTTTGATAATTAACGTTCTCTGTTTTATCATTATAAACCAAAATTGTTCAAACATTTGTAGCATTTATCTTATGTTTAGGACCAATTGTCATGCATGTTGTTTTGGGGGATTTGTTGCCATGTTGATTAGTTTACACCAACTACTCACTAAGTCTACATATGTCTGAAGCTGAAGCTGAATTTCATTCAATGTTTTTCCTCGGGCATATAATATTGAGTCATCAGCAAATTGAGTCCATAGAGGTGTGTTTATCAAACCCGAGTTCGTGAATATCTAAAATAAAGAGAAGAGGGCCTAGTATCGAGCCTGGAGGTACCCTATTTTTTAATATCATTTTCCCCGGTGTCAGTTTTAACTGCTTGAGATCGGTTTGAAAGGTATAATTTGAAAAAAAAAATAAAAAAGAGTTTGCTCTGCGAAATGATACAACTTTAATTTGTAGACAAGAATTTTATGGTCAATTTAATCAAAAGTTTTTTGTTAATTAAGTGAAATTGCATTATTTATGGTACCATTGTCTTTTTCTGTAATCCAGTCATGAACCAGTCTTATAAGTGCTGTTTGATTTGGTTTAGGTCGAAATACAGATTGATTTATTAAGGGTATTAGTTTGTGTGAAGTAATTTAAAAGCTGCATGCTGTATGTTCTTCGATTATTTTTGATACAGTCGATAGTATTATATCTGCCGGTAATTATATCTTGTTTATTAGAATGTTTATATACTTGAAAGACATATGCTGTTTTAATGTGTCCGGGAAAATACCTTTACATATGCTGCTAATTATTATCGATGTAAATGAAAGTACAATTAATTATGATCACCGCATAACTTAAGAACATTTGCACCTATACCATCTAAACCAGTGGCTTTACCACAATTCAATTTATCTGTTATTGGCTTCATCTCTACGGGTGAGATTTAATTTATATCAAAACAAGCATCTTTAAGTTTGGAATCAAGTTAAAGTTTGAAATCTCTGAAGTGATTTTCTTTGAAATCTGACTTTTCTTTTATATTAGCAATATTTATAAAACATTTAAAAGTGTCTGCTTCATTCAAATCACCACAGCGATATCATTAATGTCCAATGAAATTTAACATTATTCTTTTTCTTTATCGTTTCATTATAAAAATCTCTTGTGGTTAAACTATTAACTTTTTTCTAGCAATTTTATATTGGTCCCAATTATTATTCTTTCGAAATTGATCTTGTTGTTTAATAGATTCTTTTACATTTTGCGAGAACCATTAAGGTTGAATTAGGCGTTTTACTCGTTTATATTTAAAATTAGATGTTTCCCAAGAACGCCATTTAATATTCTATAAAGTTTGTGTTGCTTCGTTCGAGTCAGTGATCATTTCAATATTACATATATTAGATTTAGATAAGTTATCATGGAAAGACAGAAAGTCAAAATTGTTATATGATCGGTAGGTAACGGTTTTATAAGATCTACCGGATATAACCCTATTACGACAAAAAATGATCGCTTTAACTTACAGATGGAATGACCACCTATGATAAGCTTATGTGGAACTGTTACAAATGCATTTGCAAGGTCTGGCCAGATGATTGTTAGGTCAGTGAAGGATGTATTCTGTAATATTCCTACTAGACCATTAAATAGGTTTACGAGCAAATGCTTATAGAAATGGCTATCCAAAACGTTATATATTTAAAAGAAAGAGCGTTTACTTGAGCGGAGCTGTACAACACATGTTTATATAGAAAAAGTTTGTTTAATTTTGCAATGACTTTTCTCTTTAAATACAAACATTGCCGTATATATTAAATGCATAATGCCTTGTTCTGGTTATGGTACCGTTCTCTTGCTTAAAGAAATTCTAAAGTCACCTTCACTTGCAATCTCAGTTAGTGCAGTATGTATGAGCATGCAATGTCTTACGAAAGATAAAACATGTAAGATGTACTCAGAATCCACGTTCATTTGTCTATGACCTTAAAATAATCTTTAAAAAAACTAAACGGGGGTAAAAATAAACCATAAAGATAAACGGTGTCCTCTATTGCCACAGCGGCAACAACTACCACTACACGGTGCATGTGCCCAGTCAGTGTGTGAACGGCACGTTCCGCTGGGACTACCCACAGGGCCAGACGCTCCTAGTGCTCAGCAATCCCCAACATAAGCCAACTGTCATCTGCTTCAAAGACTGGATGCTTGGAGAGATCTTCCATATAGTTGACGTGACATCATCAACGTCATACGTTCTAGATACGCTGAAACGCGGTAAGACATCGTTTTTATTCTCAAACATTTGAAACATTTTGTCAGATTTTATCGGATGTAACCACTCCAATCAGATGACTTAGCAACAATTTTAGAAGATACAGCAAGATTGTTAATATTAAATGTTTTGAAAGTTCAAAATCTAGATATTAAGTGATGACATACATCGACGTATACAAATTCCCATTCAAAGTCTTTAGTACTTTTGAGAATTCTTAAAAAATTACAGCAAAAAATCCGTATTTGAAAAATGATACCTAGTAACCGAGTACACGTTACGTACCAACAATTTTGAACAGTTAAAAGTTGCTCATTTTACATAAAGCTATTTATATGCTCCTTTTAGAAGTGAAGAAAGATATCGATGTTTTTAGAAATGGGCATGTTAAAAAATAAATAGAATTAGATGTTCACCAGATATTGTTTCGATGCTTTCGTCGATAATGATTTGATCTGTTAAGTACATGCTTGAAAGGTTGGCACACAAATGTTTAGACCAATGTTTTGTCTCAAAATTATTGTTACTTTAAAACATCACACAAAATACTGCTTATTGCTATTCTACATCTATGTGAAGTGAAGCAAAACAAGCCTTAGACAGAGAAAAAACATGAAATCACTCACTTACTTTTAAGATCACGTAGTATCATCATTCTCCGGCTATTCAGCTCTGACGTCATATCTACTTCATAGAAATCTCCATCGTGATTATTTATTTAGTAGGAAAAAATAAACATACACAGATATTTGTTTCATGATTTGGACTGTATAACTAATGAATAGTAATTTAGATCCGATGATGCACATTAAATGAACACGATTTATGTAACTAAAAGTTAAGTCTCAATCATTCTTCACTTCAGTGTATGCCTTCCATATTTCTCAGGGAACATGTAATTATTTTTAAGACAATACTGTGTGTACACACAGCCGGACGGAGGAAACTATCCAGATACGTGTGGACGGTACGAAGACAATGATGTACTACGTTGCAGGCGTGGAATATACTGTTACACACTAGAGATGGAAATACGTCATATTCGAATGTATAAGGATATTATGCAGAATCTTGCTCATTGGGTATAGTTTGTGCTTATATTGTCTCACTACGATGATTACTCAATAAATGATTGATCGGATAATCTTGATGTTATCTTGTGACATAGTCAAACTCCTATAACATCAGTTGAGTGTATTTTAAAAAGAAAAGTTTAAAGTTTAAAGACACACACACACAGAGTATTGCAGCTAGTACTATAAGAAACGAACTGCATCACTGATACTTTAAACAGAGTACGATAAACTTTAAACGTGAAAATCTTTTATGGAAACATACACGTTGTGAATACTCGACCTTGTTTTGTTTTGATTGTTAGTCAGAACTCATATTTGGGTATATGCATGTAAATAGAAAAAAGTATAATCGAAAATTATATCCGAGTTTCAGTTTGTTCACATATACATAGTGTAACACGCTCAATATTTTACGAAAGAAAATAGAAATGATATGGGCTTTTAAAATACACAACATATACTCAATATAAAAGTTTTTATATTTAATAAGAAGGATTTGTAGATCTTTGCACCACATCAATGTAAAGCAATAGCAGTTGGGATAGCAGCTGTTCTCCGTCTTCGGCGTCAATACATTGACGAAGTCCAAAGAATGCCACGAACACCTCTTAAGTGTTTCTTGTATTTTTGTCCATAGTAACGAAAGGACCTTTACTCGATCTTCTACCAGTTGTGACCGTGTTTCCCGATAGTCAACTGGTTGATAACCGTGTGATTTTCCAATTGTTGTGGTCGTGTTTCCCCGATAGTCAATGGTTGATAACCGTGTGATCTCTCAATTGTTGTGGTCGTGTTTCCCCGATAGTCAATGGTTGATAACCGTGTGATCTCCCAATGTTGTGGTCGTGTTTCCCCGATAGTCAGTGGTTGATAACCGTGTGATCTCTCAAATGTTGTGACCGTGTTTCCGGATAGTCAGTGGTTGATAACCGTGTGATCTCTCAATTGTTGTGGTCGTGTTTCCCCGATAGTCAATGGTTGATAACCGTGTGATATCTCAATTATTGTGGTCGTGTTTCCCGATAGTCAATGGTTGATAACCGTGTGATCTCCCAATTGTTGTGATCGTGTTTCCCCGATAGTCAGTGGTTGATAACCGTGTGATCTCCCAATTGTTGTGACCGTGTTTCCCGATAGTCAGTGGTTGATAACCGTGTGATCTCTCAATTGTTGTGGTCGTGTTTCCCCGATAGTCAATGGTTGATAACCGTGTGATCTCTCAATTTTTGTGGCCGTGTTTCCCGATAGTCAATGGTTGATAACCGTGTGATCTCTAAATGGTTTTGTGATCGTGTTTCCCGATAGTCAGTGGTTGATAACCGTGTGATCTCCCAATTGTTGTGGCCGTGTTTCCCCGATAGTCAATGGTTGATAACCGTGTGATCTCCCAATTGTTGTGATCGTGTTTCCCCGATAGTCAATGGTTGATAACCGTGTGATCTCCCAATTGTTGTGATCGTGTTTCCCCGATAGTCAATGGTTGATAACCGTGTGATCTCCCAATTGTTGTGATCGTGTTTGCCGATAGTCAATGGTTGATAACCGTGTGATCTTCCTATTGTTGTGGTCGAGTTTCCCCGATAGTCAATGGTTGATAACCGTGTGATCTCCCAATTGTTGTGATCGTGTTTGCCGATAGTCAATGGTTGATAACCGTGTGATCTCCCAATTGTTGTGATCGTGTTTCCCCGATAGTCAATGGTTGATAACCGTGTGATCTCCCAATTGTTGTGATCGTGTTTCCCCGATAGTCAATGGTTGATAACCGTGTGATCTCCCAATTGTTGTGATCGTGTTTGCCGATAGTCAATGGTTGATAACCGTGTGATCTTCCTATTGTTGTGGTCGAGTTTCCCCGATAGTCAATGGTTGATAACCGTGTGATCTCCCAATTGTTGTGATCGTGTTTGCCGATAGTCAATGGTTGATAACCGTGTGATCTTCCTATTGTTGTGATCGAGTTTCCCCGATAGTCAATGGTTGATAACCGTGTGATCTCCCAATTGTTGTGGTCGATTTTCCCCGATAGTCAATGGTTGATAACCGTGTGATCTCCCAATTGTTGTGATCGTGTTTCCCCGATAGTCAATGGTTGATAACCGTGTGATCTCCCAATTGTTGTGATCGTGTTTCCCCGATAGTCAATGGTTGATAACCGTGTGATCTCCCAATTGTTGTGATCGTGTTTGCCGATAGTCAATGGTTGATAACCGTGTGATCTTCCTATTGTTGTGATCGAGTTTCCCCGATAGTCAATGGTTGATAACCGTGTGATCTCCCAATTGTTGTGGTCGATTTTCCCCGATAGTCAATGGTTGATAACCGTGTGATCTCCCAATTGTTGTGATCGTGTTTCCCCGATAGTCAATGGTTGATAACCGTGTGATCTCCCAATTGTTGTGATCGTGTTTCCCCGATAGTCAATGGTTGATAACCGTGTGATCTCCCAACTGTTGTGATCGTGTTTCCCCGATAGTCAATGGTTGATAACCGTGTGACCTCCCAATTGTTGTGATCGTGTTTCCCCGAGAGTCAATTGTTGATAACCGTGTGACCTCCCAATTGTTGTGGTCGTGTTTCCCCGATAGTCAATGGTTGATAACCGTGTGATCTCCCAATTGTTGTGGTTGTGTTTCCCCGATAGTCAATGGTTGATAACCATGTGATCTTCCAATTGTTGTGGTCGTGTTTCCCCGACAGTCAATGGTTGATAACCGTGTGATCTCCCAATTGTTTTGATCGTTGTGATCGTGTTTCCCCCCATAGTCAATGGTTGATAAACGTGTGATCTCTCAGTTATTGTGATCGTGTTTCCCCCCATAGTCAGTGGTTGATAAACGTGTGATCTCTCAGTTATTGTGGTCGTGTTTCCCCGATAGTCAATGGTTGATAATCATGTGGTCTCTCAATTCTTGTGGTCGTGTTTCCTCGATAGTCAATGGTTGATAATCATGTGATCTCTCAATTGTTGTGATCGTGTTTCCGCGATAGTCTGTGGTTGATAACCGTGTGATCTCCCAATTGTTGTGGTCGAGTTTCCCCCATAGTCAATGGTTGATAACCGTGTGATCTCCCAATTGTTGTGATCGTTTTTCCCCGATAGTCAATGGTTGATAACCGTGTGATCTCCCAATTGTTGTGGTCGTGTTTCCCCCATAGTCAGTGGTTGATAACCGTGTGATCTCCCAATTGTTGTGATGGTGTTTCCCCGATTGTCAATGGTTGATAACCGTGTGATCTCCCAATTGTTGTGGTCGTGTTTCCCCGATAGTCAATGGTTGATAACCGTGTGATCTCCCAATTGTTGTGGCCGTGTTTCCCCGATAGTCAATGGTTGATAACCGTGTGATCTCCCAATTGTTGTGATCGTGTTTCCCCGATAGTCAATGGTTGATAACCGTGTGATCTCCCAATTGTTGTGATCGTGTTTCCCCGATAGTCAATGGTTGATAACCGTGTGATCTCCCAATTGTTGTGGTCGTGTTTCCCCGAGAGTCAATGGTTGATAACCGTGTGATCTCCCAATTGTTGTGGTCGTGTTTCCCCGATAGTCAATGGTTGATAACCGTGTGATCTCCCAATTGTTGTGATCGTGTTTCCCCCATAGTCAATGGTAGATAACCGTATGATCTCCCAATTGTTGTGGTCATGTTTCCTCGATAGTTAATCGTAGATAAACGTGGGATCTCTCAATTCTTGTGGTCGAGTTCCGATAGTCAATGAGATCAATTTTGTCACAATAAAGGGTTATTGTCTAGTCGTTGTAACTAGTTTATATTTTTTTTTAATTTCTTATAAAAAATAATTTGCACTGATGTTACTATGATTTGTCAAAATCTGATACTTATACAGATGTTATAAATAGCAAATATTAAGTCTTTAACTAGTTTATATATAAACTCTAATATTTCGTATTTTACCAGTCAGTTAAGTAATGCATTTAACAGTAAAACTTACTTTCCAATTTCCCCAAATGTATCCTATTGTAAAATATCGAATCAAAACATAAACTGACTATACGTATTGTAGCGTGGAAGGCGCGTGTCGTTATAACTCTAAGTTCAAGAAAAGATTCTTTGACAATAAGTTTAGCACACGTGTAAATGGTTTATGATAAACGGACATGCTGTTAATGTATTGTCAGTACATGTATTATATTTACTTCTAAATCTATATCTGCAGTTGACACCATCAGTGTATACATGAAAACAAAACTCGTAAATAAATAAACATGGACAACCTTTGCTGATAGATATCCAAATATAGAGAATTGTTCCAATTATGACATAACCGAGATATTTCGGCATAGTCCATTTTCAACTACCTTCATGTCATTGAATTTCATAAATTATCTTCAATTAGAGATAATATTCTAAAAGGAAATGTTCTGACTGTTTGATGTCAATATTGGCAGATGTCGACTACTGACACGATGTTGTTTGTTGTAATGCTTCTGACCCTGGCTGGTGTTAATGGATTCATGTTCGACGACCCCTGCGCACTGTCGCCTACCTATGATAGGTAAGTCACCCATGTAGTTTACATTGTTATACTATGTGTCTCATATACCCCTGAACGAGTTGTATGACCAACGTAGACCCTGCGTTCCCTCCCTCGTCAAATCAGATTGCTAGATTTTAAATGCAGGGTGTGCACGTGAGTTTTGTCCGTGTTAGAGGCCCATCTCAATATGTCCGGCCATCAACGCAGGTTGCCGATATTGCTTATGCATGTAGATAAAATGTTCTGTTATGTTACTGTCAACAATGTTTCGGCAGTGTCTGGTGTAATCATCCTCATTATCATTATCTTGCTCCTCCTCCTCTTCCCTCTCAACTTGGTCATTATCTCGCCCATAGTTAAAAGAAGTCAATACTTAAAAGTCAACGATTCTACCTCTCGGCAATTGGTGTGCATCGACATTATTTAAGACATATTTGAAAAGAAAATAACTGTGTAAAGTTAAAGAGACAATATTAATTAACTATAATTTATGATGTGAAAGACCTTATGAAGAAAAACCCGAAAGGAGGAAAGTCGGTGTGTTGAAAAGCCAGCATGGGCCGAGAGTGCTTTAAAATATGATTCTTGTGAGTGGTCACATGCAGTTGAGGCAGACGAAGCCAATGGAATTGTCGCCAGACGTACTGAAAACAAATATGTGTTGGAAACTGTTTTATGCAAAATCTGATCGGCACTTTGGTGTTCACAACTACGGGAACATCAAAAGGCATGAATTCGTGAACACAAAGAGGGGGAACATGTCGATCATGCACTACATCTCTAAATTGAAAAGGAAAGCCGAACAGGGTCAATATGGCGAACAAAAAGAAGGTCTGACTTGTAGCATGGTCATAACGGTCGAGACGATCAAAAGTGTTCAGAAAATTTGATGGAAATACCGACAGATCAGTTAAATATAGATAAAATAGTACAAGTGTGCAGACAGTTGAAGCTACCAACAGCCCACTTATAAACTTTAGAAGAAAGTCTCAATGTAAATTAGTCGTATTGCCCAAAATGTTGCAGACGTCATGCATACAGAAAAACTGTGCAGCATTCAACAGATCGTGTAATTTATGTGGACCGTTAGGGCACTTCAAGTCATCTAAGCTGTGCAATGGCAACAACAATTTTACACCTCGTCTAAGGATGGAAAACATCAGCACGCAAGGACAACCCTTTCGTAGTTGTGGTCGTGGGAGATAAAGGATATATAGAGAAGTTTATAGATAGAAACAGAGAATAAAGAGTGACATGTTCGAACAGTCTGCATCCGGTATAGATTGGTTCATTGCAATTGCACTCAAAGAAATATTAATATACTAGAAATAACTCGGTGAATTTTTGTTTAATAATAAGATTGAAAGAAAAAGATATGCAAATAAAAGAGGATTGCCAGGAAAATGAAAAATTAAAATAGACCGAACAGTGGTACATCCTCCATGTTCCGTTCCAGCTGCTTTACGGGATCAGCTGAAAATGATTTGGACCATGTTGAAAAATAACCAGAGACAAAGCCCTCTAAAGTGGTTAATAGTTTGGTATGTGTCAGGAACAAGAATGGCAGAATTTTGATTTGCATTGACCCGGCGTATGTAAATGTAGCTATCCGTCATAAGCATTACCCAATGGACAACTTTGAAGATGTAGCCACACGGTCATACGGTAGCAAATACTTCTCGACTCGAGATACAAACATGGGATACCATCAAATAAAACTGTCACAAAAAAGTTCCAAATTAACAACGCTTAATACACTCTTTAGGGAGTATCATTATTACGTATGCCAATGGGGGTAAAGTGCTCTACTGAAGTGTTCCAAAGGTCAATGGAAATGCATTTTGGTTGCTGGGAAGGGGAAGATATTGTTGTTGATGACATCTGCATACACGGTAGAACGCTCATGGAGCACAATATGCATCTAAGACAGGTGCAAGAGAAAGTTTAACAAGGAAAAGAGTGTGTTCTCAAAACTGGAAGTTAACTATGTAGGGCATAATTTGACCAGAGAAGGCATTGTGCTAGCCAATCATAGACAGAATCAATAGTTAACATTCTGAAATTCTGAGATTCTGAAAATGTCTGTAAATTAGATACTGTGCTAGGCATGTTGTCATACGTGTCAAAATTCATACCGTGTCTTTACTAACTGAATGCCCCTCTCCGAGATCTAACAAAGGAGGAAAAGTGGAACTTGAATGACTTCACGAAACAGGCTTTCGAGAAAATTAAAGCAACATTGGTGTCGACAAAGGAGCTCATGTACTATGACTTGAACAAACCGACCACTCTAACCGTGGAAGCTTAAATGAGAGGATTAATTTCATGTGGGTGTAAATTAAGGTGATTGTTGTAGACATTAATAATACAGCATTTTAGTTACATTGTTTGTTAACGAAAATGGGATGAAACATATTGATATACACTCATATTCATAAATGCCTTCATTGCTTTCATTGTATCGTATGTGAAGATGTGAGTAAACGCTTTTTCCGATACATGCACATGCAGGCTTGTTGCTGATTATTACAGATGGGTCATTAAAATGTTTGATGTATTAGATAATTATATAACGAATTTCAAATGGATGTAGATAAGCTCGTGAATCATAGAGACAAAGTAGTATATACCAGATGAAATTTAATATAATAAAATATTGATAGGGTAGGCTAGAGGGCATAGAACTGCACTTACGTCATAATTAAAAAAAAAATGGGTAAGGATGAACTGTACTGGAGATGTATTTCAGTTCGAAACTACGCCAAGACCTATCCTAGTATGAAACCAAAATGTTTAAACTATGAACACAGCTCGAGTATTCGTGTTCAACATATTGTCGGCCATCGTCTATTTTAAACAGCTAGGTACTTAAAAGCTTAAGACATAAATAAATGCTATAATTTTTAGAAAAAACATTTTATTAAGTTTGTCACTGTTCTACAGCGGTTCGAACGACGACTACATGGTGCACGTGCCCAGTCGGTGTGTGAACGGCACGTTCCGCTGGCCGTACCCAGTAGGTCAGACATTGCTCGTGCTCAGTAACCCCCAGCGCGTGCCTACAGTTGTCTGCTTCAAAGACTGGGTGCTAGGAGAGACCTTCCACATAGTTGACGTGTCATCATCAACGTCATACGTTCTAGATACGCTGAAACGCGGTAAGACATCCATCTTGGTTCTCTAACGTCTGATTGATTAGATGTTATGACAGTTCACACCTTGCTTATCACATAATTAAGCACCAATTTAAAAACATGCAGCGAAATTGTTCCCAACTAAAACACACAATTAGATTAGAAATTAAATAGACAACTTGTGTGTAATCAAGGTTTTCCAGAATGTGAAAAACATACATGGCTACTTAAGGTTAAACTCAAAAACATATTTTGGCTGGTTTTCAAGTTAGACGGCTTGTCGTATTGCGACATATTACTGATAAATATTGGCAGATTACAAGACCGTGTTAATGCAGAACCACCGACGCAGTGCAGGCTGGCCGGAAAGTAGATTATATTTGAAATGCACTTTTTCCTTACATGCGGAAATATTTTAGAGAGCATATATTGTTTTGCAGACAACACCGTATGTACACACAGCCGGACTGAGGAAACTATAAAGATACGTGTGGACGGCACGAAAACTGTCAAGTCTTACTTGGCGGCCGTGATATACACTGTAAAAGTGTAACACATTGAAAAAGGAAATGTCGTCACATTCAAATGCATTAAATAGTATCTTGCTTCTTGCTAATTGTCGTAGGACTTGTTGATTTATATGTACACGACATTAATAATACTTTAAATTAAAGATCCAATAAATTGATAAAACCATTTCTTAGTCAAAATCCAATTTGCGATTATTACTGAAGGTCTTAAAATAGACATTACCTTGTTTAAGAGAATGAAAATGAAAAAGATAAAATTGGATTACATTGTGGGTTTTAATGATAAATGAAATTAACATATGATTTACAATTGAGCCTCAAAATGTATATGGAAAATAGAAAAGTGGCATTGATAAATTTATGCAATAATGCAATTAAAACTTCAACAGTAACGATTGGTTTACAACAATTCCATTGTGTCAGTGCATCTTTTGGTCATATGGTTGGGAGTGAATTGTCTATCAGAAGGATATATTCCTGAAAGGTCAGGCGACAAAAAAAGATTTAGGAACAAACAAAGGATGGTTTATGCTGTGAAATCACACGGCTACAAAAATGGTCTTGCCAGGCCTGGCACTTTCCACAAAGTGACGTACGTTTCGATGGCATGGTCCGCAATCTGCTGATCAGTCAGTGGCTTTGACTTAAGTTGTTGGTCCGGGACAGCCAGCCTGCTGTTATTTCTGCTTTCGAAGTTATTAACGCCATGAAAGTATGGCTCTGACCAAGATATAGCGTCATCGTGTCCAGATGCTACACCAGGGTGGAATATTTTCCCAAAGCCGATAGATTTGTTATCCGATGCCATTAAAGATCTGTATAATTAGTCAATTAGTGAAATTAGTCAATTAGTGAAATTGCCATTAGTCCGCGTTGTTCTGATGAGACCAGATAGTTCGTAACATGTTGTGTGTGTGGGTGCGTCCGTACGTGCGCGCGTGCGCGCGCGCACGTGTGTGTGCGTGTGTGCGTGTGTGTGTGCGAGCATGCGTTCGTTCGTGCGTGCGTGCGTGTATGTGTGTGTAAGGAATGTTCATTTACACCGTGGTGCCGAAAGGCAAGCTTTGGCAGAAGGTTCAGTTAAACCATATCGACTACATGTACTAAATCTATATTTACAGAGTACACAGTATCTAGTGCTCAAATAGTAAACCTAATAAACAATAACTAAGGACATCAGTCGATGATGGATATCGCGATATGGAGCATTGTTGCAGGAAATTACTTTACCTATTTACAAATAAATCAATTTTATGAAAGCATCTAAACCACAACTTATTCTTTGATATGGAACAATACTCAATGTCAAAGATATGAAACAAAGCATTCACCTTTGTACGATGGTATTTAATATTTTGTTTATGAAAAGAAGATTGTTAAGTTCTTAAATATATTAGATATATTGATACAGAGTATAATTCAACAAAGACATTGACATTTCTGACAAATCATTACATTGTGCAAAGTTAACATTCATTCTAATATATAAGTTTGTGCTTAGCTTATTTAGCTTACAATATTCAGATACAAATATCTTCGTTCTGTGAAGAAATTTATTAATAGGAACAATGATTGTAGCATTTCTAAAATAAACGTAAAATAACACAGTTAAACTAGAACTGCATTCCACTAAGTATGGCGCTGCAACCTGATATGATAAACTCTGACCCTTGATACAGGTGACAAGAACACCGGAAAGTCATCATACATGTTAACATATAATCATTTGGTGTTTATCATGTTTATCCTCCAAATAAGAATCTGGTTTTAAGTATTTTCCTTGGTAAAAGTACAACTGTAGGATTTGAACTATAATGTTGCAATAGGACTGGAACTGTAGTGTTGCAAAAGGACTGGGACTGTGGTGTTACAATAGAACAGGAACAGTTATGTTACAATAGTTCTGGAACTGTAGTGTTACAATAGGACTTGAACTGTAAAGTTGCAATAGGACTAGAACTATAATGTTACAATAGGACTTGAACTGTAGTGTTACAATAGGACTGGAACTGTGATGTTACAATAGGACTTGAACTGTAATGTTGCAATAGGACTGGAACTGTAGTGTTACAAAAGGACTGGAACTGTAGTGTTACAATAGGACTTGAACTGTAGTGTTACAAAAGGACTGGAACTGTAGTGTTACAAAAGGACTGGAACTGTAGTGTTACAATAGGACTGGAACTATAATGTTACAATAGGACTTGAACTGTAATGTTACAATAGTTCTGGAACTGTAGTGTTACAATAGGACTTGAACTGTAAAGTTGCAATAGGACTAGAACTATAATGTTACAATAGGACTTGAACTGTAGTGTTACAATAGGACTGGAACTGTGATGTTACAATAGGACTTGAACTGTAATGTTGCAATAGAACTGGAACTGTAGTGTTACAAAAGGACTGGAACTGTAGTGTTACAATAGGACTGGAACTGTAGTGTTACAAAAGGACTGGAACTGTAGTGTTACAAAAGGACTGGAACTGTAGTGTTACAATAGGACTGGAACTGTAATGTTACAAAAGGACTGGAACTGTAGTGTTACAATAGGACTGGAACTGTAATGTTGCAATAGGACTGGAACTGTAGTGTTACAAAAGGACTGGAACTGTAGTGTTACAAAAGGACTAGAACTGTAGTGTTACAATAGGACTGGAACTGTAGTGTTACAAAAGGACTGGAACTGTAGTGTTACAATAGGACTGGAACTGTAATGTTACAAAAGGACTGGAACTGTAGTGTTACAATAGGACTGGAACTGTAATGTTGCAATAGGACTGGAACTGTAGTGTTACAATAGGACTTGAACTGTAGTGTTACAATAGGACTGGAACTGTAATGTTACAAAAGGACTGGAACTGTAGTGTTACAATAGGACTTGAACTGTAATGTTACAATAGGACTGGAACTGTAGTGTTACAATAGGACTGGAACTGTAGTGTAACAATAGGACTTGAACTGTAATGTTACAAAAGGACTGGAACCGTAGTGTTACAATAGGACTTGAACTGTAGTGTTACAAAAGGACTGGAACTGTAGTGTTACAATAGGACTGGAACTGTAATGTTACAAAAGGACTGGAACTGTAGTGTTACAATAGGACTTGAACTGTAGTGTTACAATAGGACTTGAACTGTAGTGTTACAATAGGACTGGAACTGTAGTGTAACAATAGGACTTGAACTGTAATGTTACAAAAGGACTGGAACCGTAGTGTTACAATAGGACTTGAACTGTAGTGTTACAATAGGACTTGAACTGTAGTGTTACAACAGGACTGGAACTGTAGTGTTACAATAGGACTACAATTAGGTGTTATAATAGGACTGGAACTGTAATGTTACAATAGGACTGGAACTGTAATGTTACAATAGGACTGGAACTGTAATGTTACAATAGGACTTGAACTGTAGTGTTACAATAGGACTGGAACTGTAGTGTTACAATAGGACTGGAACTGTAGTGTTACGATAGGACTGGAACTGTAGTGTTACAATAGGACTGGAACTGTAATGTTACAATAGGACTGGAACTGTAATGTTACAATAGGACTGGAACTGTAATGTTACAATAGGACTGGAACTGTAGTGTTACAATAGGACTTGAACTGTAGTGTTACAATAGGACTGGAACTGTAGTGTTACAATAGGACTGGAACTGTAATGTTACAATAGGACTGGAACTGTAATGTTACAATAGGACTGGAACTGTAATGTTACAATAGGACTGGAACTGTAATGTTACAATAGGACTGGAACTGTAGTGTTACAATAGGACTTGAACTGTAGTGTTACAATAGGACTGGAACTGTAGTGTTACAATAGGACTGGAACTGTAATGTTACAAAAGGACTGGAACTGTAATGTTACAATAGGACTGGAACTGTAGTGTTACAATAGGACTGGAACTGTAGTGTTACAATAGGACTTGAACTGTAGTGTTGCAATAGGACTGGAACTGTAGTGTTACAAAAGGACTGGAACTGTAATGTTACAAAAGGACTGGAACTGTAGTGTTACAATAGGACTGGAACTGTAATGTTACAATAGGACTGGAACTGTAGTGTTACAATAGGACTTGAACTGTAGTGTTACAAAAGACTGGAACTGTAGTGTTACAATAGGACTGGAACTGTAATGTTACAATAGGACTGGAACTGTAATGTTACAATATGACTGGAACTGTAGTGTTACAATAGGACTGGAACTGTAATGTTACAAAAGGACTGGAACTGTAATGTTACAATATGACTGGAACTGTAGTGTTACAATAGGACTGGAACTGTAGTGTTACCATAGGACTGGAACTGTAATGTTACAATAGGACTTGAACTGTAATGTTGCAAAAGGACTGGAAATGTAATGTTACAAAAGGACTTGAACTGTAGTGTTACAAAAGGACTGGAACTGTAGTGTTACAATAGGACTGAAACTGTAGTGTTACAAAAGGACTGGAACTGTAGTGTTACAATAGGACTGGAACTGTAGTGTTACAATAGGACTGAAACTGTAGTGTTACAAAAGGACTGGAACTGTAGTGTTACAATAGGACTGAAACTGTAGTGTTACAATAGGACTTGAACTGTAGTGTTACAATAGGACTGGAACTGTAATGTTACAAAAGGACTGGAACTGTAGTGTTACAATAGGACTGGAACTGTAATGTTACAAAAGGACTGGAACTGTAGTGTTACAATAGGACTGAAACTGTAGTGTTGCAAAAGGACTGGAACTGTAGTGTTACAATAGGACTGAAACTGTAGTGTTGCAAAAGAACTGGAACTGTAGTGTTACAAAAGGACTGGAACTGTAGTGTTACAAAAGGACTGGAACTGTAGTGTTACAATAGGACTTGAACTGTAGTGTTACAATAGGACTGGAACTGTAATGTTACGATAGGACTGGAACTGTAGTGTTACAATAGGACTGGAACTGTAGTGTTACAATAGGACTTGAACTGTAGTGTTACAAAAGGACTGGAACTGTAGTGTTACAATAGGACTGAAACTGTAGTGTTGCAAAAGAACTGGAACTGTAGTGTTACAAAAGGACTGGAACTGTAGTGTTACAATAGGACTTGAACTGTAGTGTTACAAAAGGACTGGAACTGTAGTGTTACGATAGGACTGGAACTGTAGTGTTACAATAGGACTGGAACTGTAGTGTTACAATAGGACTGGACCTGTAGTGTTACAATAGGACTTGAACTGTAGTGTTGTAAAAGGACTGGAACTGTAGTGTTACGATAGGACTGGAACTGTAGTGTTACGATAGGACTGGAACTGTAGTGTTACAATAGGACTGGAACTGTAGTGTTACAAAAGGACTGGAACTGTAGTGTTACGATAGGACTGGAACTGTAGTGTTACGATAGGACTGGAACTGTAGTGTTACAATAGGACTGGAACTGTAGTGTTACAATAGGACTTGAACTGTAGTGTTACAAAAGGACTGGAACTGTAGTGTTACAATAGGACTGGAACTGTAGTGTTACAATAGGACTGGAACTGTAGTGTTACAATAGGACTGGAACTGTAGTGTTACGATAGGACTGGAACTGTAGTGTTACAAAAGGACTGGAACTGTAGTGTTACGATAGGACTGGAACTGTAGTGTTACAATAGGACTGGAACTGTAGTGTTACAATAGGACTGGAACTGTAGTGTTACAATAGGACTGGAACTGTAGTGTTACAAAAGGACTGGAACTGTAGTGTTGTAAAAGGACTGGAACTGTAGTGTTACAATAGGACTTGAACTGTAGTGTTACAATAGGACTGGAACTGTAGTGTTGTAAAAGGACTGGAACTGTAGTGTTACAATAGGACTTGAACTGTAGTGTTACAATAGAACTTGAACTGTAGTGTTACAATAGGACTGTAACTGTAGTGTTACAATAGAACTTGAACTGTAGTGTTACAATAGAACTTGAACTGTAGTGTTACAATAGGACTTGAACTGTAATGTTACGATAGGACTTGAACTGTAATGTTACGATAGGACTTGAACTGTAATGTTACGAAAGGACTTGAACTGTAATGTTACGATAGAACTTGAACTGTAGTGTTACGATAGGACTTGAACTGTAGTGTTACAAAAGGACTGGAACTGTAGTGTTGTAAAAGGACTGGAACTGTAGTGTTACAATAGGACTTGAACTGTAGTGTTACAATAGAACTTGAACTGTAGTGTTACAATAGGACTTGAACTGTAGTGTTACAATAGAACTTGAACTGTAGTGTTACAATAGAACTTGAACTGTAGTGTTACAATAGGACTTGAACAGTAATGTTACGATAGGACTTGAACTGTAATGTTACAATAGGACTGGAACTGTAATGTTACGATAGGACGTGAACTGTTATGTTACGATACGACTTGAACTGTAATGTTACGATAGAACTTGAACTGTAGTGTTACAATAGGACTTGAACTGTAATTTTACGATAGGACTTGAACTGTAATGTTACAATAGGACTGGAACTGTAGTGTTACAAAAGGATTGGAACTGTAGTGTTACAAAAGGACTTGAACTGTAGTGTTAAAAAAGGACTGGAACTGTAGTGTTACAAAAGGACTGGACCTGTAGTGTTACAATAGGACTGGAACTGTAGTGTTACAATAGGACTGGAACTGTAGTGTTAAAAAAGGACTGGACCTGTAGTGTTACAAAAGGACTGGACCTGTAATGTTACAATAGGACTGGAACTGTAGTGTTAAAAAAGGACTGGGCCTGTAGTGTTAAAAAAGGACTGGACCTGTAGTGTTACAATAGGACTGGAACTGTAGTGTTAAAAAAGGACTGGACCTGTAGTGTTACAATAGGACTGGAACTGTAGTGTTACAATAGGACTTGAACTGTAATGTTACAATAGAACTTGAACTGTAATGTTACAATAGAACTTGAACTATAGTGTTACAATAGGACTTGAACTGTAGTGTTACAATAGGACTGGAACTGTAGTGTTACAATAAGACTTAAACTGTAGTGTTACAATAGGACTTGAACTGTAGTGTTACAACAGGACTGGAACTGTAGTGTTATAATAGAACTTGAACTGTATTGTTACAATAGAACTTGAACTGTAATGTTACGATAGGACTTGAACTGTAGTGTTACAATAGGACTGAAACTGTAGTGTTGCAATAGGACTGAAACTGTAGTGTTGCAAAAGGACTGGAACTGTAAGTGTTACAATAGGACTTGAACTGTAGTGTTACAAAAGGACTGGACCTGTAGTGTTACAATAGGACTTGAACTGTAGTGTTACAAAAGGACTGGAACTGTAGTGTTACAATAGGACTGGAACTGTAGTGTTACAATAGAACTTGAACTGTAGTGTTACAATAGAACTTGAACTGTAATGTTACGATAGGACTTGAACTGTAGTGTTACAATAGGACTTGAACTGTAGTGTTACAATAGGACTTAAACTGTAGTGTTACAATAGGACTGGAACTGTAGTGTTACAAAAGGACTGGAACTGTAGTGTTACAAAAGGACTGGAACTGTAATGTTACAAAAGGACTGGAACTGTAGTGTTACAATAGGACTGGAACTGTAGTGTTACAATAGGACTTGAACTGTAGTGTTACAATAGGACTGGAACTGTAGTGTTACAAAAGGACTGGAACTGTAGTGTTACAAAAGGACTGGAACAGTAATGTTACAAAAGGACTGGAACTGTAGTGTTACAATAGGACTTGAACTGTAGTGTTACAATAGGACTGGAACTGTAGTGTTACAATAGGACTGGAACTGTAGTGTTACAACAGGACTGGGACTGTAATGTTACAATAGGACTTGAACTGTAATGTTGCAATAGGACTTGAACTGTAGTGTTACAATAGGACTGGAACTGTAGTGTTACAAAAGGACTGGAACTGTAGTGTTACAAAAGGACTGGAACTGTAATGTTACAAAAGGACTGGAACTGAAGTGTTACAAAAGGACTGGAACTGTAGTGTTACAAAAGGACTGGAACTGTAGTGTTACAAAAGGACTGGAACTGTAGTGTTACAATAGGACTTGAACTGTAATGTTGCAATAGGACTTGAACTGTAGTGTTACAATAGGACTGGAACTGTAGTGTTACAATAGGACTGGAACTGTAGTGTTACAAAAGGACTGTAACTGTAGTGTTACAATAGGACTGGAACTGTAATGTTGCAATAGGACTGGAACTGTAGTGTTACAAAAGGACTGGAACTGTAGTGTTACAATAGGACTGGAACTGTAGTGTTACAAAAGGACTGGAACTGTAGTGTTACAAAAGGACTTGAACTGTAGTGTTACAAAAGGACTGGAACTGTAGTGTTACAATAGGACTGGAACTGTAATGTTACAAAAGGACTGGAACTGTAGTGTTACAATAGGACTGGAACTGTAGTGTTACAAAAGGACTGGAACTGTAGTGTTACAAAAGGACTGGAACTGTAATGTTGCAATAGGACTGGAACTGTAGTGTTGCAATAGGACTGGAACTGTAATGTTACAAAAGGACTGGAACTGTAGTGTTACAAAAGGACTGGAACTGTAGTGTTGCAATAGGACTGGAACTGTAGTGTTACAAAAGGACTGGAACTGTAGTGTTACAAAAGGACTGGAACTGTAGTGTTACAAAAGGACTGGAACTGTAGTGTTACAAAAGGACTGGAACTGTACTGTTGCAATAGGACTGGAACTGTAGTGTTACAAAAGGACTGGAACTGTAATGTTACAATAGGACTGGAACTGTAGTGTTACAAAAGGACTGGAACTGTAGTGTTACAAAAGGACTGGAACTGTAGTGTTACAATAGGACTGGAACTGTAGTGTTACAAAAGGACTGGAACTGTAGTGTTACAATAGGACTTGAACTGTAGTGTTACAATAGGACTGGAACTGCAGTGTTACAGAAGGACTACAATTAAGTGTTACAATAGGTGTAAAATGAAACCAAATCCTAAATGAGACAAATAATAAGTTCTGAAGTAGGAACATAGTACAAAGTATATTAATCGTGAACAACTACTTAAAGAAAGCAGCTGAAATTAAACCGTAGTCCACTCTTCAAGATAGTAACCAGTATCAAAGAAAGCATTAAACATTTCACAAACGTGGCAGCTATTGATATCCTTGCTTTCAAGGCGGTACTAATGTATAAGACAATCAATGCCGCCAACTTTACAACACTTAAAATTCTTTATTGCTGACAATATCTCAACCATAATTATCTTTTGGTTAATTAAATAAAGTAAATACAAATGTACCCATTACTACATGTAAAGGACTCGACATCTTCATTAGTACTTCTGAATATATCGTTTTCAACATTAGAAAGAAAAAAAACACATCATAAACTGGTTTAATGATACCTTAGGTTCATCATATTTCTTAAAACTATTTAAAGAATTCTATAATTCTATAGGTCTGAAGTTTTTATTTTTCGGCACTTTCTATGAAAAATTACACAAGGACAACTGTTGCTGACATACATATTGTGTTATAAGAAAATGTTTAAGAGCACTATATTACTGCACAAGAAAAACTGTTGCTGGCATATAGCGCGTTATAAAGAAATGTTTGAGAGCACTAAATTATTGAACAAGACAAACTGTTGCTGACATATATCGCGTTATAAAGAAATATTTGAGAGCACTATATAATTGAACAAGACTAACTGTTGCTGTCGTATATCGAGTTATAAAGAAATATTTGAGAGCACTATATAATTGAACAAGACTAACTGTTGCGGACATATATCGCGTTATAAAGAATTGTTTTAGAGCACTATATTACTGCACAAAAATAACTGTTGCTGTCATATATCGCGTTATAAAGAAATGTTTGAGAGCACTATATTATTGAACAAAAATAACTGTTGCCGACATATATCGCCTTATAAAGAAATATTTGAGAGCACTATATTACTAACAAGAACAGATGTTGCTGACATATATTGCGTTATAAAGAATTGTTTGAGAGTTCTATACTACTGCACAAGAATGACTGTTGCTGACATATGTCACGTTAAAAAATATTTGAAAGTACTATATTACTGCACAAGAATAACTGTTGCTGTCATATGTCACGTTATAAAGAAATTTTTGAGAGTAATATATTACTGTACAAGAATAATGTTGCTGTCATATATCACGTTAAAAAGAAATGTTTGAGAGCACTATATTATTAAACAAGAACAACTGTTGCTGACATATATCGCGTTATAACGAAATGTTTGAGAGCACTATATTATTGAACAAGGACAGCTGTTGCTGACATATATCACGTTATAACGAAATGTTTGAGAGTACTATATTGTTGAACAAGAAGAACTGTTGCTGACATGTATCACGTTATAAGGAAATGTTTGAGAGCACAATATTATTGAACAAGAACTGTTGCTGACATATATCGCGTTATAAAGAAATGTTTGAGAGCACTTTATTATTGAACAAGAATAACTTTTGCTGTCATATATCGCGTTATAAAGAAATATTTGAGAGCACTATATTATTAAACAAGAGTAACTGTTGCTGACATATGTCGCATTATACAGAAATGTTTGAGAGCACTATCTTATTGAACAAGAACAACTGTTGCTGACATATATCGCGTTATAAAGAAATATTCGAGAGCACTATATTATTGAACAAGACTAACTGTTGCTGACATATATCGCGTTATAAAGAAATATTTGAGAGCACTATATTACTGCACAAGAACATCTGTTCATGACAAGTATCGCGATAACAGAAAAATATTATTATAATTGACTTCTTATTTCGAATATGTCTATTTTTAAACCCTTAAATATGTACATTGTACTACGGAGATAAGACGTGAGATAACTCACCTCTTCGTTGTTTGGTGTCAGTATTGTTAAATGTACACCATAGACAAGATGTTGTTTGTTGTAATGCTACTGGCCCTGGCAGGCGTTGATGGATTTATGTTCGACGACCCCTGTGATTTGAATGCTGGATATAATAGGTACGTCGCCAGTACAGTTGGTATTATTTATCGTTCTGCTTAGTAGCCTAGTTGATTTGTATGCGTTGTTGCATTATATGTTAGTATTAAATAAACTTGCGCAATATACATGAAACTATGATACGGCCTATGTTCATGCTATTTTAGCTATCTTAAAACAAATCAAATAAATACACTTAGTAGTCATTCAGGTTCCATAATATTTGAAGACAGTATCGTGTCATTTTGCGTTATATTAATTAACATGTACATTTAACGTACGTATAACTGTTATAATATACAAAAAGACACAATCGGAGCATCATTTCTGGGCGCCAGAGCATGAAACTAGGACGTCCAAATAAGGCTGGTTCACAAAAAGCCGTTTTAGTCGCAATTTGTATGCTTATATTTTGCACACTCATAGGTCGAACGTTTCCAGTTGAAAATGTTAAACAAATGTGCTTCTTGAAAAACAAATCGAGAGGCAGACAATAAAAAATGTAGACATTCGTTTTTTCGTTTCATTTAGTATAAGACTTTAAATTACCTTCACAGGCTTTATAGAGTCCTAGACAAACAGCATATAATCGTTGGTTTTCCTGACTACAAGTTGAGTTAGCCACCAACTTAACATTAGCCATTCATTCAGAGAATAAAGTAGAATAAACTATACGATTAGATCTATTTAAATACATTTTTGAAATGCATTGTTTTACCCATCAGAAGCTTAAGTATTTCCTTTAAAAAAGTTTAGAATAGAATAGAATAAACCTGTGTTTAAGCATTAAACGTTGCAACATATGTAGCCAATCAATACATAAACAGCGTCGTGTAATTAATCAGTATTCCCTTCCAGGGGAAAGTATAACGCAATGTTAATACAAACATAACATAATAATACATGTAGTCCCATGATATTATACCAGGTTATCTACTTTAAAACTAATATCGTCCTTATTGATTATATAAAGCGCAACTTAAAATTAATTCATGGTGATAATATTTTGCAATGACATATGGCAATAATGTATTTGATTAACTTCTAGATACAATTAACTGTAATAGACTATGCTAGTGCCCAAGTAGAGGTTCTCCTTGTATCTTGTTTTATCTGATTCAACTTAAAGCTTTTGCTGAATGTACGTATTTAAGATGTTGGTCCTGTATACTATTAACACAGTTATTACATATTCGGTGATACCCCCAACTACGAATTGCTCTTAACATGGCCCTCACCTGCCCATTGTCCTTGATATGATCCCACCTGCCCATTGTCCTTAACATGGCCCTCACCTGCCCATTGTCCTTGATATGACTCCACCTGCCCATTGTCCTTAACATGCCCCTCACCTGCCCATTGACCTTAACATGCCCCCACCTGCCCTTTGGCCTTGACATGACCCCCACCTGCCCATTGGCCTTAACATGGCCCTCACCTGCCCATTGTCCTTGATATGAACCCTACCTGCCCATTGTCCTTAACATGACCCCCACCTACCCATTGTCCTTGATATGACCCCACCTACCCATTGTCCTTAACATGCCCCCACCTGCCCATTGTTCTTGATATGAACCCACCTACCCATTGTCCTTAACATGACCCCGACCTACCCATTGTCCTTAGCCTGACCCTCACCTGCCCATTGTCCTTGATATGACACCGACCTACCCATTGTCCTTAACATGACCCCCACCTGCCCATTGGCATTAACATGACCCCCACCTGCCAATTGTCCTTAATATGACCCCGACCTACCATTTGCCCTTAACGTGACCCCTACCTGCCCATTGTACTTGATATGACCCCCACCTGCAAATTACCCTTAACGTGACCCCCACCTGCCCATTGGCCATACATGACCCCCACCTGCCCATTGGCCTTAACATGACCCCACCTGCAAATTACGTTAAACATCACCCCTACCTGCCCATTGACCTTAACATGACCCCCACCTGCCCATTGCCCTTGACCTGACCCTAACCTACCCATTGCCCTTAACATGACCCTCACCTGCCCATTGCCCTTAACATGACCCCCACCTGCCAAATGCCCTTGACCTGACCCTCACCTACCCATTGGCCTTAACATGACCCTCACCTGCCCATTGGCCTTAACATGACCCCCACCTGCCCATTGCCCTTGACCTGACCCTCACCTACCCATTGCCCTTAACATGACCCTCACCTGCCCATTCTCCTTAACATGACCCCCAACCTGCCCATTACTCCTAACATGACCCTCACATGCCCATTACCCTTTACATGACCCCCACCTGCCCATTGCCCCTAACATGACCCCCACCTGCCAATTGTCCCTAACATTACCCTCACCTGCCCATTCTCCTTAACATGAACCCCACCTGCCCATAGCCCTTAACATGACTCCCACCTGCTTATTGTCCTAAAGATGACCCCCTCACCTGCCCATTGCCCATAACATGACCCTCACATGCCCATTGTCCTTGACATGTCTCCCACCTGCCTATTGTCCTTAACATGACCCCACCTGCCCATTGCCCTTGACATGGCCCCCACCTGCCCATTGTCCCAGACATGATCCTCACCTGTCCATTGCTCTAAACATGACCATCACTTGCAAAATTTCGTTCTCCCTGAGCTCGTGGTTTGATCATGCATTAATGCAGAATTCCCATCTTTGCACTGGCTTTTGGGATGTAGGCTAAACAGTTCTTTAAACTGGCAGTTACGGTGACTCTCGTATTTGTGTAAAAATATTTTTCAAATAATACTCTAGCTAAAGAGATCATTATACTCGTATATTAAGCAAGTAAAGAGAAAAGGGTGAGCTCGTGTTTTAATGTTATGATGTCCAATTCACACACAATGTTGTTCACTTGTGTATTATTAAAACCATATATTCTCCATTCTTTAAATTGATAAATAGGTTTCCGAAGTTAGATATCTGGAGAGGAGCCAACTTCCGACACTTTTGGCATATCACTTTCATGTTATGGTTGGGCAACATGTCGAAATCACGGTAATATTCTGATGGGTGTGCTGACCTTTAAATAAACCACATGTAATCCTAGGTAAGAAAGTAACATCAAGCAAGTGATCCTAGTACGTTTGTAAGTCTTTTTTTCTACAGCGGCGGGAACAATCGCTACACATTACACGTGCCCCGTCAGTGCGTGAACGGTACATTCAATTGGAGCTACCCTGTAGGTCAAACGGTCCTCGTATTTAACAACCCAGAGCACGTGCCCACGATCGTCTGCTTCAAGGACTGGGCTCTCGGAGAAATCTTTCACATTGTCGATGTGACGTCATCGACGGCATATGTCCTGGATACGTTGACACGCGGTAAAACATCCTTAGCCTTTCTTTTTTAAAGACTTTAGATGAAACCAATCAAATGGTTAAAAACAACATTTCAACAATGGAAATGGGTTCGAACTAAAACTACTTTATAATATGGTAGCCTTGTTTCTAGAACTAACGAAATAGATGTTCGCACAGTTTTGCTGTGGTTGCAATGGCCCAACTGTAGAGAGTATCAGCTGTATGATATTATGATTCATCTGACGACTTTTCTATGGACTTGTAGTACAATTAATGATTAATGATTCACCGACAGTTGGCAATCACCTGCGAATATCAACCATTCGTAAGATGAAGTTTTACAATAAAAAAGAAACTAAGAATAAAAAGTAGGAATACAAAAATGCGTTTCACTGCTGTTCATGGAAATACTATTTATTATTAAAAGTATTGCCAGAGATTATTTTTACCTATATTTTTTCAATTGCATCAATGACCTGTCATTTTTGCGAATTATTCTTTGCAAATATGGTTGGATTTTTATCAAAGGCCCGTGTTTCTAATTTGTACTATTATTTGTCAGTGCATATATACGTGTTGCAGATAATACCGTGTGCACACACAGCCGGGAGGAGGAAACTATCCAGATACGTGTGGACGGTACGAAGACAATGATGTACTACATGGCGGCCGTGGAATATACAGTAACACACTAGGGCAGCAAATGACACCATATGTTTCAGATTCTTTGTATACGGATAGCCTGTTAAAAGATACATCTGATAACAAATATTTTATTACTTTACCTCTGTCCAAACTCACAACCCAATATCAGGTTTGTATGATTAATTATGTTAAAACAGGTCTCGGAAGGCGACATTTCAACATGGTAAAATTTTATAGACAAATTGCAATATGCAGTTTGTAAGAATCGTTGACGATAACTTTCAAATGGTGACCAAAACTACAAGACAATTATGCTTACAAAAAAGAGAAAAAGTGGACTGTTACAACCCAATCGCAACAAAAAACCAAGTTCTGCTTCTTTATTTCTCCCATCCTGTCCTATGTAGGTGAGGCAAATAGTTGACATATTACACCAACTGATATAGTCTGTCCGATGTTGCAAAGGCGGGCACTATCTTTGAACGATATTTTATCAGAACTTGCCGGAACCTAGCAATAAATCAATTTTGACATATCTAGCATTGCAAGCTTTTTCGATGCAGTCGTAAATAGTTGGTATTGGATATAAATATGTCTAGATGATGACATTGACGTAAGAATAGCCCGCGCACATCACATAAGTATTTCGTGTTCATGTCAGAATATTACCATAAACATAGTTTAGGTAATATGATTTGTAAACAAATACACGAAAATGTGTTTTCGGATATTATTTATTAAATGTCATTTATAAATAAAAGAAGGTTTTGTTTAACTTAAAAAATAAGAATTTCACAAATATTTTGACAATCAAGTTTACTCATGCATTTATGAGACTTGGACCAAGGGCAAAAAGCAGTGATTTGGACTAAAGACAATAAACATAGACTTGGTCCTAGGGCAAACAGTGACTTGGACTAAAGACAATAAACAGAGACTTGGGCCGATGGCAGTAAACAGTGACTTGGACTAAAGACAATAAACCGATACTTGGACAAAGGCCAGTAAACAGTGACTTGGACTAAAGACAATAAACCGATACTTGGTCAAAGGGCAGTAAACAGTGACTTGGACTAAAGACAATAAACAGAGATTTGGACAAAGGCCAGTAAACAGTGACTTGGACTAAAGACAATAAACAGAGACTTGGTCCTATGGCAAACAGTGACTTGGACTAAAGACAATAAACATAGACTTGGTCAAAGGGCAGTAAACAGTGACTTGGACTAAAGACAATAAACAGAGACTTGGTCCTAGGGCAAACAGTGACTTGGACTAAAGACAATAAACATAGACTTGGTCCTAGGGCAAACAGTGACTTGGACTAAAGACAATAAACATAGACTTGGTCAAAGGGCAGTAAACAGTGACTTGGACTAAAGACAATAAACAGAGACTTGGTCCTATGGCAAACAGTGACTTGGACTAAAGACAATAAACATAGACTTGGTCCTAGGGCAAACAGTGACTTGGACTAAAGACAATAAACATAGACTTGGTCCTAGGGCAAACAGTGACTTGGACTAAAGACAATAAACAGAGACTTGGTCCTAGGGCAAACAGTGACTTGGACTAAAGACAATAAACAGAGACTTGGTCCTAGGGCAAACAGTGACTTGGACTAAAGACAATAAACATAGACTTGGTCCTAGGGCAAACAGTGACTTGGACTAAAGACAATAAACATAGACTTGGTCCTAGGGCAAACAGTGACTTGGACTAAAGACAATAAACAGAGACTAGGTCCTATGGCAGTAAACAGTGACTTGGACTACAGACAATAAACCGATACTTGGACAAAAGGCAATAAGCAGTGACTTGGACTAAAGACAATAAAGTGAGACTTTGGCCTAGGGCAATAAACAAATATTGGACCAAGGGCAAGAAGCAGTGACTTGGTCCTATGGCAGGGATCAAGGAACTGAACCTAGCGAAGAAAACAGAAACTTGGACATATGGCAATAAACAACGACTTGTACCATAGCGGAGTCTTGGAACAATGGCAATAAAATCGACTGGAACCAATGACAATTAACAGCGACTTGAACCATGGGCAATAACAGCGACTTGAACCATGGACAATAACAGCGACTTGTACCATGGACAATAACAGCGACTTGAACCATGGGCAATAACAGCGACTTGTACCATGGACAATTAAAAGCGACTTGAACCAAGGGCAATAACAGCGACTTGAAACATGGGCAATAACAGCGACTTGAACCTTGGGCAATAATAGCGACTTGTACCATGGGCAATAACAGCGACTTGAACCAAGGGCAATAACAGCGACTTGAACCATGGGCAATAACAGCGACTTGTACCATGGGCAATAACAGCGACTTGAACCATGGGCAATAACAGCGACTTGTACCATGGACAATTAAAAGCGACTTGAACAATGGGCAATAACAGCGACTTGTACCATGGGCAATAACAGCGACTTGTACCATGGGCAATAACAGCGACTTGTACCATGGACAATAACGGCGACTTGAACCATGGGCAATAACAGCGACTTGAAACATGGGCAATAACAGCGACTTTAACCATGGAACAATGGGCAATAACAGCGACTTGTACCATGGGCAATAACAGCGACTTGAACCATGGGCAATAACAGCGACTTGTACCATGGACAATTAAAAGCGACTTGAACCATGGGCAATAACAGCGACTTGTACCATGGACAATAACGGCGACTTGAACCATGGGCAATAACAGCGACTTGTACCATGGACAATTAAAAGCGACTTGAACCAAGGGCAATAACAGCGACTTGAAACATGGGCAATAACAACGACTTGTACCATGGACAATTAAAAGCGACTTGAACCAAGGGCAATAACAGCGACTTGAACCAAGGGCAATATCAATAACAGAGACTTGGACCAAGTGCAATAAACAGGGACTTGAAACTTGGGGTGTATTATTCTGGAGATTTGACGTTCGGATTGCTGGTAACTATGGCAAAAGCTTGTTATATAATGTCATAAGACACAGTCCATCAAACACAATGTTAATTTTTATCATAAAAACAAATGTTTTAAGTATTCTGCTTTCACTTCTTAATCCAAAATGTCACTGAACAGACGACAAAATCACATTGTTTCATTTATTTATAATCATATAATTTGTAAGAGAAAATTTTGTCCAAGTTAATAAAATTTCAAAGAAAAGCGCCTCTATTGACCGGTCTGGTTTCAACTTCAGATCCCGCTGGTAAATAAATGGTTTTCCATACACTGTCACTGGGCAAACTACATTTTACAGTTTTATCCTTTTTTATTGAGTAATTAACATGTGTTGTTCACCAGTAGTTCAAATAAACTGCAGTTTTAATTGTGCAATTCAACAGAAACAATTTACCACTGTCGACGCCACCGGAATTTCCATGAAAAAATAAGCAAAGAGTAAAAAGGAACTCGTGTGTTTTATATAAGTTTAATGTATTTTATTATCTGGACATAACTTGAATACAGAAACCAATTACTGATTATAAAATGGTTCAGCTCACTTAAGACTAATAACGAACAAGAGCATAACAAGCATATGTTCATTAAACACTGAAGATAACTAATGACCATTATTGGCTTTTATGACCGGTTAAACATTTTTTACCTCCGGCCCGGTCAATACTCAGAGAGCCGGCTTTTTGTCAACCTGATACATGTGGTGGATCACAGCGACATCATTTTCTTGTCATAAGCCGAAATCATATTCGCTTTTAAACCCAGAACCGAAATGCAAACGAAAATAGCATATGTGAGTGTTGATATTTAACAGATAGAGAGCACAATACGCAAACGTTCTAACAAAGGAAAATGGATAGGATTGTTTGATTGGCTTAATATTATACAAACAAGCATAAGTAACACCAACGTTTATACATTATCCGGTCTACTGGACAAATTGCAATGATAGTTAGGTTTAAGTACTAATCTGTATTTACTGCTTTTCATTCCAATTGTGTAACCATTGACTAAACCTTTCTACAATTCAATGTAGACGAAACACAGTCTGCTGTTACGCTTGCGTGACACATGAATTTATTTGTATGTGAGGACACAATCACAATGACGTTTCACCAAATGAATTTAAGAGTGGTGAAGTGTTGGGTTATTAATTAACGAAAAGCTCTAGGCCCTTTCTTCACATGGCATGTCTCCAGCCAGCACGCAATTGTTTACTCAGATCTGCTCGGATTTGTGTGTAGTTTGGATCCTCGGCTCGGTTCCGGTTTTCCTCAGGGTCTATTTGGTGATCGTAAAGCTCGACCCCAAACAGTTTGTCCCAGTTTGGTTTGTACTCCGGTGCATAGTGAAACTCGGCCCACTCCGTATATCGGTAGCGATCCGTCCTCATAGTGTACCCCATGACCTTATTACTGCCAGAAATCCTTGGATACTGCGAGAATGCAGCTTGTTTAATTTGCATGCTGGGATCTTTAATCAACGGTAGAAGACTTGTACCTTCCCGACACAGCTCGGTTTTAGTTGAGTCTTCTGGGCAGAGTGAAAGAGGAGGCAATCCTGTTGCTTCAACCAGGGTCGGGAACAGATCGACATACTCAGTCAGCTGGCGGGTTTGTACGCCATGATCCGTCATACCTGGAATGTGTATCATCATCGGTGCATGCGTAGCCAGCTCAAAGTTCGTATGTTTGCACCACTCTCCGTGTTCTCCCAACTGCCAACCGTGGTCGCCCCAGAATGACACGATCGTGTTATTGGCGAAGCCAAGTTTATCTAATTCTGCCAAAACCTTCCCAACCAAAGAATCCGTCCAGCTCAATGCACTATAGTATGCCCTTCGGAGTTCCAGTACAGTCTTATTTGGAAGCGTTGTGTTAATGGCACCTGATGCGTGCAATTTGTTTATGTCGGCGTATGTTCGTAGCTCTCCGTAGCTTGACCATGCAACATTTGGCATCTTGTCGGGCGCGTATGCATTGTCTGGCAAGTTGATAGATTCCTGTGGGTAATGTGACAGAAACGATTCCGGAAAGACAAACGGAAGATGTGGTTTGTGAAAACCCACGGCTATGAAAAACTGTTCCTGGTCTGGCTTGGCACTTTCCGCAAAGCGACGTAGCGTATCGATCGCATGATCCGCAATCTGCTGGTCAATCAGTGGCTTTGACTTAAGCTGTTCGTCCGGCACAGCCAGCCAGCTGTTATTTCTGCTTTCGAAGTTATTAACGCCATGAAAGTATGGCTCTGACCAAGATATAGGATCATCGTGTCCAGATGCTACACCAGGGTGGAATATTTTCCCCATGCCGATGGATTTGTAGCCATTGTCTTTAAAGAACTGTGGGATTGTCGTGAAGTTGCCGCCTACTTTCCGGAAATAATGAATCAGATCGTAGACGTGTGTTGTGTCAGGTCTTCTGCCAGTTAGAAGTGATGTTCGGCTGGGGGAACAGACAGCTTGCTGGACATAGGCACGTTTTAGTAGGAGGCTTTTCGCTGCTAGAGCGTCTAGGTTCGGTGTGTACATGGCCGGATGGACTGGAGACGGGAAGTCGGGTCCGTAGAATGAAGCAAGCTCTGGTCTCATGTCATCCGAGGCAAAGAACAGCACATTCATTCGCGCATCGCTCAATATGGTGTTGAGCAATACATATAAAATAATTTTCACTGCTAAACCATGGCGGCGTGTAGGTAGACAATTATATAATTTACTGTTGAATACAAACTCAAATTCAGTCAAGCCAAAACTAAAAAGTGCATCTGTATCTAGAAGTGAGCACTGCTTTCACGTGACTGTCTTATCAAACACCGTATCAGTTTATTGTGTGTGGTCCTGTTTGCGCTACGTATGTATAAGATAAAGGACATTGTAAGGTCCCTTTCTGGAGTAAACCAGCTCTCTAATCGCTGTTTGTGTTAATATCGCATTTATAGGCAACCAAAAATAAACCATACTCATCTATATTAAGCGAAATTCTCCACAAAATGTATTGTGAATGCTAAAAGAGTATTGGCCACATTGACGAGTTCATAAGCAGGTATAGTAAGATACATAAAGCCCTCATCAATGACCTAAAGGTCCGACATTATGCTTGTTTCGTAAACATTTAATGATAACATATGTGTTCTGTCTAAGTCAGATTCTGGTTTTCGGCAATATATATATATTAAAGTATTTTAATTTTAGTAACGACAAATGGATCACTACTCGGTGATATATCAGTGTAAACCATGACATTATTCTTCATTTACTTTATTTTTTGAAGCCGAGATCAAGATATTTGCAATATAAAGACTTCAATTTGATGTACGATTTAGTACTCAAGGCCAAAAAACTGTGAGACCGATGCAACATAATGTACCCTCATGATTTGAATCTATGTGAAACTGGATATCAGTCAGTTTATTCTAACAAGCATTGTTAAGAAAACAGATATAATTCACCGAAGGGTGGGGTGCCTGTTGGTGCAGCTAAAACGGACTTCACTGCTTTAATTAAAACAGAGATTTTCTTTCATGCATTTGGGAGTAACAGCATTATTTTATGGCATAACAAAATAAAGCTGCACATATTTTTTGTAGTCTAAAACTGGGCCACTTGCTGAGACATGGCTATTACGATATCAAAAACCTTATGCCGGAGTGCTTAGGTATGTATGGTAAGTTTGCATCAATCGATTTTCTTAAAAATGACGAGTATGAAAATGATTAGAATGATGATAGCGCGGATGATGATGCGCCCACTAGTGGTTTGGCGTGCTGCTGCTGTTGATGATACTTTTGATGATGACGATGGTGATGATGTTTTGTTCATTTATTTGCTTACTTGTTTGCGTGCTTATTGGTGGCCATGCTGAATCAGATATCAGTGTATAATGTGAAGTGAGTACTTGGCATGATACTATTTTGTTTTTGCATGTTGAATTTGTTTGATGTGCTGAAAGAATTCATGCAATATAAAGTTTCGCAATGTACTTTATAATAACAATGACTAGTTCCTTGAAGAGTTTATTATAACATCAAAGTACAAACAATTAAAGGTAAATAACAAAAAAGGCTGTATCTATGAGGTATTACTATTTAGGTAGATTACCCGAAAGGTGATTATTTAGACATACGTGTACAACCAACTAGTCTTCATGGGAGTTGCAATGTATTTTGTTTCTTTTTAAACATACACCTCTTGTATAAATATCATCACCTGAGTATCTCATTAAATATGCATCAAAAATCAAAATGGTTGCACTTTCCCATCGTATAAGAAAAACTTTCCACTGTCTGTAATTGTCAGCGAATGTATCACTGTTAACAGTTTGGTGACGCTTTCCTCTGGCGAAAAGAGATTCTTTACGTTTCTATGGTAGGGTTTAGAAAGGTCTGTATCCACGGTGCCTGGATGCAGGGTGACGCAGACGACCTTGTGTTTTCCCCGTCCCAGCTCGATGCTAGCTGTCTTGGTGGCCATGTTCAGTGCGGCCTTGGACATCCGGTAACTGTACCAGCCGCCCAGTGCTGGGGATAGAAGTGAAGTATTATTATTATTATTATTATTATTATTATTATTATTATTAATGCGTGTAATAATAATAATAATAATAATTATAATAATTATAATAATTGTGTGTAATAATAATAATAGTAGTAGTAATTTGGGTTTTACGACACACCGACACTTAAGAGGTCATACGGCGCCGAAAATAATAATAATAACAGTGATAATGAAAGAGTAATAAAATAACGACAAGAAGACATGCAGACAATACAAATGTTACAACAAAGTTATAAGCAGAACATATCAGCATTCTTAAAACCTTATTACGAACAGCAAACGTGGCTTAAATAGCAAATCGACATTAAGAAAATTACGACACCATGCTTTCAAAGGCTAATGATGTATGGATATGCAGAATGTAATAGTACATGTTAAAAAATGTTTAAAAAAAATTTAAAAGTACAATTCGACATCATAAAGGTCAAATACACTTTCCCATAACAATACTAACAAAACATCCAAATTTCCTACGAATATTATTTGATGTTTTATATTGATAATAGTGTAATGATACAAAGGAAATGTGCAGCTTTGTCCATTGAAAAAAAAAATTATTTCAGCAACCTTCCTCTGAGTTACATTAGAAGTTGTGTGGTTTAGTTTGGAACGAATTTTTGGAAGATTTGACAAAATCTGTGCATACGCAAAAAAAAAAGTCTTTTATTTACTTTAATACTCTTACTGATTGTGATAGTGATTTATCAAGCTTATAGCTTATACCATTAGCTGATTATATTATTTCTACTAAAAGTCACTACAGTCTACAAAAGCAACTCAATAATATTTTGATTATTCGTGTAACTGGGGTTTGAAAATTAACGTGAAGAAAACAAACTATGCGGTTTTGACAACAACAACAAAAACCAAAACATCCTAACATATGCATAAACAATGAAACAATTGAAATGGTTGAAGGTTTTGATTACCTTGGCATAAAATTTAAATATACTGGCACATTATCACTTCCTATCAAGTCACTTAAAGATCAAGCACTGAGAGCCTATAATAGTATGCTGTATCTTTTTGATAAATTAAACTTTGATATCAAAACCAAGTTTAAAATATTTGACACTATGGTTGCACCAATTCTCTTATATAACTCAGACGTATGGGAGTTTAGTGTTGCAAAGAAATAGACTCTATACATCTTCGCTGTAAAATATGTACTTGGAGTAAAAACACAGACAATTACCTCTGTAATTTATGGTGAACTCGGGCTTTTCGCCATGAGTCTTACTTGCAAAGAAAGAGCAATAAAATGTTGGCTGAAAGTACTTAACAGTGAAAACATATCCCCTACATACTCTTGTCATGTTAACCAATGTAAGTTCTCTATCATCGATCACCTAGGATTTTTATACCTACGTACAAGAACTCATCTTTCACCTGTTGCTAACACATTTAAATTAATGACTGTGTGACCAGTATATTTCAAGATTGGAGAGCTTCTATCTCAAATAATCCAAGATGTATACACTATTCAAATTGCTTTGAGGGTTGTCTAAACTTATTCAAAATGAAAAGTTGCATGTATGCATGTATGCATGTATGTATGTATGTATGTATGTATGTATGTATGTATGTATGTATGCCTAATTTTGCAGACAAATGGAACATTTATAATCTTTACCATCCCAAAAGAAATCAGAGTTTTAATAATTAAAATTTGATAACTGTCTAGCGGTATCGGGAGTGAGTTCCACAGGACTGATGCAGCAAACTTAAATGATCTTTGTCTATAGGTTTTTACACTTGGAACATGTAGAATAGTGGACTATCTAAAAATGTATTTAAATTTGTTCTTTACCTCCATATCTTGTAACAAGAATTTTGAAAGTATAGCGATTGATCGCTTTCTGCGAATATGAAGAGCTGAAAGTTTTGCTGTTTTGCTGTTGCCAACAGTTCTTCATACGACATTTTGTAATCATCGTACACGTACACAAATCTTAAAGCTCTTCCTTGTATGTTTTCTTGTTTTCTTGTATGTGATACTGAACAAAAAATGCCAAGGAGAACAAATTAAAATTCGGTAGTATAAATGTTTGAAAAACCGCAAGTCTATTCAGATTATTTACATCTTTACCATCTTTTTTTAGGATATTCAGTGCGTGACTGCTTCTTTACACAAACTTTAATATGAGCCTTATGTCAAACGACAATTTGAAGTAAATATCACCACCAAGCATCTTTACTTCATCATCGCATCTATCGAGGTGTCGTCAATAAAGAAAGTTGGGGGACATGCTCTTGTTGTTTTCTCCCACAGCTATAGCCTGGAATTTATCGAGGTTTGCCTGCATACAACTGAAACGGAACTAGTTTTGCGTTCGGTCTGTAATGTAGACATTAAAGTTTAAACCTTAGGGTGTGAAACGATAATAGTTATAGAGAATACATTTGTTAATGAAATAGATGGTCCTTTATGAAAACAATAATGGCCCAAGAATGGAACCCTGTGGAACGCCTTTGGTAACTTCAGCCCTACTACTGACCGTTTCAACGCTTTTTTTTTTTTTGTTGCTTTAACATTAATAGCTTGATAAAAGTTTCACCGCGCTGTTTAATAGCACACATGCAGAAAGTTTAGATAACGGGATTTCGTTCGGCAAAAATCAAAAGCATTCGACAGATATTTAAGTATTGCTGCAACATAGTGGTTTTTGTCTAGCGCACATTTCCAGTCAACCAACAGTCTCAGTAAGCTTGTTTGCCATCCATGACCCTTACAAAACGCACAAAGAAACCTGTAAAAGATACTGATAAAATGTTCTGACAGCTCAAAAGAGTGGACTTTTTTCACGATTTGCGAAGGTATTGGTATGATACTAACTGGTCTGTAATTTGATTTGGCTGATAGGTCATTTTTCATAAACAAAGGATAACTTGTGCTTCTTTGAGACTTTAGGGAAAACTCCAGATTTAATTGTGGCATTGTTTGGGGTAATATTTCTGTCCCTGATTTTTAATAAGCTTGGGTGTGTCGCTGGAATAAAAGAACAGCTTTTGCCAATATCGTTGCCATGTTAACAAAACAGGTTTTTTGCAACTACTCGATCAAAACTACCGTGTTCTTTGAGTGACCCAGATAAAGCGTTTATTAACAAGCATTCACTCGATCGAAAACTGCCGTTTTCTTTGAGTGATCCAGACTAGGGTTAATTAACAACCATTCACTCGAAAGAGTGTATTTTCCCTCATAGGGAGTCGATGTCGTAAAGTGGGTACCTACATGCTGACATACCGTGAACAATAAACCTTTCAAAATGCTTGAACTCTGAGTTTTTTTATTAACATAACAACATACCGTTTTCTGTGATAGAGCCGACTTTAGCTGATATGTTTGCCAGTATCCCCGTATGTAGGACAGGACCGTCTGTCGTCCGGCCGCCAATGGCACCATGTCCTTGCTGCAGCAGCCTCCCAAAGTGCTTCGTCATCAGCAGGGGGCCAAACGCGTTAACACGGCACGTCTCTTGGAGGTCCTGTGACAACATGGATGCGAAAAAACATGTAATCTGTTAGGGCGCCAGTTCGGGTAAAACAGCTGGTTAACTTTAAAGTTAGATTTTAAATTTATTGCACTTCATACAGAGCAAGTTTTGACATAAAACAACTGGTACTGTAGATGACTTTAAAAAGTGCTATCCGAAAGTCTGGACCAAAGTTTCTTTTCTCAAATAACCAAATAAGTCATTGTTACATGAAAAAGTCCTACAAAATGTTGTTCATTGATGTCATAGATCTGTGTGAACAGTCTAGCATAAATCACCACTCTTCATTGCAAACAGGTATTTTTTATCCGAGCCACGCTGCAGAGACGGCTATTTTCAAACTTGGAAAACCATGTGACAGCTTACTCTTGAGATTACGTCATATTGCAATCCAGGTACTCTGCTTTGACGTTGATATCTATTTAGCCGAGGCCACTATCAAGAATTTTATAATGTTGGAAAGAATACACATTCAGACTGATTTTTCTCCTTAGTTCTGACTAACAATCCAGTTCGTGTTTAAAATCGTATTTAATACGACTAAAGTATCGGTTTATACAAATATTATGTCCAAATTCCCCAAAGCAGTGGTTTGATATTGTTCTATGTATTTGACATAGGTAAACGGCCGAATACCACCTTTGAGGTAGAATGATTAAACCTCAAATACGTCTAATGAGTAAATGGAATTATCAGACGTTCAGCGCATTAGGGCATGTGAACAGAACAAAACTAACGGAAGGAAAGACAGACATCGCAACATCATACATCTCCATAAAGTACTTTTCTACCAAGCCGAAAACTGATGATGTTTATGCTATGATAGCAGTCAACTGGAAAAAAGTTATTTCACATCGTTAACTGGACCCTTTATTAGCATTGTAAAAAACATTCAGCGCGCTGTCTGTCTTCACTAGCCAATGTCAGACACCTGGTCCAACTGATCTATATGTTAACGATTTCTGACACATTGTCCAACTGACCTCTGTATTAGCAATGTCAGACACATGGTCCAACTGACCTATATGTTAACGATGTCAGGCATATGGTCCAACTGACCGATATGTTCATGATGTCAGACATATGGTTCAACCGACCTATATGTTGATGATGTCAGACATATGGTCCAACTGACCTATATGTTGATAATGTCAGACATATGGTCCAACTGACCTATATGTTGATGATGTCAGACATATGGTCCAACTGACCTATATGTTAATGATGTCAGACATATGGTCCAACTGACCTATATGGTGATAATGTCAGACATATGGTCCAACTGACCTATATGGTGATGATGTCAGACATATGGTCCAACTGACCTATATGTTGATGATGTCAGACATATGGTCCAACTGACCTATATGGTGATGATGTCAGACATATGGTCCAACTGACCTATATGGTGATAATGTCAGACACATGGTCCAACTGACCTGCATGTTGATGATGTCAGACACATGGTCCAACTGACCTATATGTTGACGATGTCAGGCATATGGTCCAACTGACCTATATGATGACGATGTCAGACACATGGTCCAACTGACCTATATGATGATGATGTCAGAAATATGGTCCAACTGACCTGTATGTTGATGATGTCAGACACATGGTCCAACTGACCTATATGTTGACGATGTCAGACATATGGTCCAACTGACCTATATGATGATGATGTCAGACACATGGTCCAACTGACCTATGTGTTGATGATGTCAGACATATGGTCCAACTGACCTGTATGTTGACGATGTCAGACATATGGTCCAACTGACCTATATGTTGATGATGTCAGACATATGGTCCAACTGACCTATATGTTGACGATGTCAGACATATGGTCCAACTGACCTGTATGTTGACGATGTCAGACATATGGTCCAACTGACCTATGTGTTGATGATGTCAGACATATGGTCCAACTGACCTGTATGTTGACGATGTCAGACATATGGTCCAACTGACCTGTATGTTGACGATGTCAGACATATGGTCCAACTGACCTGTATGTTGACGATGTCAGACATATGGTCCAACTGACCTATATGTTGATGATGTCAGACACATGGTCCAACTGACCTATATGTTGACGATGTCAGACATATGGTCCAACTGACCTATATGTTGATGATGTCAGACATATGGTCCAACTGACCTGTATGTTGATGATGTCAGACACATGGTCCAACTGACCTGTATGTTGACGATGTCAGACACATGGTCCAACTGACCTATATGTTGACGATGTCAGACATATGGTCCAACTGACCTATATGTTGACGATGTCAGACACATGGTCCAACTGACCTATATGTTGACGATGTCAGACATATGGTCCAACTGACCTATATGTTGATGATGTCAGACATATGGTCCAACTGACCTGTATGTTGATGATGTCAGACACATGGTCCAACTGACCTTTATGTTGATGATGTCAGACATATGGTCCAACTGACCTATATGTTGATGATGTCAGACACATGGTCCAACTGACCTTTATGTTGATGATGTCAGACACATGGTCCAACTGACCTATATGTTGATGATGTCAGACATATGGTCCAACTGACCTATATGTTGATGATGTCAGACACATGGTCCAACTGACCTATATGTTGATGATGTCAGACATATGGTCCAACTGACCTATATGTTGATGATGTCAGACACATGGTCCAACTGACCTATATGTTGATGATGTCAGACATATGGTCCAACTGACCTATATGTTGATGATGTCAGACATATGGTCCAACTGACCTATATGTTGATGATGTCAGACATATGGTCCAACTGACCTATATGTTGATAATGTCAGACATATGGTCCAACTGACATATGTGTTGATGATGTCAGACATATGGTCCAACTGACCTATATGATGATGATGTCAGACACATGGTCCAACTGACCTATATGGTGATGATGTCAGACATATGGTCCAACTGACCTATATGTTGACGATGTCAGACATATGGTCCAACTGACATATGTGTTGACGATGTCAGAAATATGGTCCAACTGACCTATATGTTGATGATGTCAGACATATGGTCCAACTGACCTATATGGTGATAATGTCAGACACATGGTCCAACTGACCTGTATGTTGATGATGTCAGACACATGGTCCAACTGACCTATATGTTGATGATGTCAGACATATGGTCCAACTGACCTATATGTTGATGATGTCAGACATATGGTCCAACTGACATATGTGTTGACGATGTCAGACATACGGTCCAACTGACCTATATGTTGATGATGTCAGACATATGGTCCAACTGAGCTATATGTTGATGATGTCAGACACATGGTCCAACTGACCTATATGTTGATAATGTCAGACATATGGTCCAACTGACCTATATGTTGATGATGTCAGACATATGGTCCAACTGACCTGTATGTTGATGATGTCAGACACATGGTCCAACTGACCTATATGTTGATGATGTCAGACATATGGTCCAACTGACCTATATGTTGATGATGTCAGACACATGGTCCAACTGACCTATATGTTGATAATGTCAGACATATGGTCCAACTGACCTATATGTTGATGATGTCAGACATATGGTCCAACTGACCTATATGTTGATGATGTCAGACATATGGTCCAACTGACCTATATGTTGACGATGTCAGACATATGGTCCAACTGACCTATATGTTGATGATGTCAGACATATGGTCCAACTGACCTATATGGTGATAATGTCAGACATATGGTCCAACTGACCTATATGGTGATAATGTCAGACATATGGTCCAACTGACCTATATGTTCATGATGTCAGACATATGGTCCAACTGACCTATATGGTGATGATGTCAGACATATGGTCCTAATGACCTATAAGGTGATAATGTCAGACATATGGTCCAACTGACCTGTATGTTTACATCCCGCAGGCTGGTCTCGCCCCGGCCGGATGGGTGCAGGATAGCGCTACAGTTGACTACAAGGTCCAAGCCACCGTAATGACCCTCAACCTCCAGCGCCGTGGCCTGAAAACAAACCTTTTTTTGTTAATTTCTTAAAAGTCCCAACAACATGTCCTTAGCGCTGAAGCGTTAGCATTATTCTGCTTATTTGCATTGCTTGTGGTATTGTCTGCTAATAATCAGTAATATGCTGTTACAACATGTATTACACATTTAAAGAGATGTAACAGAAAGCCAGTCAGGTGTAATACTTAAGCAGAAACCATGCCGTCATTACGTTTTTATGTGTTAACAGCATTACATTTGATTGCATATTTCTCTATTGCTCCATGGTGACATCTACCTGGTTCTAACTAACAATATGTGTCAGATAGAAACAAAGTGGTGTAAAGCAAGTATACTGTATGACACTGTGTTTTGATAGTTGGAATAAACATGCACTTTTTATTAACAAGGTTTTGATATCACATAATTTTAACACAAAACTATTGCTTCTGTATTTGAATGACATCCAGCTTGCTCTATTAACTATATCTCAGTCATACATCTAGACAGATTTCTAAAATCGCAACTCCTAATAAACTGATGGTATTTGCATAGTGTGAACATGCCATATTTTCACATTGTTATGCTAACTTTTCCTGCTTGTAGGATTTATTAAAGAGTGAAATGGCACCTGTGTCGGATATGGGGACACTTTTATGCTTGTAATGCAATTGAGCTTCTCAAAAGAGCTTCCACTACTACTTCTTTAACAATTCCTTTTTGTGCTGCCAATTCAAACCCAGCAATCAGCACTTACTTGATATACAGTTGGTATGCACTTACTTGAATCTGATCTTCCAGGATGACATCTAGCAGTGAGCACTTACTTGAATCTGATCTTCCAGGGTGACATCTAGCAGAGGGCAATTACTTGGATCTGATTTTCCTGGGTGACATCCAGCAGTGGGCACTTACTTGTATCTGATCTTCTTGGGTGACATTCAGCAGTGAGCACTTACTTGAATCTGATCTTCCAGGGTGACATCCAGCTGTGAGCCCTTACTTGAATCTGATCTTCCAGGGTGACATCTAGCAGAGGGCAATTACTTGAATCTGATCTTCCTGGGTGACATCCAGCAGTGAGCACTTACTTGAATCTGATCTTCTAGGGTGACATCTAGCAGAGGGCAATTACTTGGATCTGATCTTCCTGGGTGACATCCAGCAGTGAGCACTTACTTGAATCTGATCTTCTAGGGTGACCTCTAGCAGAGGGCAATTACTTGGATCTGATCTTCCTGGGTGACATCCAGCAGTGAGCACTTACTTGGATCTGATCTTCCTGGGTGACATCCAGCAGTGGGCACTTATTTGTATCTGATCTTCCAGGGTGACATCCAGCAGTGGGCACTTACATGGATCTGATCTTCCTGGGTGGCATCCAGCAGTGGGCACTTACTTGTATCTGATCTTTCTTGGTGACATCCAGCAGTGGGCACTTACTTGTATCTGATCTTCCATACTGACATCCAGCAGTGAGCACTTACTTGTATCTGATCTTCCATACTGACATCCAGCAGTGAGCACTTACTTGTATCTGATCTTCCATACTGACATCCAGCAGTGAGCACCTACTTGTATCTGATCTTCCTTGGTGACATCCAGCTTATGCACTGTTAGCCTGGATCCATATACTGGGTTGGACACCAGAGCCTGTAGGTCGCTGGCTTGGTCTGGCTGCCGGCATGTTGCCACGACTCGTATATCTGGACTGCCCTGCAGCAAGCTGCGACAAAACTGCAATCCAAGTCCACGACTGGCCCCCTGAACCAAGGCTACAGCACCCCTACTCATTGCCAGCTGGTGAAGAGATATATAAGGAACATAATTATAGAAATACTGCTGGTCTCTTATTCTCCTATACAATAACCCATACAAAGTGCCGTTTGTTTTTTCTAACATTTGTAAATGTCAATCTAATGCCAGATTTGACAGCCAATGGGACAGATCCAGATTGGACAGCTCCAAGTTGGGGTGGTTTTCTAAGAGGCGAATACATGTGATATTAGTGAGAGTTCAGGGGCTGGTCTTCACTTTAATATTCTTCCATTTTAAATATAAGCTCCTCACTTGACATCATGAATGAAGTGCAGAGAGATTGGACTCATTAGGAATACATCTGTGCATTACACCAATGCATTATATATACATATCTAGTAGATGCTCTTATATCGGGCGCCACTTATATCTGTCTTCTCTTTAAGACTTATGTTATTTCCAAAGATACAAAGTATTGTTAGTTCCCGATATACCGGTACTACTTGTCCAGTCTCTCATCATCATCAGTGGTTACCGGATGTTCTGTACCCGATCCCGTTCGTACCAGTCGATTCGTACCTACAGCTTAAGATGTTTTGTACCCTAACGTTTTGTGTACTACTATTACTGCTACTCTTATACAATATTAAATTAAGCATTATACCTCTTTTTTAGTGGGCAAATCTTGTTGATCTTTGTGCTGGAAACAGGGAGTATACTTGCAACTGGCTATTTTTGGATGTATCTAGTGCCAGCGCACAAAAAGCTCATTCTGAAAGATTGTGTTAGATATTGAAGTATGTTTTGTGTATGAAACAGTTAAAACGAATGGCTACTGCAAATTCATTCCGTCTTTCAGGTTTAGATTTAAGCGGAGTTTACGTAACCTCAAACTTACTCATGTGTGGTTTGTTTACGTTTTCAACTTCCGGTTGTAAAAACAACCCGTTACGAGTAGTCTCCCTTCAGATATTACCGAAAATTCCATTATTATGTGTGAAAAAAAAAGATCTTTGAAAGCTCATAAAAAACAATAGCATTAGGGAAGTACTAGACTAACGGCATTTAATCTTTAGTTTATTTAATATTAAAACAAATGTTTTATAAGGTAACTGGCCCAAGTGTATATGTGTGGTTTGTTGACATTTTCCACTTCCGGTTGAAACAACAACACAGTGCGCAAACTCCGCACAGGGTTTACGATTGAAAGGGGGAGATCACTGCGTTGGATATTGCCCAGTGCGAGTAGCATACCTTTGTTACCGCAAATACCAAGTTTTTATGTGGGGAGAAAATGATCTTTAGAAAGCTCACAATAAAAAAATAGAAATGGCAGTAGCATTCGGGAAATTACTAGACTTACAGCATTTCAACTTTAGTTTTTTTTTAATATTAAAACAATTGTTGTAATATCTTATGTAATTGGTTAAATTTTGGTGAAAACACGATTGTTTAAAAACAAAACAACATAACACACATAAGATAAATTTAAAATATAACGTTATAAATAAATAGTGAAGTAGTGGTTACGGCTGTTGTTCATTTTAAATATTATTTTATGCTATAATAAGATTGAGTTTAATTACTACAAAATGTAATGTTAATAACATTATTATTTTTTATGGACCGAACAAAGTATGTAACTAAACCGGAAGAGAACAGAGAAACCAATAGTTGCCTAATAAGATTTCAGAATTTATTATGTATAAATATATCTAAAATATTCAATCATTAACTAGCAAACCATAGTAAAGATAAAACACAGGCAAACAACACAGACTGGTCACATGTTTACAGTGGTAGTTCAATCGATCCATTACACATTCAGTCACACTCTAGGCCTATCTTTCATACAGATATAAGACACAGCACAAAGTGAAAAACACAATCACGTTATAAAAAAGCTTTTTAAAGAAATAGAAGACAAAACAATGGAGACAGATAAATGATGGAAACATGCCTTAAACAAATTTTAGTTATGTTAAAATTAATAGAAATAAATGCACAACTTCTCAACTGAAACTGCTATAACAAATGGTATGTATACTTCAATTCACCTTTAGCTGTCTCACTATCTACACCTCAACTTGTTGTAAGTGGCAGTGGTTCCAGACAGTGAATCAACTTTACAGTGGGTCAAGCTATAATGTAAAGTTAATATTTACAAAACATTTTGATATTGAAAAAGGCAAAAATGGATTTGGGCAATGGAAGAGTTGGACAGATAATTGGTGTCGTTAGGTCAGATCTACACACTGGATGTGCGTCTGAAACAAAAAGCCTGTGACAGGTAGGGTCAAGCAGGGACCATTAATTAATAGATAACTGTTTTACAGTTTACAGTACATATGAACCCAGTATGAATATAAAAGTGAGGATAGGCGCATTACTAACATTAAATGAATGCATACAGTCTTAAAATTGTTGATAATATCATGGAATGGCAAAGTTGATCCCAATTCTTTACAAAAAATGGTTTACTTATTGAAGACAATAACAGACAGGGAAGGACAAGTGTTTGTCATTGAAAATATTATATGAAAAATTTCACTAATGAATCTGTCAACCATCTAGTACCAGTTTTGTAAGCATTTTTCACATAAAAAATGTTTTATGGCAGTATTTAAAGATAAGGAAATTCTCAATATTACTTTAAATTATTATACTGAAACAAAAAGAACAACAAGAATTGAAATCTAAATATAGTCAAACACTGATATAAAGATCATCCTTTTTTATAAAATGTTTACACTATGAAATACGTAGACAGAACATTGTCCATCAACCCAAACATCACTCTTCATTTCGCAACTTCATTAGCACCAACCATTAATTGTCCAAACTGGTTACGTTAAACGAGTGATATACAAGTAATTGCTAGACCTTGAAAATGTGTCCATTATTTCTGTGTTTGTCTTTCTGCATTTAAAAAAGTACACTGTTCAGATTAAACATCCTTAGTCACCTTGTTATTATAAAACTGCATTGTATGTATAAGTTACCTAATATATACAAGATAATGCCGGTACCAGAAAATGAAGCAGCTTAACATGAAGTAACATGAAAGATCGCAATATCAGATCTATCACAGTACACTGTAATAATGTTTGTATGACAATGGTGATGCAGACTTGGTTGTCTTGGTTACGTGTCCCCGGTCATTATGGCAAGGAATTCATTCTCATTGACTGAAAAACAGAGACATAGATGTTAGAATGCATACTGTTAGTACAATACCATGTATTCGAACTATTGTTCTAGTATTCTACTAGGGTAAATAAAATTAGTCAAACAAGGAGGAAATAAAATTACCTAAACATATTTCTTTTTCTCCCTGTAATATATATATATATATTACACGCATCCAGCATCAACTCTCTTTTGAACATAAATGTTCGTAAAACAGATATCTGGTCTTCGAGAGCACAGAAAATTGAAACACTGTCTTGTTCTATCATTTTAAGGGAAAACTAAAGATAATTACTGAGTCAGAGCCTAACAAAAATAACAACACCAAAATATTATAAAAGACTAGCCATTAAAATTATTTTTCTAAAGTTTCTTACTTTCACCATCACCATCTCTGTCAAACTCGTCAATCATCGCACGAAGCTCCTCATCTGTCATATTTTCTCCAAGCTCTCTGAAAATGATGGAAAATGATGGAAAATGTTGGAAAATGATGGAAAATGATGGAAATAGATTGATGATTCACATGTTTATCGCTGTGTTGTACTTCTATAACTGAGTTATCTTCCCCACTCTTAGTATTTTATCAATAATAAGACAGCAGTAAAAAAGTAGTTCTTTATATTAACCGTATAGTTTCTTACAGAGTAATTTACTTCAAAATCACAACATAACAAATAATTCTTGTCAGAATAGTGTTGTTATGAGCTAGGCTTTGTTAAAGATGGAATTGAGCTCAATTTTTCATTCCATAACAAAAGAAATTGAAGAAGGGCATGGAACAAATTTATATCATTGTTACTGAAAACATAAAAACACAGGAGAGGCCTCTAAACTAAGAGTTTTTTTTACAATTGATCTGTTAAAAAAAAAGAAAATTCTTTAAAATTTGGTTCATGAGTAACTACAGACATAAACAAATTCATCCTTCATAGTTCATCCTCATCTTTTTTTGCCTCATAAATACAGAAACTAGTAACACAAACTTTTTTGCAAAATAAATGAAATAAAACAAAACCTTATGAACAAACCATTTATTAGACTAAGATGTTACTTTTAATGCTACCAGCGATAAAGACCTTAATTGTGGATTTGTATAAAATCTACATGATTGCTGTTAAGGAGCACAATGTTATCATGCCTGGGGAGATTACCTTGCTACTCTTCTTAAGTTTCGCAGACTTATCTTGCCTGAGCTGTCATCATCAAACAACTTGAAGGCCTTGATAATTTCCTCCTGGGGGTCTCGCTCCAACATCATGTCTGTCACTGGAATAGAACAAGATACATTCATTTCTCAATTTCTAATCCATTCTTAAATGAGAAACAGTGTACAATGTAAAGTGCACCCATGAGCCCATGGCTCCTAAAATGTTTTAATTTCCATTCCTTTTGTCCCAATATGTCACATAGTTAAATTGCTGATGGCTTTTTACTTATGAAATATTGTTAAACAATTCATTATAATATTGTATGGTTACTACGCTCGCACAATCTTCGGCCCTTTCTGTACACAATTGGAAAAAAACCTTCAAGAATATTGACACACTAAGATTCCCGGTCTGTGCTTCGGTCTTCTCACATCATTAAGCAGCTCCTTCACCTTTGAAGAAAGTTAGGTTGCCTCTTAGAAATAACACTATCAAATGATCACAATGGCTTGTTTTTAACACTGCTTCGAATATCCACACCAGACTTTACAGTTAAATGGTTAAATTGATTTTCAAATCAAATCAAACATTTTCTCTTCAACATAACATGCTGTGGACAAATCATGTTCATTCAATGACTGATCTCAGCTGGAACAGTCTATTTTGATAAGTGAATTTTAGACAAAAATTTAACAGCAATTATTTTTGTTATGCAATCTGTATATTGGTTTGTTTACGGGGAAGATTGAAACAGTAAAGTATGATTCAAGTCTTAACCAGAAGCTGCAGAAATGTTACAATGTAGTCATTATATTCAGGTGATATTTCCACACACCAGCCTCAGTACTGCTGAGGAAATGCATTATCTAATTAATTGTTATGTGATTGAAAATGATTTGAAGCAGAAATCTGCTTCAGCTTGTGCTGATCTCTCATGTGTGAAGTGAGTAGGGTCTTTAACAAGAGCTGCAAGTGTTAGATTTGGTTTTTAAGACCGTCTATGTCACCTGTAAGCTCTATATTTTAAGGTTAATGTCAATTATTTTGTTTTTGTGGAAATGGCCCCTCTGTTTTCTGTAGGCTCCCCGTTTTTTGAGCAAAGCTTGATTAAACACTGGAGAAATCTATCAAAGTCATCTTCCAAAAACAATTTTGCTAAAGAAACATGGGTGAGTTTTAAAGTTGATTACATACATATATTAGCAGCATCTCCATTTTTCCCTCTTGACAGCAACATTATCACATGTTATTGTAATATTATTTAGTTAAAATAAAATATATGCCTACAACTATTATTCATTTGAAACTTTTACTAACTTGGCAAAAGGTAAACAACATTAAACAAGAACTCATGATTTATTTCAGCTCTAGATGTATCAGTTGCAATAACACTAAAATTATCAGTATGGAAATATAGTCACCAATGGTTAAAGAACACTACAGACAAATGACATGTTAGCATCACAATGTACTTACTGACTTCATTAAAGTCCTCATACGTTATTTTGCCAGTACTTTCTCTGTCATAATCTCGTAATACTTTCAACACATCTGTTTTCTTCACATCAAATCCGAGGGCTCTCATCGCAACCTTTAAATATTAAATAATTAATATAGTTACATAATATTTTGCAATCTGTTACGTAATATTTTGCAATCATTGCAATTAATTATACAGAATCAGAGTTGACGACTGAATCTACACTTGAACATACATTATTTTTAAATGTATCCTAATTCAATTAGCAAAGGACACAATCTTTTGGCAAATGATGCAATAAAGAACCTGTGAAATCACATCTAATTAATTTTTCAAGAATTTTCTGTCTAGAGCTTTTAATACAATAAAAATATATTTATTTTTTTAACAAAGATTATGTTTGTTAAAACAATCTACAATATTTATATATAAAACAGAACAGAACATATTTTTATTGAGATTTGTACTCATCTACATCATCATATGATAAATACAATATACAAGTATAGTATCCGGTTTAGTTCCGAATATGAAAGAGAAGAAATAAAAACAGCAATATATTAAGCTTTTTGTGTGTGCTTTATAATAAACATAAAAGAAACAACATTAGAGAATGAAATTATTGTATTATTTACACTTATGTTCCTCCTTACTTACGTTGCCTTCTTGATAAAAAGGGCGAGATTAATAAGTATGTTCTTATCTTTTGAATCAAACAGCAAACACATTTTATATACGGACAGTCTTTTATACAAAGTTGAGTTGAGGTATTTTCTTCTTAAATCAGTGATTAGAGGGCATATACAAATAAAATGAAAGACATCTTCAATGTCTCTGTTATTACATAGCAAACAGTATCTGCTTTCTCTAGATACAGGATTTCTTGAAAATCATTTAGTGTGAATTCTTAGAGAATGTGCCAAAATTCTCGTTTTTGTAATTAAATGTCTTAGACCATTTGGTGAAATATCCAAGTATGGTTCATATTTTGACATGTCCTTTATATTTTTATAAAAATCTAATACATTATTACTATTCAATAAGCCATACCATTCTTGTGTAAAAGTGTCAATAATATGTTGTTTAAATATCAGAGGGAATGTTTTCTTATTAATTGAATTTTGATTCTGAAACACTTCTAAAAACCATACCTGTCTAATAAGGTTTTTACATTGTAAACCCAGTTTTTGCAACCATTTAAACAATCTTCCAAACCTTGTTTATACAATATAACAGTTATTTTATTTGCAGAATGTATTATTTTACACCAGTACTTAATAATTCTTACAAAATGAATATTATATAGAGGGTAACTTACAAGCTCTGCATATACAGCTACAGTACTTGTACTAGAATGGACTTTTAATATATTTTTACAAAATTTTAAGTGCAGACATTACAGACTTTTGCTTGTTCAGAACCCCCACAACTCACATGAGTAGTTAAGAATAGAACCAACAAAAGCATCAGGTAATTGACAGAAGGACTTAGGATATATATATACATAAACAACACTTACTTTCAGCTCATGATAATCAATCGCCCTGTCTTTATCTGTATCAAACAAATCAAAGGCTTCTTTAATTTCCTGCTTCTGTTCATCTGCCAGTTCTCTCTTCCTTTTCTTCTTGCCTTTGTCTAAAGCAAACTCAGCTCTGAAATGTTAATGTTTTATTATGTCTAACAAGAATTTTTTTTATTTCTTTGCGATGGTCACCCATGGTATTGGTGTGCTAACTATACTGCATGTATATGAGAAAATAATAAAAAATACACATAAATTGAAAACCATAACATTGTACTTACCATTGGCATTTTTTAACCATTTATAATCTTAACAATAACTCATATAAATAAAAATATACTATTGTAAATTGATATGTTATGGTATGCATTATTAATTTCTTTCGATATATTGGGATGAAAGTTAAAAATTAACACAGACACAAAATTAAGTGCTATAGAAAATGTTGGAAGTAAATACAAATCACTGGCATCTGAGCATGAATACTTATGATAACATGAAAGAAAACTAAATAAAGTATATATGAAAATATGTTTTATCTTATAAATCAATTTTAAGACATAAAGAAACGCAAAATCACCATTCACTCTGCTTTCTATTTCAGAAAATGAATGAATGAGTTTGACACAAGGTCAGTTACCAAATTCATTTTGGTTGAAATACCATGTCTGCAAAATGAAAAACAAAATCTCATTTATTTTTTATTCAGTAAAATTACCCACCATTGATATTTATGTTTTCAGTTAATCTCAACTTTGCCTAACAGCGTCCTGTTATGGTAACAAGCATAGATGAATGCAATTACGGAATCTGAATGATCTAAAATAGTATTACATTATTTTTGGTGTATTTCACAAATTCCTGAAGAATTTGAAAATACTTAAATACTAATTGAAAAATATGTTGCCCATTGCATATTCTAAAAAAATGTCAAATTTTACATAATCTTCTTTGTAATCACTTAGTCTCGCTATAACCATGGGAACTAGCAACTAGAAGTTGACAGTGAGGCAAGGTTTTAGGAAAATTGCAACCAAAGGCAACCAAACAGTAGAGTGATTTTCTTTACCCAAGAGTGAAGAGTTAAACCATTTTATGCTGAAATCAGCTGCTATTCACTTTGCAGACATGACATTTTGGTTGAAATAAAAGTGCAAACAGACTATATCTTACTTGTGACAAATTTATCATGTCATGGCCCTGTTTTGAAAACAATTCTCTCCTACCTGGATTCATCGCTCTACTAACTGTCTTACCAGGTCACTTCCAACCCAATTTCAGACAAGTTTCATCAGCATTGTGTAAAATAGTGAAGGAAAGAAATGAGATTTCAAAATTTATTTTTTACTTTAATTTCAAGTGTTGTTTTTTATTTGTAGACTATGTTAGTTGTCTTGTCCATCTTTGCAATTTAGAAAAAAATCAACAGATTCTGCACATTATGAAAACAATCGACAGATAAAGATCTGATGGTTATATCCTTGGGAAGCGATCTTAACACTAACAGGATCAGGGAGTTCCACAACCTTAGGAATATAGACTATAGTTTACACTGCAAAAAATAACATCATAATATGTTGCCTCATATCTAACATATAAAAATGAAAACTCGCGGTTTAATCAATATGATAAAAAATATGAACTATGTTTTTTTCTTAATTGATAATTGTAAAATTAAGCCTCGTATCCGAAATACTCATTGTCCGAATATATATGTCGTAAATACTTCATTGTGTTTATGGACAAACAACTGACTATGTATGTGGCTCCAGCACTTAAAACGTTGAAGCAATGTGAACGGTGTAAATCTGAATAAATTAAATAGCATAGGTTTTTACTTACCTTAGCGAAAGACTCATGGCTCTCTTCAAAGACCTCCCTTACAAGATGTAAACAAGACTGGGCAGATAAAATAACGGCGCGCAACGGCTGTCGTAGCGGAATGCAGAAAACTATCGGCAAGCAACCGGGATAGAAGCATTCCACAAGCATATATCTTTACCGACAATGTTTTGACCAAAATTTGTGTGTACGTTATAATCTGGGTACGTTTGACTGCTTGCATACACACCTTTTCCGTTCTTCATTTTAAATTGTAAATATTTACATTAAATCGTAGTCTAAAAATAATGTTGTTGGGGTTTCTTTGTATAATAAATGTCGTCTTTGCAAGACCACCCACGCCACTCACACTGGAGCAAATATACATAAAATAAAATGTAATTTTAAAAACAGACAAACTAGTGCAGACACAAGAACGCATATGCGGAAATTCAGAGATAACATATTCCAAGTAAGAGGTAGTGTGTTCTATTAAAAAAAAAAAAAAAAAAAAATGCAGGGCCAATTCATTTCTCCATCAATCTTTATTCATTTACCTTTAAAGGTGGTATCCAAAAGTTTGGAACAAGCAATTACCAAAATAATTCTTTTTTTTTTCGGAAGGACACCGTACACACTCCTAAGCAAGAAACTAATTCTGACCTGCCATGGCTATGGCCAAGAAAGTGTTCGCTCTGGTACAGTGGATGAGCCTGAAGTTGTACTTTTCGCAACTTGTATTGTCTCACTATATAGGTTGTGTTTTATTTAGACTTGAGTATAAGTTTAAAAATATATAAATTCCTAGATTGTTACAAATATTTTAGATAGGCAACTTGAATACCACCTTTAAGACAGTAAAATATTTAGTTTCATGAAAATGAAACAAAGAAAAAAAATAATTTTTTTTTTAGTAATGACCTAGTTGAAAAATCGAATGAAAAGGATAAAGAATGCCGATAAAACTCCGCGATCCCACTTTGGAAAACCGCGGCCAATATTTGCATCGAAGAAAATACCAGTTTACTCATATTTTTAGCAGTTAATTATTCCAGTTTATAGTAATAAGTAAATTATCAAATACGCAAGCTTTGTCTATAATTATGGTTCATAAAAAATAGGCGCGTAGCTGACTGTACGTAGAATACGCAGTTGCATAAACATTGTTTTTCAAAGAATAAAAAACACACACAACGATTTAATCTGCATTGAAAGTCTTACCCTAGAAGGGGTAAAGTGTATACAGTCAAACCTGACCATACGACCACCCCTAACCGGCGACCACCTGCTCTATGCGACCACTCTTTAATTATACCCTAATAGGCGACCGCGTTAATCCACTCAAACATTAGTTACGACCACACAATAAGCAATTAATTTACACGTTTGCTCTTCTATGCTAATCACTGCAATCGGCCGTGTCAAACTGGGAAATTACGTAATGTCACTGGGTCGATGTACACATCAAGCCCCCGCTTGATCTTTAAAAGTAAATCAAAGTTATGTTTGTATGAATTACGATAAATTGATTTGCTAAAAATGACCTCTTATCTGCTCAAGAACAAGTACATTGATACGACTGTACAGAAGGGAGGAGTACCAGGTGTGTCAGGGTGCGTCGAGCATACCAGTGTCATTACTCAGATCATCAAGGAGGCACGGGAAAACAAAGGGGACATTGCCGTGATTTGGCTCGATTTAGCCAATCCATATGGTTCAGTCCCGCACCAGCTGATACAAAAGACCCTACAGCTCTATCATGTGCCTGTAAGGTTTCGACAGATGCTGCAGCATTACTTTGATGGTTTCACATTGAGGTTCTCTACAAGAGACATGACCACCGACTGGCATAGACTTGAAACAGGCATTGTGACTGGATGCACAATATCAGTCGTGTTGTTTTCCGCCGCTATGAATGTCATTGTGAATAAAAATGTATGATAAAGTCATATGAGCATTGCAACATATACCAAACTCCGAAAAGGCACAGAACAAAGATATTTAACATGCAAGCCAAGCGAAAAGTAAGAACAAATTTGTGATGAGTCATTCAACGAAAGGAGCAAACCCGACAGTTGAAGTCGGCAGAGAAGACCTCCAGAGGACCAAAGATGGCTTCAGAGACAATCCAGCCGCCAACTAGGGCATATATGGACGACATGACCATAACGGCAAAGTCCTACATCGAAGGAAGGTGGATGCTGCAGGATATTGGCGAAATCATCCAATGGGCCAGAATGAAGTTCAAACCTGAGAAGTCAAGGAGTCTGGTATTGCGGAAAGGGAAGATGCAAGAGAGTGCCAGATACAGGGTCAAGGGTCAGCTCATACCTACTGTCAAGAAGCAACAAGTAAAATGCCTTGGGAAATGGTTCCGTGACTCGCTCAACGACAAGCAGAGTATACAAGACACCATCGCACAGATGGAAGACTGGCTAAAGCTAGTTGACAAGTGTGGATTACCGGGAAAATTCAAAGCCTGAATCTGCAAGCACGGCATCTTAACACGCTTACTGTGACAATTCTGGTTAACAGTGTCCCGTCGTCAACGGTGGAAGCCATGGAGAGGACAATAAATTCCTTTCTCAGAAGATGGATGGGCGTGCCCAAAAGTTTTACAAGTTTTGGGCTGTACTGTACAGGAAGCAAGTTGCAGGTGCCACTCAAATCCCTGACAGAAAAATACAAGGTCACAAAGGCTCGCCAGGTCATCATGCTGCGGGACAGTGGGGATGAGAAGGTCCGGGAGGCAGGTGTACAGGTCAACACCGGAAGAAATGGAAGGCAGACAAGGTAGTGGGTAAAGCAGAAGCACGTCTTCGGCACAGCGACATCGTGGGAAGTGTTGTACAAGGCAGGTTGGAAATGGGGTACATTGCACGTTCACGTTAGAGCAAAGCTAGTGAAAAAGAACGACGTTCCCTAGTGCAGGATGAAGTCCGCCGAATGGAAGAGGAAACCAGGCTCACTAAGGCTGTAACCCTCAAGAAGCAGAGGAAATGGCTTAACTGGGAGGGCGCACAGCAGAGAAAGTTGACATGGAATGACATCTGGACCATGGAAGGCGACAGACATAGTTTTCTACTGAAGTCTGTCTACGACGTGCTTCCAGGCCCAACAAATCTTAAGACTTGGGGCCTATCCGAGAGTCCAGACTGCAAACTCTGTGGCCGCCCAGCGAACCTGGAGCATGTGCTGAGTTTGTGCAGGACAGCCTTGTCAAATGGCAGGTACAGATGGCGCCACGACAAGGTACTGTCATCCATAGCAGAACACCTAGACCAGGCAAGACGTGCACAGAAGACAGTCAGCAAAGGCCCTTCACTCATTTCCTTTGTCAAAGCAGGGCAAGAGGGCAAAGGAGCAAAAGTGCGAGTGAAATCGTAGGCACTGCCAGTGACTAGAAACTGGAGGTAGACCTGAAGAGCCAACTCAAATTTCCACAAGAGATCACCGTGACCAACCTGAGACCAGACATGGTTATGTGGTCACTTTCAACCGAACAAGTAGCCTTGGTTGAACTGACAGTACCATGGGAAGAGAGAATTGATGAGAGCTTCGAAAGAAAACTCACAAAGTACCAAGCCCTCACAGAGAGTTGTGTTGAAAGAGGTTGGAAGGCATGGTGTTTTCCAGTGGAGGTAGGCTGGATAGGGTTTCCAGCCCAGTCACTGTGGCACACTTTCAGCCGACTTGGGATTACTGGACAATCCCGGAAGAGAGCCTTATCGGCTATTGCCCGAGAAACAGAAGGCGCCTCACTGTGGATTTGGCGAAAAGGGGGGAACCGTGGGTTGGTGGCCACAGTGCAGAGAAGTAGTCAGCCACCAAAATTTGGCAGACGAGACAGAGTAGCTAAAGCATACTATCTCCAGGCCGGAATCTGATCAACTCCGGTCGGCACGCCATAGGAGGACGTTGTGGGTTAGTGCCGAAACGTCCGATGAATATGGTACCCACCAGATGATGGAGATAGTAGCAGCATTTAATGCTGTATCTTACAACTGCATTTACACCGCGAAATATTCTAAATTGCTATATCGATTAAGTACAGATAACTTTCCCTTTGCTACGATAAGGGACAAGTCTTGTACTATTACATTTCAAATCAGAACTTCTCAGATAATTTCGCTATCGGGAAGACCACATCTTGGAAGTATCTGGTGGAGGGATATACATGTATACAGACTTGCAACTTTTTCTTCGTCGTTTATCACTTTACTGTTCATGTTTCGTTAGAAACAGTGCTTACTGCATTTTACTGCGTGAATTAATTATATTGGTTTCACTATTGCTTTATATCAATTCGAGTTATTCCACTTGAAGCATTTGTCTGTTGTGAATTCTCAAAATGGCTTAAATCCGTTTTTGTTTGTTCCTCATCATGACAATTTGCTTTAGGACACGACGAAGAAAAAAGGAATGCATAAAATAAACGATTCATTTCCTGTAAAATTAAATAATGTGGATAAAATTTTCCATAAATGGTCATAACCCGAAAATTGGCGCTTGTGTTTTAGTAGCGCCTCTATGGAAATATTAGAATGTCTTTAACATAACTTTTAACATAAATTTAGTTATACCTTGATACATGGAAACCTTCCAGAAGCCACCACGTACGATTTAGAAAAGGAAAACTTTCTGCCGGAGGAGCGTACGTGCCCCTGGCCCAACCCATTGGCGGCAATGCGTTCTTAACACTGCCTAAGGAAGGCAGGGTCCTGTTCTCGTCACTGCCTGAGGAAGTCAGGACCCTGATCTCTCCACAGCCTTAGGAAGTCAGGACCCTGTTCCATTCGTCGAGGTTCTTTTCCGAAGGTGTACGGAAAGAGCCGAAGATGATTCGAATGTCTGTTCTCGATACTGCCTTAGGAAATCAGGACTGAGACAATCCCACTGATCACAGAATCTGACACATTCCGACTTTAGCCAGACATTGACAATGACCACAGAATCTGACACATTCCGACTTTAGCCAGACATTCACCCTGACCACAGATTCTGGCACATTCCGACTTTAGCCAGACATTCACCCTGACCACAGATTCTAGCACATTCCGACTTTAGCCAGACATTCACCCTGACCACAGATTCTGGCACATTCCGACTTTAGCCAGACATTCACACTGACCACAGATTCTGGCACATTCCGACTTTAGCCAGACATTCACACTGACCACATATTCTGGCCCATTCCGACTTTAGCCAGACATTAACACTGACCGCTGATTCTGGCCCATTCCGACTTTAGCCAGACATTCACCCTGACCACAGATTCTGGCACATTCCGACTTTAGCCAGACATTCACACTGACCACAGATTCTGACACATTCCGACTTTAGCCAGACATTCACACTGACCACAGATTCTGGCACATTCCGACTTTAGCCAGACATTCACATTGACCACAGATTCTGGCACATTCCGACTTTAGCCAGACATTCACTGACCACATATTCTGGCACATTCCGACTTTACCCAGACATTCACATTGACCACAGATTCTGGCACATTCCGACTTTAGCCAGACATTCACTGACCACATATTCTGGCACCTTCCGACTTTAGCCAGACATTCACACTGACCACAGATTCTGGCACATTCCGACTTTAGCCAGACATTCACTCTGACCACAGATTCTGGCACATTCCGACTTTAGCCAGACATTCACACTGACCACAGATTCTGGCACATTCCGACTTTAGCCAGACATTCACACTGACCACAGATTCCGGCACATTCCGACTTTAGCCAGACATTTACACTGACCACAGATGCTGGCCCATTCGGACTTTAGCCAGACATTCACACTGACCACAGATTCTGGCACATTCCGACTTTAGCCAGACATTCACCCTGACCAACAATTCTGGCACATTCCGACTTTAGCCAGACATTCACACTGACCACAGATTCTGGCACATTCCGACTTTAGCCAGACATTCACCCTGACCAACAATTCTGGCACATTCCGACTTTAGCCAGACATTTACACTGACCAACAATTCTGGCCCATTCCGACTTTAGCCAGACATTCACACTGACCACAGATTCTGGCCCATTCCGACTTTAGCCAGACATTCACCCTGACCAACAATTCTGGCCCATTCCGACTTTAGCCAGACATTCACACTGACGACAGATTCTGGCCCATTCCGACTTTAGCCAGACATTAACACTGACCACAGATTCTGGCACATTCCGACTTTAGCCAGACATTCACACTGATCGCAGATTCTAGCCCATTCCGACTTTAGCCAGACATAAACACTGACCACATATTCTGGCACATTCCGACTTTAGCCAGACATTCACACTGACCACAGATTCTGGCCCATTCCGACTTTAGCCAGACATTCACCCTGACTACAGATTCTAGCACATTCCGACTTTAGCCAGACCTTTTACCCTGACCACAGATTCTAGCACATTCCGACTTTAGCCAGACATTCACTGACCACAGATTCTGGCACATTCCGACTTTAGCCAGACATTCACTGACCACAGATTCTGGCACATTCCGACTTTAGCCAGACCTTTTACCCTGACCACAGATTCTAGCACATTCCGACTTTAGCCAGACATTTACACTGACCACAGATTCTGGCACATTCCGACTTTAGCCAGACATTCACACTGACCACAGATGCTGGCACATTCCGACTTTAGCCAGACATTCACACTGACCACAGATTCTGGCACATTCCGACTTTAGCCAGACATTCACACTGACCACAGATTCTGGCCCATTCCGACTTTAGCCAGACATTCACACTGACCACAGATTCTGGCCCATTCCGACTTTAGCCAGACATTCACACTGACCAACAATTCTGGCACATTCCGACTTTAGCCCGACATTCACACTGACCACAGATTCTGGCACATTCCGACTTTAGCCAGACATTCACACTGACCACAGATTCTGGCACATTCCGACTTTAGCCAGACATTCACACTGACCACAGATTCTGGCCCATTCCGACTTTAGCCAGACATTCACACTGACCACAGATTCTGGCCCATTCCGACTTTAGCCAGACATTCACACTGACCACAGATTCTGGCACATGTCGACTTTAGCCAGACAGTCACACTGACCACAGATTCTGGCATATGCCGACTTTAGCCAGACATTCACACTGACCAACAATTCTGGCATATGCCGACTTTAGCCAGACATTCACACTGACCAACAATTCTGGCACATTCCGACTTTAGCCAGACATTCACACTGACCACAGATGCTGGCCCATTCCGACTTTAGCCAGACATTCACTGACCACATATTCTGGCCCATTCCGACTTTAGCCAGACATTCACACTGACCACAGATGCTGGCACATTCCGACTTTAGCCAGACATTCACACTGACCACAGATTCTGGCACATTCCGACTTTAGCCAGACATTCACTGACCACATATTCTGGCACATTCCGACTTTAGCCAGACATTCACACTGACCACAGATTCTGGCACATTCCGACTTTAGCCAGACATTCACTGACCACATATTCTGGCATATTCCGACTTTAGCCAGACATTCACACTGACCACAGATGCTGGCACAATCCGACTTTAGCCAGACATTCACACTGACCACAGATGCTGGCCCATTCCGACTTTAGCCAGACATTCACAATGACCACAGATTCTGGCCCATTCCGACTTTAGCCAGACATTCACTGACCACATATTCTGGCATATTCCGACTTTAGCCAGACATTCACACTGACCACAGATTCTGGCACATGCCGACTTTAGCCAGACATTCACAATGACCACAGATTCTGGCACATTCCGACTTTAGCCAGACATTCACACTGACCACAGATGCTGGCACATGCCGACTTTAGCCAGACATTCACACTGACCACAGATTCTGGCCCATTCCGACTATAGCCAGACATTCACACTGACCACAGATGCTGGCACAATCCGACTTTAGCCAGACATTCACACTGACCACAGATGCTGGCCCATTCCGACTTTAGCCAGACATTCACTGACCACATATTCTGGCATATTCCGACTTTAGCCAGACATTCACACTGACCACAGATGCTGGCACATTCCGACTTTAGCCAGACATTCACACTGACCACAGATGCTGGCCCATTCCGACTTTAGCCAGACATTCACACTGAACACAGATGCTGGCACATGCCGACTATAGCCAGACATTCACACTGACCACAGATTCTGGCACATGCCGACTTTAGCCAGACATTCACACTGACCACAGATTCTGGCACATGCCGACTTTAGCCAGACATTCACACTGACCACAGATTCTGGCCCATTCCGACTATAGCCAGACATTCACACTGACCACAGATGCTGGCCCATTCCGACTTTAGCCAGACATTCACTGACCACATATTCTGGCATATTCCGACTTTAGCCAGACATTCACACTGACCACAGATGCTGGCACATTCCGACTTTAGCCAGACATTCACACTGACCACAGATGCTGGCCCATTCCGACTTTAGCCAGACATTCACACTGAACACAGATGCTGGCACATTCCGACTATAGCCAGACATTCACACTGACCACAGATGCTGGCCCATTCCGACTTTAGCCAGACATTCACACTGACCACAGATGCTGGCCCATTCCGACTTTAGCCAGACATTCACTGACCACATATTCTGGCACATTCCGACTTTAGCCAGACATTCACACTGACCACAGATGCTGGCACATTCCGACTTTAGCCAGACATTCACACTGACCACAGATTCTGGCCCATTCCGACTTTAGCCAGACATTCACTGACCACATATTCTGGCATATTCCGACTTTAGCCAGACATTCACTGACCACATATTCTGGCACATTCCGACTTTAGCCAGACATTCACACTGACCACAGATGCTGGCCCATTCCGACTTTAGCCAGACATTCACACTGACCACAGATTCTGGCCCATTCCGACTTTAGCCAGACATTCACACTGACCACAGATTCTGGCCCATTCCGACTTTAGCCAGACATTCACACTGAACACAGATTCTGGCCCATTCCGACTATAGCCAGACATTCACACTGACCACAGATGCTGGCCCATTCCGACTTTAGCCAGACATTCACACTGACCACAGATTCTGGCCCATTCCGACTTTAGCCAGACATTCACACTGAACACAGATGCTGGCACATTCCGACTATAGCCAGACATTCACACTGACCACAGATGCTGGCCCATTCCGACTTTAGCCAGACATTCACTGACCACATATTCTGGCATATTCCGACTTTAGCCAGACATTCACACTGACCACAGATGCTGGCTCATTCCGACTTTAGCCAGACATTCACTGACCACATATTCTGGCATATTCCGACTTTAGCCAGACATTCACTGACCACATATTCTGGCACATTCCGACTATAGCCAGACATTCACACTGAACACAGATGCTGGCACATTCCGACTTTAGCCAGACATTCACACTGAACACAGATGCTGGCACATTCCGACTACAGCCAGACATTCACACTGACCACATATTCTGATCAGTCGAATTACTATCCACATTTGACGTGAAGATTAACATAGATCAGAGGATTCCATAGAAATGAAGATCTCCATTGGTGAATATGCATGCAAAGTGATCTTGATCGTTTGATCCGGTACAAAACAAAGTCCGTACCGTCTGAAACACATATGATCAATATGAACGATTCAAACATGTACGTCACACGCACAGAAATAAGAGGGTGGGGTTTAAAATGGACCAGAGTCAAACGTTGAGTTGATAGGGGGTTCGACCGGATCAGAAAGGTGTCGTGAATAGAAGCTTCTTGCATACTCTCAGGTCCGACGTTGACAGATTAACCTTACAACATCAGCTGCTGGTGAGAAGATTGTATGTTCTCCGTACTGAGACTGTTAATTGGCAAGTCACAACTCCACCATCCCAAAAGACGTATAATACCAAGGTACACTTAAGGTAAAAGCTTCAGGAAAGTTATCTGGTATCAAGAATGGATTAAGCAACATTATACGACATTTTGCTGGTGTTGCTTACAGAACGAAACAAAACTAACGCCAATGAGAGCGAGGAAAGTGTCATGAGTAAAGGCTCACATCACACAATAAGATTGAACCGATGCAATGGACAAGAAGAGATAATCTGATGTAGATGGTAGCTGTAGATATACTGGATGAGTTCCTTAAAGCAGCGAATGGAAACATGTATATGTTATTGGTCGTAGATAACTTCTCTGAAAGGAGACACAGTTACACAATCACAAATTTTGGAAGCATCTAGTAAAAGTATTTATGAAGAAGGCCCAATATAAAGAATGATTGATAAGAAGCACTTCGCATTATAAAGATCAAGTAATCATACACATACACAAAAATATTATGTTTTGTTTTTTAAATACATTGCAGCGATCGCTTATGGTCATTATAGCAACGTCCAGCTTTCTGGTGGAGGAGGACCCCAGACCGCAAGTCAGCTGAAGAACCTGCCAACATTAAGTCCTTCGCCCCGAACGGGACTCGAACCCACGCAGTGAGAGGCCAAGCAGTCAGAGGAGTTACAAAAATAGTAATGCTTGCCCTTGACACATCGCTTTGCTCTTGATTAACGAAAACAAACCAGTGGATTTTTTTCTTTTATGTTCAGAATGACGATGCAGTTGCATTGATTAGTGCAGTAACGTTTAAATTGATAAGTGCAAGAATGCCAGCTGTTGTTGTTGTTGTTTACATTTATGTGCATAACACACATATATAGAAATTAAGAAACACTCAGGCGCGTGCCGGTACATACGCGTGTGCTAAATTAACAGATTTTTACAAACATGGATGAAACGTGTGTATATTTTAACTCATACCGTTTATTTTCTTCACTGTAGATAGATTATTCGAGCGTTATTTGTTTCTATTTACACTGGAGTATTTGTCTTTCACTGATTAAGGATTATATAAAGCACTGATGCAGCTTTCTATGCTTGTGCTCTTTGGAGTGTATCTTTTCTCCCTTTCTTGTGATACACTTCCATTTTCTTTTTAAAATAACAAATATTTGAAAGTATTTAAAAGATTTTTAAACCTATATTTATGCAAAAGAAAGACATTTCACTGTTTTTATTGCGATATCTTGAAAAGAATAGGCGATGAAGTCCAAGAACTCTAACTAAAAGGACCTACCTACTGTTTGGAATGACTCGGATATTAACAAACAAGGGAGACATTTTCCATTTCACCAATGTACTCCATTAAAGTAACTTCATTGAACACAAATATTATTTAAAGGGTTTCAACGTTTTTCGGTTGATATAAAGCCACTTTTAATTTTCCTAAAACCCGTTTGATCAAGACAAATATTTTGAAGATAGTTTTTTATTATTATTTCAAAACGGGTCTTTGGAAAAAATAAAGTGGCTTTATATCGCCCCTGCTAGGTTTTGAAATATTTAAACGAGTTTGTTTGTATACTAGATCGTCCGAGATTAAAATGTTACGACCGATGTCGTTATTTAAGATTTATTTAATGGCACGTTTACTAAACGACGAAATGGTGTAACAGAAAGAACAAGCCAGCAACAAACTAGTGCAATAATGTTTTATTTTAATAAACAATTAAAACTATGGCATAACAAAATAATAACAAATATATCAGACAAAGTTTGAGAATGCAAAATAAATGTTAGCTGACAGTTTATCCCTTTAGGAGGTGTCCCTTTCATAGTCCAATTATTAATCCAACGTCGAATAATCCTGAAGAGTCTTTGGTAAAATGTCCTCTTAGATACGCAGAGTTGAAATAATCCAAAGGTAGAACACTACACGAATGTAATATATATAATTCCAAATCCGACACTTTAATATTTATATAACTGTAGAATATAGTAAGTCCACATAAGTTCCAACACAGAAAGGTAGAAGCTGCAAGTATTTCCAAACTTTGTGTACAATCTTAAACTTAGATCGGCTAACAAGCCCTTATATAGACCCAAAGAATTTCTAGAACCCCGAAAGCTCCAGAACATTCTCGAAACCCAGTTAAAAATAAACAAAAGATTGTCTAGCATGGTCCTTTTTTCTTTCTAACCTTAAATGATGGTGTACAACTGTATATAACACCTCCACCCCTAAAGGAAAAAAAAAATGCATTTTTTTTTCGAATATTAAATTAAAAATAACTCAATTAAGAAGGTTTTTACAATGATACAATATAAGTGGCACATGTTAAACAGATGTTATATCAAAACATATGATATTTCAAATTCACACGATTTAGTGTTACAAATTACAAAATGCATTTAACAGATATATCAAAACAAACTGTATTTAATATAACACAATAACAGGTATACAAAGTTCAAAATACATGTAATTTTGTTAATAAACATGTTGTAATGGCATAGTGTGCTTCAGTTAACACAATTACATACGAGACAGATCATCAGGTATAACATTGTCTTTTCCTTTAATGTGTTTGATTTCTAAATCAAAATCTTGTAAGAGCAGGCTCCACCTTAGTAACCTTTGGTATTTGTTCTTTAATTTGTGTAAGAAGTTAAGAGGGTTGTGGTCACTAAATACAACAATAGATTTAACTGAAGAAGTTAATTACACTTCAAAATGTTGTATACCAACAATAAGAGCAAGGCCCTCTTTATCAATTGAAGAATAAGTTCTCTGATGTTTGTTAAACTTCTTTGAGAAATAACACACGGGATGATCAATACCCTCACTATCTGATTGTAACAGAACAACACCAGCACCGACGTCACTAGCATCAACAGCCATTGAAAAACTTTTACCAAAGTCAGGTGCTAAGGGAATTGATGCGCTCTTAAGTACAGCTTTCAATTTGCCGAATGCAATTTGACATTCAAAATTCCATACAAATGATTTACCTTTTTTGAGAAGGTTTGTCAAAGGTTCTGCAATGAAAAGTTTTAAAACATACACAATCCGGATCCGCCCCTGTGTGTATGTACTATTCTGTGTGATTCTTGCATGTAGTTTTAACGCACGAATAATTCCAGTGGCAGTTGAAAGGAACGTAACATGAGTTTTTTGAAAATGTAAATGTAATTATCTTTTGCCTCATTGTTCTGTGTCTGATGTGATTATATTGGCTAGAGATAAAGTGCTTTATGATGTTTTTTAGAGGGAAGATAATTTATGTGTCTCTCACTCACCCCATCTCAAGGTAAATTGAAACTATAATACATGTATAGGCGACTTAACACGACCTGAAAAAAAACAAGGACATCTATTATATGTGATCGTGTTCCCTTGAAGCAGTTACATTGCTGCCTTCACTGTGGATAGCATGCCGTGAACACCTGGCATGATACTACACCAAGTCACAGTATCATATCACAGGGTCGACCAGCCGTGGAACTACCCGTACCTTTGCTTGAGAGTTAGCATTGCAGTTATACATGTATCCCACTACCATGTTTAACGACTTTGGCATGTCGCGGCCCGGAATTCGAACTCGAAGCTTGACGTAACTTGAAGGTAGCTTGTAGTTAAGTATGGTTAACTCTTCCATTACGGAGGTGTAAATGATAACACTTTTTTCTTGCCACGACCATATTCAGTACTATCAACCTAAAGTCGCCGTCAGTAGGGCAATCTTATATCATGTATGTCAAGAAACTGCATGGATGTAGACAACTTGACACAAATGTTCACGTGTGATAAAACCCAGGTCTTCTTTTTTCATTGTTTCATTTATGTCCAAATATGATTCTAACAACGAAGTATATGGTATGGTTGACAATTTCTCTCTTGAAATTAATATGAACACAACAAAACTGTGGTTGGGGAAAGCAGGAATGTAACGGAATACTTATGTATGTGGGGGGAGGGGGAGGTGGGTGGATGGGGGGCACTGAAAACACTGTCAGTTACGTTTCAAGCTTAATTAACATATGCTCTAAGCATATTATATATATTGCCTTCAATTAGACTACATACCGGAAACACCAGACAATATACGATAACCAGCAATAATTTCTTGATTTATATTTTGAGCAAAGGTCTCAAGAAAAAGCTGATACAAGGGCTGTTCACTATATAACGAGACTGTGTTCATATCTTCTATTTTATACATTTATACGTCGTTCGCGTAGTAAATGTCGCTATAATGTTTTATCAAATTCATTTTCAAAATATGCTCCCGAATGCAAAACACATCTTTGGCGGCGTTCAGCCCACTGATTGATGACAATGTCTTCATACCACTCACGTGTTGTTGACTTTATTATACCATTTACGGCCGTCTGTCGGTCTTTCAGTGTGTCAAATCTTGCCCCATTTTACTGAAGTTTGATATACGGGAATATCGCAAAGTCAAAAGGTGCAAGGTCCGGCGAGTAAGGTGGGTGACTCATTTGTCTCATCCCGAGTACACCGATCTCCAGTTGCGTAGCGGAGGCAGTATGAGCAGACTCGTTGTCATGGTGCAGACTGAAATTTCTAATGGTATTTCCGGTCGCTTCTTTCGGAGTGCCCACTGTAGATCCCGTCTAAGCACCTGTTATGTTTTAACACAGAAAAATATTATAATAACGAATTACGAATCAAACACTATGTGATGTCTTTTTGTAAGTCTATTTTATAAAAAAGTGATTGATAGAACAATGTACGCGTGTGTAATTGTTTATTCTTTTGTTGTTTCCTTTCATTTTTAAATTTTTTATTAAACAAATCATAGTGAAATTCATCTACAATAAGCATATTGATTAAAGAAATATTTTTTTGTAAGTTTAAAACTAATACAAACCTTTGAATAAAAGTCAGCGTTCATAGTTTTTCCGACGAGAACGGGGTGACATAGAATCATGCCGCGGCAATCTGCAAACATAGCATACATCTGCTTGCAGGCCGAGCTGTTAAAACGAGCCTTCAGAGGGGGCGGGGAGCCAGAGCGTCTCCAGACTGGGCGAGTGTCTCGGGGTCGTGCAGATGTAGCAACGTCTCGTCCATCGAAATACCATCGAAATAACGTTTCTGAGTAAGTCTTCACCCTTCATCCTTACTCGCCGGATAAACTTCTGCGAATGCGACCCTTCGACGCGTCTCTCTATTTCGTAGTCTTTCAGAAGATGAGGGACCCATCTGACATGCACCTATCATAAAGAAAAACATACATGAATACACTGTATTAAGATAGATATGTGATACTGTTATCATTATTTTATAGCCTAAATACATGTCTTATTAAGTGATAAAAGTTAATGCAGACAAAATAAATGAATTCTTATTTTTCATTATGATTTTTATCTAGATACAAAAAAATGCCGATCTGGTTATATTTAAATTATTGAACTTCTATAAGAATTATTCAAAAGTATTATTTATTTAATATTCACTTACTTCTTTCATGCTTAAATCTTTTGTCAGTATGCGAAGCGCAGTTCCTAGCTCACATCAGCAATTTCGGCAAGCTCCTTCACCGTCAAATGTCTGTCCGTATCGAGCGCTGACTGAATTGACGCGACGTTTGCCGCTTTCACGGACTTCTTTCTGCCGGACCTATGCTCGTCATAAAGTGCTGTTTGTTCCTCAGAAAACTTTTTGTGCCATCTAAATACTAACGCACAACAAACAATGTCTTTCCCCTTAGCCTTTTGTAACATTGGAAACGTTTCCGTCGCTGATAAGCCTAAATTCATACAAAATTTTATGTTTGCCCGCACTTCAAGACTTTCTTGTGTCATAATTTTAACGTGACGACTTCATTTTTCAGATATAACGTACAAACTATTGGCGGATTTTTATGTTATTCAAAAATTAGTTATTACTTTACTTTATATTATAATGTACGTCTTTAAAATGCAGCATGGACTGGGGCGATCACGCGTTACTAATGTTTTTGGAATGATCATAATTTCTATGTCGCATTATTTTTTTCTGATCAAGGATAAGTAATATTTAATAATGATACCAAATTTTGATATATTTCACGTCAGAATAAAAATATATGAGGACAGTCTCATGATATATTGAACATCCCTAGTATAATGTGTATCTCGATCGACGATCAGATCCATTACCTTTTGTGCAACCAGGACCGAGCCAGACATGTTATCTCGTTAAATATATGCACGTAAACATAAACTGTGTTATTTGTGTTTCTGTCGTTTACTTACCTTCATATCTTAGCATAGTTAAACCAACGCTTTAAGGTGACTGCGGGTTGGTTGTCCCCGGGCTAGGATCGCCGGTTACGTCACAGTGAACCAATAAAGCGGCTTTTGCCTCTGTCATGCTAGACAAACAGACCACGTTCATCGCCCAGAAAGTAAGTCATTTTTCTTTGTCTAACCATATGTTTGCCTTTCATGAACTAGATCGCCATTTATACTTTCCTACAGAATTTTTGACGTTTTTGTTCCCCGCCAGAAATGAAATTGGTTATGTTTCTAGATGGATTACGCTATTCCATTTCTGAGCTTATACACATCGTGGCAAAAGATAAATAAGCGTTTTATAATACAACATTAAACATGTGTTTATTTTTATGTTTATTGTTTTGCTTCGACCCCTTTTGTATGAAATACTCATAATTTTATACAACCATGCAGAAACATGGGTGCATCGACCGAGAGAGAGAGAGAGACAGAGACAGAGAGAGACAAAAACAGACAGAGACAAAAAGACAGACAGAGAGACAGACAGACAGACAGATAGGGACAGAGAGGTCCGTGAAACGCACTATTATTCCGAAAATGCCAAGATGCTGCTACGGTAGTGAGAGATGCTGCGGTGGTGAGAGATGCTGCGGTTTGTGAGTGATGATGCGTTTGTGAGAGATGCTGCTGCGGTGGTGAGAGATGCTGCGGTTTGTGAGAGATGCTGCTTCGGGGATGAGAGATGCTGCGGTTTGTGAGTGATGCTGCGGTTTGTGAGAGATGCTGTGGTGTTGAGAGATGCAGCTGCGGAGGTGAGAGATGCTGCGGTTTGTGAGAGTGCTGCGGTTTGTGAGAGATGCTGCGGTAGTAAGAGATGCTGCTGCGGTGGTCAGAGATGCTGCGGTTTGTGAGAAATGCTTCTGCGGGGATGAGAGATGCTGCTACGGTGGCGACAAATGCTTCGGTGGTGACAGATGTTGCGGTTTATGGGAGATGCTGCGGTGGTAAGATATGCGGCTTCGGGAGTGAGAGATGTTACAGCGGTTGTGAAAGATGATGCAGTTTGTGAGAGATTCTGATGCGGTTGTAAGAAATGCTGCAGTTTGTGAGTAATGCTGCGGTGCGGTGGTGAGAGATGCTGCGGTGGTGAGAGATGCCGCGGTTTGTGAGAGATGCAGCGGTGGTGAGATATGCTGCGATTTGTAAGAGATGCTGCGGTTTGTGACAGATGCTGCGGTGGTGAGAGATGCTTCGGTTTGTGGGAGATGCTGAGGTGGTGAGAGATGCTGCGGTGGTGAGAGATGCTGCGGTTTGTGAGAGATACTGCGGTGGTGAGAGATGCTGCTGCGGTGAGTGATGATGTTGCGGTTATAAAAGATGCTGCGCTTTGTGAGAGATGCTGAAGCGGTTGTGAGAAATGCTGCGTTTTGTAGGAGATACTGCAGCGATGTGTGAGAGATGCTGCAGCGATCAGTGAGATATGCTTCAGCGGTTGTGACAGATGCTGCGGTTTGTAAGAGATGCTTCAGCGGTCGTGGCAGATACTGCGGTTTGTGACTGATGCTGCAGCTGTTGTGACAGATGCTGTGGTTTGTGAATAATGCTGCGGCTAATGGGAGATACTGCAGCGATGTGTGATAGATGCTGCTGCGGTTTGTGACAGACACTGCTGTTTGTGACTGATGCTGCAGCGGTTTCTCGGAGATTCTGCAGTTTCTGAGAGATGCTGCGGTTTGTGAGAAATGCTTCAGCGGCTGTGAGAGATGCTGCGGTTTGTGAGAGACTCTGCGGTTTGTGGGAGATGCTGCAGCGGTTTGTGACAGATACTGCGGTTTGTGACAGATGCAGCAGCGGTTTATGGGAGATACTGCGGTTTGTGACAGATGCAGCAGCGGTTTATTCGAGATGCTGCGGTCTGTGACAGATGCTGTAGCTGTTGCGACAGATGCTGTGGTTTGTGGGAGATGCTGCCGCGGTGTGCGAGATGCTGCAGCGGTGTGTGAGAGATGCTCCAGTAAATGTTGTCATTTAATTTTGATGTTCCTGGCTAATGTTTGAAAAAAAATAAGAAAACCTTTTTGGCGACCTGAATCATGTCTACTACCGCCTAACTATGTCCCTTCCGGTAAATGGATTTAGCTAACCAGCTACATACTAAGTCTTTTTTTAAAAGTTCCCTACCAATTTTGAAGCTGAAAAGGTAATAGGATTAGATTTATATGTTGTGTTGGTTGTGGTGGTTTTGTTGTTGTTTTCTTTTGTTGTTTGTATTTATTTATTTTGAATGTGTGTGTGGTTGGTGGGGAGAGGGTGCGATGTTGCTTGCGACGGTGTCAAGAGCTATGAGAAAGCTGAATTTCACTAAGGTGAATGACCTTTACCACTCGCAGCCAATCTCCATGCCTGGGACAAAGAAGTGCGAGTACAGTAACAAATATGTATGTCGAAGGGAACTTGACACGTCTTTTGTGTCTAGGAATGCTTCAAATGTTATTATTGATATTGCAATATTTTATCAAATGTTCAGTTGATTATATTGTATCATCCAGATAATGCATAAACCCCGTTTAATGAGAATAGATTTTGGCGTCAATAACGTAAAAAGAAGTCGTCGAAAAGAAGAACATATTTAATTTATGATAACTATTTAGCTAAACGTGGTGGAACTGTGACTGTTTGTCGCAGATTGAAATTCCGCACAGGTGGATATAAATGTTGTGACATTCTACTCATTTTCGCAATGGAATGCGGAGTAGAAACTTCTATCGCTGAACCGGAAGTTGATATTATTTAAATGGAAGCTCATGGTAGAAAAGTGGTTAGATAAATATCCAAGTGTTTATAGCTAGAAACATAGATGATCCAAATGCATTGTCCATGACCGAAATACTACAGTGTTTGCAATCATACAGAAACTTATCTAGCAACAATAGTATGAATCCACAAAATATTAGAGTCTACTTACTTTTCTCTTTGATATATTTAGAGTTTTAGACAGTTTCATCTTGCTTCAATTACAATAAGCCGGGAATCTATATGCTCATCGTCATCATCATCCTTAACAGCATTATCATCATCATTTTCATCATCATTTTCATCATCATCAGGATCATTATCACCACCATCATAATTACCACATTCATTTCAATTTTATCCTATCCTCTTAATTTGTTGGGTGTGTGATTTGTTGTTTTTCGCTGTTGTTGATGATGATGTTAATCTAATTCAGTGTCCGGAAGTAACTTAGTCTTGATGCCCCTTAAGTTAAATTCGACAAAGCAGATTTTAAACTGCTGACTATGAAGCTAAGCAGATAAATATATAAATCCCGCCATCTATCATTTTATTAAATTTGACACTAGAAGCAAGGCTCATTAGAAATGATGTATTGTCGCTAACAAACATATCCATCAAAATTAGTCATGATGCTGATCACTGAGACATTTCCTGACATTTCTGTAATTCAATAAATAAGGCAATACAAAACAATAAAACACAATACAATCATGTGCAGGACAATACAAAGCAATACAATGACTTGCAGTACAATACAATGATATGCAGTAAAATACAATGATATGCAGTACAATACTTACAATTCAATGATATGTGGGGCAATGCAATACAATGATACGCAGTACATTACAATACAGTGATATGCAGTACAGTACTGTACAATATAATGATATGCGGTGCAATACAATACAATGATATGAAGTACATAACTGTACAATATAATGATATGCGGTGCAATGCAATACAGTGATATGAAGTACACTACTGTACAATATAATAATACGCAGTACAATACAATGATATGCGATGCAATACAATACAATGATATGCAGTAAAATACTGTACAATACATCGATATTCAGTACAATACTGTACAATATAATGTTATGCAATACAATACAATACAATTATATGCCGTAAAATACTGAGCAATATAATGATATGCGGCACAATACAATACAATGATATGCAGTAAAATACTGTACAATATAATGATATGCGATGCAATGCAATACAGTGATATGAATACACTTCAGTACAATATAATGATACGCAGTACAATACAATACAATGATATGCGGTGCAATACAATACAATGATATGCCGTAAAATACTGGGCAATATAATGATATGCAATGAAATACAATACAATGATATGCCGTAAAATACTGTGCAATATAATGATATGCAGTGCAATACTGTACACTAATATTCGGTACAATACTGTACAATATAATGATATACAATGCATGCAATACAATGCTATGCAGTAAAATACTGTGCAATATAATGATATGCAGTGCAATACTGTACACTGATATTCGGTACAATACTGTACAATATAATGATATACAATGCATGCAATACAAGGCTATGCAGTAAAATACTGAACAATATAATGATATGCGGTGCAATACAATACAATGATATGAAGTGCAATGAAATACAATGATATGCAGTAAAATACTTCACAATTTAATACGAATCTTGCACTAAAATAATGCACCTGTACACGTAATATAGAAATCATGCAACTTACAATAAAAACATGAGGGATTGTTCTTGTTGAACATAAACAGTATTTTATGGATCAAAACAAATAAATCATTCATTATAAACATGATATATTTAGTTAACAAAACAGTTTCTATTATAATACATATTTTCTGACATGCAATATTATCTGAGTTTCCATTTTAATAGTATAAATTATATGTAATATTAAATGTAGTATTACATGTAGTATGGTATATAACACATATTTCTGTAATATTTAGAGCTCATAAGACCAGTCATACTTTGTAGCTCAACTAAACTACAATTTGTGAATATTCTGGCATCTCTAACTATATCTTTGTGTCGTACTCGTGCTAAAGATATATCCAGGGAATACATTTATTTTTGGTTAAAGATATTCTATAATTTAAATCGGAATGTCTGACGATTTTTCAAAGGTAAGTAAATGTTTAAATAAGTGCTATTATGATTCAAATTCTATTGTAAGATATCTCTGTTTTAACAGACGAGTTTATTTATGAATTCATTCATTCCAAACTGCATGTTATGTGATATGCCAAGTAATTTCAATAAGTGGATTCAAAGTGTTACTTGTAACTCCGATCCCAACTTTTCTTTACTTCAGTAGAAAAGGCAGTTCTAAATTATGAATGCAAGATTTTCTTTGTAATAGTGATTACGACATATCTCTACTTCAATAAGAAAAACGGTTCTAAACCATGGGTGTATGAGTTTTTCTTGTCAGACATTCCGACATTTCTCTACATCAATAAGGAAACGGTTCTAAACCATGGGTGTATGAGTTTTCTTGTCAGACATTACGACATATCTCTACTTCAATAAGAAAAACGGTTCTAAACAATGGGTGTATGAGTTTTCTTGTCAGACATTCCGACATTTGACTACTTCAACGAAGAAGGCAGTCCTAAAAAACTTGACCAGTTTGTGTGTATGTACATAATTTAAAATTATATGTATATGCTCTATCACCTTATCCGCATAAATGAACTGTTCACATAATATACACGCATACTGATTTATATTGTATTTATTTGGTGGCATATAGGTCCAGTCGGACCGGGTGTATATTCATGTGAATAATATTTTGTCTATTACATGGTTAATTGTAACATATCTCGAACATTAATATACATTGAATTAATCTCTTACTCAATAGATGCAATGTTTTGCCTGTCGCACCGATTCCGAAATTTCTCTGCTCTAATAAGGACGGCAGTTCCAAGCAATGGATTCATGAATATACTTGTCATGCCGATCTCGACAATCCTCTATATATAAATGAATGTAGATGGATATAGTGGGAGGTATGTTTGCTTGTCTGTGACCTGGTTATTTATTTATTTGAAAAATTATTCTTTATTTCCAGTGAAGGAGAATAGAGCTTTTTAAGACAAGCAGCCAAATAAATTCATATCATGATTGACCAATCAACAAAAGAAAGATACGAGCAATGTGTTTTAACTTTAGATGACATTTATGTAATGAAATCAACTAATAGTTTAACATATAAGTTATTTATTCCTACAATAGGCCAATGGCCCATCAGTACATAAGCTGTTTTTACAAACGAAGGAAATTGGTCAATGACACAATCATATTGCATGTAGTTAAATGTAATAAAACAGACATGTGCAATCTATAAAAATGATGTAAAATGTCTAGTAACAAAATCCCAACATAGGCCTATACCCTGCAAAGCTCGCAAGAGTCAGACAAAGGCAATTCGTGAAGATCCAGATCAGTCAGTTCCGGTTACACTCTGTCTTACATAGATATACTCTATTTGTTTTCTTCAACAATACATCTTGTTACATATGGGTTACTGTTCTATTAAATACATTAAACAACTGGTCGTTATAAGCAATTGAATAATGATCACCGTTAAGCATTTGTACATTAAAGTAGAAACCGACGACCTGACTTCATTTAATTTAACTATCGAGCCAATTAGCGCATGTTAATGTCTGATTTGTGCACATGACGTTTATTCCTTAATTCGCATTTACATGGAACGATATCCGGTTTACTACATATTCTGGTTATTAGAGGCAATATTTAAAATCATTTTGTTGTAGTTCCACAATGTTTGATTTTAGCACAAAATTAAACAATTAAAATTGTCCAACTTTGACCAGTCATACCAACTTGTATTTCACTTGTATAGGTCACCATGCTGAACCAGGTGTTTAACGGGGATCCGACAGATGCAAATGTCTCAGTGAAGCCGGTTAACAGTGACACGGTTTGTGACCTTGACCTTACTCCAGCTGGTCTAGAGCCTCGAATTGGGACTGGAATTAAACTTGATGTGGAAGAACAGGAATTCTTTCAGTATGACGTGCACGAGAGTCCAAATGTATTTATGGCGTTTGCTATTTCAATGCAGGTAAATCGTCAACTTCCTTGTTGAATCTTGTACATGCGGGCACGTCAGTGTGTAAGATTTGCTCGTTTATGGCTTATGTTTCATAAATGAGAATAATAAGAAACGAACACAGTTCTAAGAGAATATTATCAAAATGTTGTCTACACCACTGTATAGACCCTTTCAGTTACTCGCCCTAAGTCAAACAAGAGTTGCGTCCCGCGACCGGATATGACGTCATACGAGGATTGAAAACAAAAAGGCTATTATAGTATTTATAAGCGGATTTTTGTGCTGTTTTAACGTAAGTATGTGCTTTATTTATTTTTTAGAAATCAGAAAATCAACTTATTCAAAGACAATGATAATCTGTTTTAATTTACAGTAAAAAAAAATAAGAATAAATCAGGAAATCTGGGAAAGTTTGTCTTTTTTCCAGACGAAGTGCAACTGTCATACCAATGAAAGTAAATAATAAAGGGCTCTTCAAAATTACTTAAAGACCCCTTGAAATGGTAGCTGGAGTGGGAAATGGTATTTTATAATCGCATGTATCTCTTGTATTAGATCACGCATGATCCATGCTGCAGAGATAGCTATTTTTAGATTAGTTATGGGATAACGTTCGCTCTGACGTTGATATCTATTTTTAGTAGACACCTCTATCATGCTTATTTATATATTTGGGAAGAATGAACATTAAGTATGTTTTTTCCATTTTGTACTGTATACCAATATAGGTAGTGTTGAAGATTGTCTTTACTTAGACTAAAGTATGAATTTTTGCTGAAATTAGGCCCATATACTGCATATTCCCCAAAGCAGGGGTAATATATCATTACATGTATTTGATATAGACAAATTGTCGGATACCACCTTTAACATAGGGGTCCTACTGAATACCGAAGACACTTGTTTACCGAAAGATACCGAAAGAGACTTTGATTACCGAAATACACTTAATAAATTGACATTAAAGCATAATTTGCTGTTTTATTGAGTAAATATGTCGAAATAAAAGTATATTAATTAAATGCCAAAGATTCATTGTAATAGAAATAAGCTTTTGATAGTTATAAGACATTTTACAAATGCAGTGAGAAGTACACAAACATGACAAATACCATTTAATTGGTAACATGACAGTTATTATACTGTGGTTGTTTTAACTAATACAAATGTTTAATGGTTGTTAAAAAGAAAGAAAGACAAATTTGTGTGCATGTTATTTTTTTTTTTTAACTGTTTTCATTAATAGTTAATATGATATGTTCGGTATAGTTAGAACATTGTAAAAATCTTGTTGTGTAAAGCAATAAACACAACATGCATAAGCGTTATAGTATACATAAGATGCTATTACTTATGCCTTTTTTTGTCTGAAGTCATTCTGAAAAACATATCAATGCAATGTTGTAAAACAATCAAGTACAGTTAACAACATTTAAGTTCAAGAAGAAGACAATAAATATATATATATATATATATATATATATATATATATATATATATATATATATATATATATATATATATATATATATATATATATATATATACTTTGATACTGTCCTTTTATTTTGCCGAAATATACATGTATATCCTTATACAATCAAAATACATTAATGCATTCATATCAGGAATAGCTGGGCAGAAAATAACACACTAAACTTAAAAAAGGCAGTGAAAAGATAGCACGGTTTTATAAAATGAATACAAATAATAACCACATGATGAGAATCTGATGTTAATGTCGGTGCATATTTAATGCGAGGGCCATTCAGCTGATTGTCATATCCGGCTGTCAATGCAGACATCTAGTTATATTTGTAAAAAAAACAAAAACAATTTTATACAGACATCTAAACATATGTAAACAAATAAGTTTAGTTAAACTGAACCTATTAGCTGATTCTGTATAGAAGGCTCTGTAAAGTGATGTCAAACTCATATATGCAATACAGTCAAGACAACATGAAAAGAGAACAGGATTGCATTGGACTTTTGTCGGTGCATGTTTAATGCGTGGGCTGTTCAACAACACTTCATAAAGAAATCAAACATACCCACACAATCGCTGTAGTTTTCTCTTTCACTGATGTTTACGTTTTACGCGTATTCAGCCGAAATCGAATAACAATCCTCGTATGACGTCACCAAGGGGGAGGTAATTGAAAACCGATAATAACTGAAAGGGTCTATACACCACTGCATAAACCACTACATACATCACTACATGCACCACTGCATACATCACTACATACACCATTGCATACACCACTACATACGACACTATATACACCACTACATACACCACTATATACACCACTAAATACACTACTGCATACACCACTGCATACATCACTGTATACACAACTGCATACGCCAATACATACAGCACTGTATACACCACTGTATACACCGCTACATACACCACTGCATACACCACTACATACACCACTGCATACACCACTACATACACCACTACATACACCACACTACATACATCACTTTATACACCACTACATACATCACTAATATACCACTACATACATCACTACATACACCACTACATTCACCACACTACATACACCACTACATACACCACACTACATACACCACTACATACACCACTACATACACCACTACATACACCACTACATACACCACTACATACATCGCTACATACACCACTACATACACCACACTACATACATCACTACATACACCACTACATACACCACTACATACATCACTACATGCACCACTACATACACCACTACATACAGCACTACATACACCACTACATACACCACTACATACACCACTACATACATCACTACATACACCACTACATACGACACTATATACACTACTGCATACACCACTACATACACCACTACATACACCACACTGCATACATCACTACATACACCACTACATACACCACTACATACACTAAGCTAACTCTTATCATGCTACGTTTCCAAACAAACAATAGTATGCTATGGAAATGGACGAGCAATTACATAAAGTGAATACATTAGTTTATGTACATTGAATTGTAAATGCAAGATATTATTTATCAGCGTTATAACAACATAAATTATGAACAGCCATAGTATTAATAGGCAATAAACATTTTTGTTTGCTGTCATTGACTTGAAATATTAAAATTCTTATCAACGAATCCTATTATGTACTGCGATTATTAACCCTTATAAAACATTTAATTGTCAAACTGCAATAATTAAATTATATCAAAGTTGTGGTTTTTGCATTAAATTGTTCGACTGTAATATAAAACGTATGTCGTAAAATATAACGATGTTGGCAATGTACATAAATACAACATTTTTATCTCTTTTTCAAACGTGCAGTGGTAATAAGAGTGTTCTATTTTATTATCATTATGTCCGTGTATCCTAGAAATAATGAGAAAACTTTTTCTGCTGTTTCTTATGCCCGATCCCATTGTATACAGGGGCGTAGCCAGGGATATTGTAAAGTTGAAGCCCACACCAAAGGCGTGGGTCGAGTGCCGAAGGCACGAGCGGGGGGAGAGCACGAGAGGGGGGCAGAGCCCCCTTCTCTTAAGAAGAAAATTTTGAAACTTTGGTGCAATTTGGTGGCATCTGGTGGCATCTGACCTAACCATATTGTTATCCAAATAAAGGCATTTTTAGGTCACATTCCTGATTTTCATTTACATTAAACCGTTATCGAAACACAAAGTACGACAACACAAGTGCAGATTTCAACGTCAATTTTGTTTTTAATTTATATGTACAATGGGCCGATGATTCTCTACTCTCTGAATAGAAATGCAAGGCGTCGTGTCTTCCTGTCCGCGAACTCGTTGATGACTCGCTGCACATCTATATCCACATCCTTGTAGGCGTGCATCAGTGCCAGAGAAGAAAGCCTTTCAGTTTTCATTGTTGACCGCAAGTACGTTTTTACCCTTCTCATCACGCTGAACGACCGTTCAGCTGTTGCCGTGGCAACAGGCATGGTTACCAATATTGCCAGACAAACATAGATGTTCGGGTAGAGTTGCGAGTTTGTAGCCTTCAGGGTGTCGACAAGCGTGCCTGGTAGGAGGTTGGCTGCAATCGTCCATCTTGCCTTCCACCGACCGTTTTCAACATGAAACATCCCAAAATCGTCAGCTGGCAAGTCGTCTGCATATGTCTCGTACACTTGTCTAGAGATGAGATCCGTCAAACCATTCAGTTTTGTTGGGATGAAATATTCTGCACGGAATCTTTCTTCATTTCCCACCAGGCGGTCTTGTAGTTCACTCGTAATGTGATCTAGAAATGGAAGGTACAGAGCCCTCTTCCAGTACTCGTTTGGAGTAGCGGCAGGTACGTTTGGGCAGTGCTGCTGCCTCGCAGCTCCTCTCGGTACGGACGGGACCTCATCCACCTTGGCAGCTAACTCTGTGGCTTTGTCGAACAGCTCATCAAACGCCATCACATCATTTCTCTTTGCATTCAAATGATGCACAACAACCTTCGCCTCGGATACAGCTTCGATTAAGTCAAACGACTTTGCCTGCAGCATGATTGACAGAGGTTGAACAATTTGTAAGACGTTCTCTACAACAACAAGCGCAATAAGGAAGTCAAACTTCGCTTGTAAACACAACATGTGTAAAACCAAGGCCTGCCTGTGCAAGAAAGCTGCTGAGATCGTTTCTATAAATAGACACAGTGTGTATACATGTGTGTAGCATCTCTGAGATAGTTTCTAGTATAAATAGACACAGTGTATGTGTAGCATCTCGTAAACAGAACGTCAGGATAGCAAATCTTGTAGCTGTATCATTATTTCCCAAACTATGAATTTTTTTTAAAAAGACGTTTTATCTATTATTTTTTTTTCCTTTGTTTTCAAAGGCATACTTGCCAAAATGATGTTGAAGCCCGGGCTTCCAGGCTTCCGCCTGGCTACGCGCCTGGTATATGCTATTGCACACTATTGTCAGTTTATGACAGACATCCCGGCCTCATCTTATAATTAGTCACGAAGCAAGAGTTTCGTTACCTTACGGACATGACATGTTCTGCCAGGTTGTGCTAACTACTTGAGGCTCGTCACCATTTAGTTGCAGGATATTGTTTAAATTGACATGTCAAGCTTCATTTGTGGGATTGTTAAACATAACATTCACAGTTAAATCCGACCGAATGATATATGAAGATGTCACAAGATACTAGGGATGTAAATCGAATCCCAAAACGATATTCGAATATTCGGAACGTGTATTCGAATCATATTCGAATATTCGGAACGAATTTATATCATAGTGGCATATAACGCGGTAATTTTCCATTACATTCAATGTGTTTATTCTTTGTAAAATGTTTATTTCTGACCAAAATTTACATTGCTAGCCTTACTTAATGCAGAAGCGGCGGTAGATTTATGATTTTAGCATAGCATTTAATTTTAAAACGACGATTTCTTCTTTTTGAAATACAAACGGCAATATTATGAATCCGCCATTATCCTGTTTATAGTGAAGGACCAGACGGGCCATTTCTTTACTTGGTCAGCGGTAGTTTGCAAGAAAATACTGTCAGTGAAGAATGCCAGTAAATGCGTAAACAATGTTATTGCTACTTAACAATTATTCTTATTCTTATTGAAACTCTTATAAAAACTATAAAGTAACCAATCAATGTTAAGATGACCTGCAAAGTCCCGTATAATATATACATTATTAATTAGTCACCTTAAACTTGGGTGTCATTTTGTTACGTGTTGTACTTCGTGTAATTTTGTGAAATTAATTACTTATTTGTATTAACATATGGCGCATTTAAGGGGCTACTTATTGATTTAATAAAACCATATCATAATTTTATTAGATGAAACTGTACAACACATGCAAAATAGCTTACAATTTTAATATTTTACTCTACTTACCGCAAACAATGTATAACAACAAACAGTCAATTATGTTTTGTGAACTAATCTTATAAAATACATAAATGATTAAAGGCGGCATTTTCAAAAAGACAAAATGCGGGGGTGATACTGGATTGACTGTAAGACAATTAGGCAAAACCACGAAGGTTTTATGAAGGAAAATCGCTCAAGTGTACAGCCAATTAACGGTCTTGATTGGTTGGTGCTCGGATTGATGTTTAATTGTGATTGGCGAATGTCGCTTAGGGCGTTAATCCGAAGCCATAACATGTCAATTAGAGACATTTAGTTAGCAATACACAATCGCTCAAGTGTACAGCCAATTAACGGTCTTGATTGGTTGGTGGTCGGATTGATGTTTAATTGTGATTGGCTGATATCGCTAAGGACGTTAATCCGAAGCCATAACATGTCAATTAGAGACATTTAGTTACCAATACACAAGTGACAATTACGAGCCTGCTCGCCATATGCCTATGTTTGAAAGGCGAATGTAAACAAAACCATTTGATGACGATAATTACTGCGATTGGCTAGTGTCAAGATTACCTGACTGTTGATAAATTGATGAAGTACCAACCAATATATATATAAAGAATGATTAAAATTGTAAGCTCGTGAGTTTTAAGTGTGTTAAGTAAACCTTTGACGAACAATTAAAAAAGTATGTAGATTAACATTTTTGTTATTCGGAGAGAACGAAGCAAAAACAAAGAAAAGAAAATCGCGGTGACATAAAATGACAGATGTCGCGGTATTATATAGGAATTAAATAACAAGTATGAAGTAGAGTGACAAAAACAGAAAGTGTTTGCAATTAAAGTTTTTTTGACAGGGATCTAGTTGTGCTTTCCAAAAAAACAAAAGACGTTCTCAGCTTCTGGTGGACTGTTATCAATAAGTATAGCCTTATATAATGTATTTATTACACACTATCCCGACCAAAGCTGGGTAGAGTCAGTGTTACGTAATTGCTGTAGCTAATTGCCGCAGCATTGAACTAGCATGTGTGTTTATTGTACGTTGGCAACTGTTTCCACAGCTGAATGGTGATGTGGGTGATGTGACTAGGTCGAAGTGGGAGAGGGGGCAGAGAAGGAGCTGTGCGCGGTAAGGTGATTTCATGCTGTTAACCAGATGGCAATTCGGTATCAGGAGACATGACCCACCCCCTCTATCTTAGAGCGAACGCGATAACATATCGCTAGCGTCTTAAGTCGCTGGGGACACTACGATCAACTAAAGAAATGTCTTTTCAATGTTCCTTCGAACTTAACAAAAGTGGAATAAAAATTATAAAATATTCGAATCCCAAAATCTCTATTCGAATAGCGACTTGATATTCGAATATTCGAATATTCGAATATTCGTTAACATCCCTACAAGATACGTCAGAGAGCCAACGCAAACCGGGTCTGAAAGTTCACCATAACGGTCTACTTGAGAGCGTTGGCGGAATGTTGGACGAACCTACCAAACGACAGTTTGATGAGTCAACGAATGAGACAGACAATCAGATTGACGTCACAGATCGGTTGGTACAGATACACTTAGATTTAGATGAACCGGACTTATTCACAATTGACGTGGACCACAGACAGCCGTTACCACTGGCGTTTATTTTCTCAATGCAGGTTTGAAACTTAAAGTACCGTACTGATTTGAAAGAAAGAAAAACATAACAGCGGTTTGTGCTAAAAAGTTTTTAACTTGTCACAAATTCCCAATAACTGCTTCACAGAAACTTCCGCTAGTTGACCCTTTAAGACTCTGACCATATCGCGTTTTCCAAAATATGTTGCCTTGAACCATTCTTTAGCAATATCCAATTTTATAATAAGAATATATGACAAAGTCCTATGAGTATTGCAACATATACCAAACTCCGAAAAGGCACAGAACAAAGGTATTTCACATGCAAGCCAAGCGAAAAGTAGGAACAAATTTGTGATGAGTCATTTAAGGGAAATAGCAAACCCGACAGTTACCGCCTTGGAATGCTTTCGAGAACCCCAGATAATAGAGATGAAAGTAAAACTGCTGTTGTTTTCTAAATGGAAAGAATTTCTTGGCTCAAAGCTGTCGTTTAACCTTGTAGGTTTTCGGGAGTATTACACTCCCATCTGCCTTTATTTCGTTGTTGCTGATAACGTGAATTTATTCTCATACCTGACCGGAGGTTAGGTGTGTACACGGGGAGAGGTCAATCTTGATAGCCTCATTCACTTTCCCTTTAATGAACACATCTTAAGATGTTGCATTTATTTATTTTAAACGTTTCCAGGCTTGATGATATGATTCTAATGTTTACACAATGTTTAAATTGCCTGATTTTTGGCTTTTCCGTGTTTTAACCTCGTATCCAATGTAATGTAATATGACTGTTTCACTGGTGCAATCAATTTTGCAGTTTTTACACTTGATGTGGTATATAACACCACCTTTCTTCAGCTTTCTTTTCAATCCGATCTTCGAAACCAGACTCCAGAATGGATTTGAGAGTTAATAGTTCACCATTTGTCTAAGAACGCCCTCCAGAACACCTAAGATACCACGTACAAATCGTTTACAGATGTTAGTTTTTCTTTTTGTTGCAACTCTACTGTGTCCTTTTTCTTTTTTAGATTTCTTTTTAGGCAGCTAAAGGAACCTTTCAATTTGGCTGCATGCACCCCTTTGTCCTTATTTGTTGTAACTCCAGAATTTGCTATGGGCCCCATGGTCCTAACAACTGATCGTGCATGTTCCAGGTGTTAAATAGAATCAAAATTAAGATGTTGATCGGTGTGTGTGAACTTCTTTTATACGGTCATTTTGATTGAGCCATCATTCTATACAGGAATACAAGAGTCTGAGAAGGACATTTCCAATTTTCCTCTTGGTCGGATTTAAAACTCGATATGTGGGTCTACTCTATGGAGGTTAAGTTCAACTAGGCTCCGTATGGACTTCAAAGGCATTTTAATATGGCGCATACTTGTTCTCAAACTTTTTTTCAGAAATTTTCACGCTTTACAGTCTGTTTATAGTTGGAACTACTTTCATCTGTTCACTGGACCTTGCATATCTATCGTATAACTACATTATCTTGCAACGGGTTATAAAATAGAAGTGACTGCCTCGCGCGTTTGTTTTCCAGATCTTCGCAACTCAACAAAAGTATCATCATTGCTGTTTGCTTAAATGCTACATGGGATGTTGTTTTGACCACTAACAACCCTGTTACTGGTGAAATGGATAGACAAATGTGTATGACATAGACGAATAGCCAAAACTGTCTGGCATAAACGGATAGACAACTGTGTCTGGCACAAACGGATAGGCAAAGGTGTCTGAGACAGACGGATAGACATTGGTGTCTGACATAGACGATACAGACTCGAAAAAACCCCAAACATATACAAATATCGTTCTAAAGACACGTCGTCTATATACAAATGTCGTCAGTCGACAAAGATGTCGTTTGGTGAGTAAGATGTCTGAACCAGCAGTATACCTTATTATCAGCATCTGCTCTGCAGCAGATAAAACATTTGCTGGGAGTTACATTTCAGGACAAAAGTACTTGGTAATTCAAGAATGTATGGCATTGTGTTTGGTCTAAGAACACAGATTAACAATCAACAGTCAAAGCACGCGGAATCGAGACCTGAGTGGCAGACCTTGAGGCAAAAGAAGATAGAGCCGAACAGTATAGTCACCAGAACTATCTCTAAATCTCTGGTCAGCCGGAAGTCTCTGACGTGCTGAACGACATTTACAAATATCATTTAGTTAAAAAAGCGTAAACAAATCGAAACCACTTTACATTATAAGGGGTATATTCCGGCCTGGAGAGATAATTTGGCCTAGTCTTCGCCCCAAGGTATAATTTGGCCTAGACGGTGTATTCCCGTGACCGAATAATATAATCTGGATAAAGGGTTAATTTGACCTGTGAACCGGTATATCGCCTTTGTCTCTATTAAATCCAGTTTATGGACTAGTAACCCATTTCCTATTTCCGACAGCATGTGTTGATGTCACTCTCTCGGTCTCTCTCAACGTCTCTCCTTGTGGCAGACATTGTGTGTGCCCGGTCTGATGACAACTATAAGGCAAGACTCCTCAGTACCACCATGTTTATATCTGGACTGACCACCTTTCTACAAAATACCATCGGCATACGGTAAATGGCAATTGTTTTTCATATTATTTTCACATAATAATTTTAGAAATTCCCTTTCTGTTTTTCCGGACAAATGCAATTAAACGTGTTTATGTACCCAATATTATTGTGTGTATGTTTTATTTACAATGTCCTAAAGTTTCAATCCAACGGCAGCATACACAGTTATGTGATGATGAATGGACACAATGCTATAAATAAATAGTAACAGATTGCCTTTTTAGAATGTAATGAATAGGCGTAAGCAAATAATGTATTCGTATATCCAGATCTCTGTTGATGGCTGTCTGATCAGGACCTATACTTATGCTTCTTAGACTGTGTGAGAACATCTTGATATGGTTGACACAGTTAGTAAAGTACTATGAATAAGGTTTGTGTAATTCAAAAATTACAATTGATAATGGTTAAATGCGATGTTGTTCAAGATTAGTATATTTAAGTATGGTACATTGTAAGCCGTGTGTACTCTGTTCCGTAAAGACTGCCACTCTACCAGGGACCGGCGGCCACCTATGTCGTACCGCTCCTCGCCATGTCGTCCCTACCAGAATGGAAGTGTCCTGACTCTCCACAGAGTAAGTGGTCTGAGGTCTCACAACAGTTTCTCTATTACCGCGGCATTCAGAAACTAAAAAAAGTAAATTTTATTTAGTCACATCACTTGTAATCATTTATTGAACAGCTTGCAAACCATACCACGTGAATATTATCAACACTTTTAATAATTTGTGCAACCTTTAACTATTCTAGATAAAACGTTTTTTCTTGAGGGGGCTTTAATTTAAAAGTGCAAGACATGGACTTTCTATTTGATATAACAGTTATTCTTTATATATTTGTACACACTATAGGAATATCATTGTTCATATATCTACATATATATATATATATATATATATATATATATATATATATATATATATATATATATATATATGTATGTATGTATGTATATTATAATATAATGGACGTGTTTTTCCTTATGACAGGAATATGATCCTCATTCATCATGTATTGTTACCCTTGTAATAACAAGGCTAAAAATATCATTATTTATGCATATATTTGCCTTGATGCATAGAATGAAATGTAAATTATTCTGAAAATAGCAAACTGTGATGTGTATTCATATGCAGAAAATCCCCCCAAAAAGATACTGGTCTGGGTCTTTAGTTATATCTTCCACCCGTATCTATGACATTACCAATAAACTTAATGTCCTACCTTGAAAATATATTTTCGTTATAATATTCTTTAATCTTATGATAATCTAAGTCTTATATGAAACCCTAAAAAAAATCGTATATCCTTTAATTGTTATCGATCTTGCTGCTGTTTGGCGCACTATCCTGGGTAGAAAGGGTTCATCAAAATACAATACGGCTTGGACTTGTTGGACTGCTACCATTCACACTGAAGGAAGTGATCACGGTAACGATTTTGGTATTATTTTAGTATTTATGTTTTTACCAAATGTGATTATATCCAGGTTTAATGTCTGCAGTTTCAGGCAACATGACAGATATCATGAAGGGAGATGTTCAGCGGACTATTCTCAAGAACACACACCGGGTATTGTTATCATTATATCCAAGGGTCAATGTCCGTGCGTATTAAATAAATAAACATGTCTGTATATGTGGATAGTGCCTTGTTTGTACGGAGTTAGTGTCAGTTATGAATTGTGTGCATTCTTTATTCTAAAAACGGATCTGTGCATGCGTGGTGGTAGGTGGGTGGGTGGGGGGGGGGTTGCATTTGAATGGCTGCTTACTGGAATGTATGTAATGTGTGTAAGCAGCTGCCAATGACCACTGTACACACATTGCGACTTTTATCCTAATTATTTTTACCCTCGCAAATAGGTTTAAAAATTCAGAGCAGTTGTTTGCTTCATATGAGTGTAAAGGTGTCTTCATGCCTGACTCGGCATAAGTTCTGTACAGATGTCATACCACAAAACGTGTCTTTGTGCTACAGTGTGTACCTAGAACAATACACACTGTATCAAAAACGCGCTCTAGAATTAAATTTTAGGCATTAAGCCTAATCATTATTATATTTTGGCCGCTGTTGTATAACTGTGTCACTGAGAGTATTGGCTGTCATGATTGAGTATTCATGACATCTATATATGGTGTATCGTTTATTTGTCTATGTCAGTCTTTCTGCACGTATCTTTCTGTGTGGCTGTATCAGGGTGTCGGCCTGTATTATAACATCGCTCTGTATTTTCGGAATTGTCATAATTCTATAAACATATTTTAAATTTTGATGCCAATACTATTTTGGGACAAAATTCTAATTTGATGATTTCCTATGGTTGTCGTTCGCCTTTGGTAACATTTTTATCCTGTTGGGTGTTTTAAGGTTATTTGGCGATACTATTCTGAAGGTATTGTTTGCTTATGTGATCATACTATCCCACGAGTGTGATTCATTTGCGGTGAATCGCATATTGGTAACCATTCCTCTTTTATTTTGGGGTGACGTTTTTACTTGTTTGTTTAGCTGGAGGGGAGCCTGATGATTGCAGGAGCAGCTCACATGCTGATGGGTCTGTTGGGTGGCGTGGGCTTCCTGTTGCGGTTTATTGGCCCAGTGACAGTGGTGCCAGCCCTCACAATTACCGCCCTGTACGTGTACCAGGCCACAGTCAAGTTCGCCAAGATACAGTGGGGAGTCGCCTTCCTGTAAGCTAAACTGCACAATATTTCTTCTTCTTCACCATATGGCTGTAAGAGTAGTCCTCATGTAATCTCTCAACCCCTCACTTGGTGGATTATTGTCCCGTCCAGGACAAGGACATTAATGTGGGAGGCCCTCCAACTGATCTGCATAGCAGCAGAATGCAACCATAAATCTGAGAGTATTGCATTTAAAATGTTTTACAATGCCTGACATTATGCTATCATAGGACTGTAAAGTTTCTTTTCTGCTGTGACCATAAGTCTGTCGTTGCAATGAATTATTATTCATAAAAACAAAGCAAATAATAATAATAATAATAATCATTATCATCATCATCATCATTATCATCATCATCATCAATCATCATAAAAATAGTTATAGTATTAATACAACTATTACTACTACTACTACTACTGCTACTACTACTACTACTACTACTTCTACTATTTATAATTATATTAATACAACTTTAACTAAAATTACTACTATATGCGTGTGTGCGTGTGAGCGTGCGTGTGTGTGTGCAACACGACGTTTATCTTGTCTTGTTGTGTTTTAGCCCCACTACCGTAGCGTTAAACATGTCTTGTTGTGTTCTAGCACTACAGCCGTTGCGTTTATCCTGTCGTTTTACCTGCGTCGCTACAGCACTCCGCTGCCCGCCTGGCGACGAGGGCGAGGTCTCTATATCAAATGGTACCCAGTCCACAAAATGTTCTCAGTAAGATGTGACCAGTTTATGTAACATACCAGTTCTGCACTTATGATTTACGTATATTATGAGACAAAAATTATTATATTTTGGTGTATTTGGTTGAAGGATATTCTTTGTGCACAAAACATACGATATCATTGTCTGCTGTTGTATTTTGCCCATTGTCATAAGACATAAATGTGCATGTATTGTCGAGAAAAATATTATCAATACAGATATATAGGGTATGTCTTCAAAACATTACCATTGACGCCTGGATGTATGATAGAATTTGTACAGCCTCAAGTACCAACATGTGGTATACAACAGAAAGATATACCGTTTGTGTGAAGGTCCATCTAGGTGTCTTATATTTTAATAACAAAGAGCCCTCGTTATTAGCGAGATGATATATGATTTTAGGTTATTTGTCGCAGAAAAGTAAAGAAAATCACATAAAGTAGGTTATTCTCCTGATGCTCAAACAGCCCTTGTACATGTTGTTTTGTTTTGTTTTCTGAATTATTGCTTGCAAAATAATATGCACAATTTTACCAAAATATTGGACATAACTGCAAAGCTAATATTGCGATGTACAACTGTTAAAAGGTCACGAAAAAGGTCTTGAAGAGGTGTTGACGCACATTGGCTACGCGTGTAAGTTATCGTACCTCCTGTTGCTCAAACAAAAACTAAAACTGTCCTACCACGACCTGTCTATCTAGGTCCTTATAGCGTGTCTAGTGGGCTGGGGTGTCAGCGCAATTCTGACATCTGCAGGGGCCTTCTCCGATGATCCTTCCAGTGAACAATACCATGCTAGGACCGACTCTCGGCTCGATATCATCACCCAGACCCCATGGTTCATCTTCCCATATCCAGGTAAGTGGATATTCTCTAGAAAATAAACATGCTCCAGTGGCGTATTAATTTCTGTTAAGAAGTCAGGCACTTAATTGAGTAAATTTTCGCACGCTTTAAATGTATCTGTCTGTGTACGAGTATGTTTCAGCGTGACTGTCTTACCTCACTTATGACCTTCTTAGATATGTTGGCGCACGGCAAGCCCGGACGAATATCAAGCAGGTCTGCATTGGTAGAAACTACCCATTGCATCAGTATGCTAAGAAACACATAACAGACAACATATTTACACTGAGCGCTGAAGTCTGCCCCCCTACCAATGTAGACTACGTTTTTGTCAATGGTATAGTACACATATCCAGGATTCTCGTTGATCCTCTTTGTTACCACAGAACCTATTTTAGGCTACATACAACATACCTTTTATCATTTAATTGCTTTTGTTGATCAAATTTTGGCGGCTGTAGCGGAGTGGTTAGAGTCGCCGACTTGTAACTCCACAGCTTCTCACCGCATGGGTCCGGGACCCAGTAAGGACGTGGACTTTCATGTGGAGAGGTCGTCCAGCCGACCTGCGGTGCACCGAGAGTTCTACTCATATATGTCTGTGATCTTCCTAAACCAATAATTAGCTGAACGACGCCAATATGACCATAGATATGTCGGGGCGAGGTAACAAAATAAATTTTGGTCACTACAGGTCAAGATGACAAAAACGCTAAATGCTTTAAAGCGTCACCAACACCACGTGTCTTTGTACAAATATTTCTTGCTAACTTTGCTCTTCGCTACAGCTTAGCTTGTTAATATTACATCCCGGACCTGTTTCAGGCCAGTTTGGTGCGCCTGGCTTTGACACTGGTGCTCTAATCACGTTCATTCTCGGCACTATCAGTTCAATCATAGACTCTATCGGGGACTACTACGCATGCTCCAAGGTCTGCAACGCCCCGCCACCTCCCTCACATGCCGTCAACAGAGGTAAAAATAGTTGTTGTCGTTGTCGTTGTCGTTGTAGTTATCTATCATTTAAACATTTTACAGTTTTACTCTCAGTGCAAATCTCTTTTGAATGGTGACAACCACTTGCAGGTATTCTGATTAGTGTAAATGAGACAATTGAACATTATATATCTACTGTATGGCTATGTAATGAAAAATGCGGTAATTGTTTGTATACTCACACATTTGCTGTTTCACAGAATCTAAACAGTTGGATACAAAAAAATCACTGTCGCAAAGCGAAACAAGACATGGAAACAAGTTAAACTAAATTGAATATTTAATGATTTTCATTAGTAATTTAACAGTTTATTGTGCATTTTGAACTGTATGTCTTCGGCATTTATGAAAGCACATGGCAATTAACTAAGAAAAAGTTACAATAAGAAAATGAAAGTATGTATTTTTTCACTACACACGTATGAACATATATACACGTACCGTGAATGCAAGTACATTTACCATCGGGATGTAGCAACTTAACTAGCCTAAATAAGGAAACATGTAAAGACTCGTTTTTCTGACAAATTTGTGTAAACAATTAAAAAAGAAGAACGTCGGTAACGTACTTAGAACCCGTGTTATCAGTGTTTTGAGCCGCAAACTAAACTCATTTCCCCCCATATACAATTGTGTTATCAACACTACATTTTTTATAATTTCATAAGACGGTCTCTTGCAACGAAACCTAGGTACATAAACATGGTACTAGGTACTTGAACGGTGATGTACCTTTTTAAACTTGCCGAAATCTGATCCGTGACAGAGTGGTTAAGTCTCAGATTTGAAACTCCCCCGAAAGCTTATCTTACACCGCGTGGGTTCGAGTCGCGGTCAGGACTGGGAAGTCATCCATTCGACCTGCGGTGCGCCGGTGGTTCTACCCGGACATTAGTTTGGGATCTTTTACCCCCAAACACTGTACTGACAGTTTATATCTGTGTGTGTGTGTGTTTGTCTGTGTGTGTCTGTGTGTGTGTGTGTCTGTGTGTGTGTGTGTGTGTGTGTGTGTGTGTGTGTGTGTGTGTGTGTGTGTGTGTGTGTGTGTGTGTGTGTGTGTGTGTGTGTGTGTGTGTGTGTGTGTGTGTGTGTGTGTGTGTGTGTGTGTGTGTGTGTTTGTATAGGTACCATTCGGAGGACCCTCGTAAGAAAACACACCAACAGAGAGAGGACATTTTTCAAAGTGAGGTCTTACATTCGGGTCCTCTGATTGATTTTCTGGATAGCATATCCTCATGAGGTCTCCTATTGAATCTGTGAAAATTGAGAGGTCCTCATTTTGATAGGTTTTATAACCTTCCACACACACATTATACACAATTTACTAGTCAGTGACAAAATCACGTGATGAGAAGTGTAAAATCACTACCAATCAATATGTATGTCGCATTTATTTAACTAAATGATGTTATGAGCAATCTGATTGGTTGCTTACAATGCGCACACATGTATCGGTGCGAAATGGGGCTTATTTCCGAAATGTACAAAGTACAAAATGGGGTATATATCGCGAAATAGATATTTCGTATCACACAGAGTTTTGTTCTGTTAATTTAATTAATGATTTTATGCAGAATTTTTTGAAAAATATTACCTCATTTTATTTTATCTCATTCTTATTGCAGTAAATCATTTTAAACAGCTTACATTTACAGTACTGTGTTTCTTACTTTGCTCGGTCCTGTTTCGATCCCTTCGTGAATTGACTCCAGTAATAAGCCACCATCGTTCCGATTGTGCAGCGTTGTTGCTCTTTGTTTTGCAAGTCCTTTAAGGCACCATCAAAACGCATACAACAAACTTAATTAAATGAACCTTAAAATTTACTTATTCCTAACCTGGTGGAGTGTGAAGTTAGCAGCCTAGGTTGCCTAGCAGCCTTAAGTTAGCGACGGATGAAGTATAAAAAAAATCTGAAACTATCTGAAAAGATTTATATTTTCTTTCTAAGGACACTACAAGCTTATCGGAAATAAAATGATCTTGTAGTATTCACTGAATCTTTCCGGTCGTCTGGGCTGCTGGGACTTGAAGTTAGCAGACTAGCAGACTGGCAGCCTAAATTTAGTGTGTAGAAAATGAAATAGGGAAAGGGTCTGAAATGCATACAAGTCCTTTCTAAGCGCACTAGACATTTGACTGCTGATATGCTAGCGTCATGTCTTAACTTGTTTCGTTAAGCGGGAAATTATAAAATACCGGTACGGTATCCACACTGTTTATAAATAAAATAAAACGTTTGTCCATTTCGCGAAATGGACTCCATTTCGCGATTTCGCAGCCTCGACCATGCCATTGTCGCCATTTTGGATCTCCATATTGTCGGTTGATTGAGAGACGTCTCATTTGTTTACAGGTAATAGAGGACTTTTATTGGATGCACAAAATAAGATGTAATGGCGTCAGGAAAACGTGCAGTTGGTTTTGTTTTCGCTAAAACATATGTGGGTTACGATCAAATTGTTGACTACTGCATGTTTCACAGCTATGCATGCCACTCAGATATTCGAACAAAAAAGGTTTACTTATTCACGCGCAGGGAAGCTCTGAAAGTATCAACGTTTGTAAAAACTGCTAATATCGATGCAGTTTTTGTTAATATTCTACAAAATGGGTATGAACAAAGGCGTGCGATCTTTTTTTATGTTGGTTAATTTTTAGGCCTGCGATCAGTTAGTCACATAGGGACCTGGTTTTAGCAACAACAAAAAACAAGTAGGCCTACTTAAGACCAGACAAAAGATATTTTCCTCATCAGTGAAAATCCCTTATCTTGGCAGCCATCTTTGATGGTAACTTCAAGGGATATTCATATGAATTGTATAGAAGGGTAAATTATATTTTCTTGTAATTTCTTTATTTGTGGTCCGAAAATTAAAAGCTATACACCATTGGAAAGCTCTTGAAATTCATATTTTTAGAATACAATATTTTTACAATTGATAAATGCACACAGAATTAATACACAGAAATAAATAAAACTATTGGCTCAGACTTAAAACAAAATGAATGTAGTGTATCATTTTCGGTTGTATTTCTTTAACCTTTTAAAGTATCAAAATATAGTTTTGATATTTAAAATACTTTATAAAAGCTGTAAAATTTGATATAAAATCCAGTAAAATAGACTGAAAAATAAAAACACAGTGGTGAGTTTAATACAGCACATATTTCCCGATTTCAGCCTGCATTAGCTTCTGCCCACAAAGATGGCTGGAAACTATCTATGCGAATGTCAGTCGGTCAGCCAGACATGTCCGGTATTTTTGCTTGTTGACTGACGAAAACTTCTGTTATTGTCGGACAGAAAAACCGGTACAAAATAACAGCCATCACCGTTTCATTTCTGGAAAATTTACTTTCTGTTTCGTGTCCAGTGCTTTTTTTAACTGAAATATCATGATTGTTCTGCATGTTTTTATCTGTGTGCCACTAAATGTAAACCCCGATACGTGACTGTTCCGGAATATTCGTAAAGCTTTCGGGTCAAGGTTGCTATAATTCCCATAACAATCATGGCGGTCAACGTTAGATGAACCAATAAAAAATATTTATTTTTTTAATTTGCTGACGATTTCATTGAAGAATTACGGAAGTAAATAGATGAAAGTTTCAGTTCAAAATGCATTTGTGATATGATGAAAATGCAGAATCATTGAATTATGGCGCAAGGACTTTACGATCGATGCAATGGTGATATAAATGACAAAAAAATAAGCACATCAAATTATTAAACTCTGCTTTGGTGGTAGTGATAAACCTTTTATTATCATTGAAGGGTTATGAATTAATTTCAATGCTCACGCTGTCAGTCGACATTATTGCCATTTGCAATAATTTTACGCAATTATCGATTATTCGAAAGAATTGGCGGTAAAATCTGGCGCTTAAATTATTGTCTTAAAAACGAGAAGAAAATTCAAGCCAGTTTGCATTCTAATTGCCCGCAGCGGTCGCCACATGTCTGATAATTAGTGCTCGTTAATCCCCTAAATGAATTAGCAAAGTGTCACAAAAGATAATCACATTGCTTGCGGGTAAATGATCGAGATTATAAGTATCTTGCATGGGTGTGAGGTGAAGATGGAAAAATCTGTCACCGAGGGTGAACTGTTTTTGCGGGAACGAGGCTTTGTCGAGTTCCCACTAAAACATTTCATCCGAGGTGACATATTTTTCCATATTATCTTAACCGAATGACACATGCGAGATACTTTTTCTTGCATACCTTTTATTGTTCAACATTTGCATATATGTATGCTGTCTAAATTTTTGTTTCCATATGCTAAAACGTTGGCGTTAACAAATCTAATTTTCTAAATGACGTCACTAACTTAAATATATGACGTCAAAATCTGTTCACTTGACTTCACTCATGTCAGCATGCGAATCGTTATCTTTTCCCTAGGGAAAAGATAAGATTTTTCCTTCCTCGGTAAAACAAGCGGAAATACTTATCCGGTATGCAAGAATAGTTGAGCAAAGTGTACAATCAGTACACTCCGGAGTCCTAGGTTGTTTCGGTTGCTATTTTTAGCTTATAAGAATTCACCTATATTATGTTTTAAAGAAACTGTAAATTAATTAAAGAATTAATCCTGTGTTATTTTTCTAATCTAATTTGGGCCAAAATCTGAATCCATTCTTAAACCAATTCCTAATACTTTACCTCAGATGAATCAGATGAATGTTTCGCGGTACAAATTGTCGATATTTTTACCATGAAGACAGGGATACACATGTAATACTTCATAATTTTTCATAAAATGTGTTTGATCAGCAGCATTTGCTATTCATAGCTTTGTTAGTGTTATTTCACATTGCAATTGTCAACTGGTTTATCAGTATTGACATTTGCATGGGTGCAAGTTTTCCGGCATATGCCGGAACTTCCGGTTTTTCCAGGACGCCACGGGCCATTTTCCCAAATCGTGCAAATCCGTTGAGATTTTCAGAGGGGGGTAGGGCGTATAGACCTACTCCTGCTCTGAAATTAAGTTCGTTTCGATTTCAACCACGTAAACAATCTCATTGTCTATTTTAAGAATTCATTTGCATGTGCTTGTTTTCAACCTTTTCACGGACTTTACCATGTGATGTACGATGCAACTTCGGACAACTGACACTTAAATGTCACGAAAATAACGATTCGTTAATGAGCTTGCCGGACTAGACCGGCCAGTGCCGAAAATTACCAAATACGCCTATCTGACCTTCACAAACATAAAGATTGGCTGTCTTATTATAGCAACCCAATGAAAAAGCGCGTTCTGAAATGCGGTTTGCGCGATAAATGTGTTGATTATAAGAGCAAATTTGATTCGCTGTCTAATTATAACCGTCCAATGAAATAAGCACTTTCAGACGAATTATTATACATGGAGGACGTAAACAACATTGATATTAATAGAGATAGAAAACAAAATATTGGAACATGAAGTTTTTACCCGCTGGGTATGACATCAAGGAATTAGAAAAAGGATCAAAGAACAAATGCCGTTGGGAATGGTTATCGGAAGTAGACACAGCTGGCGATAAATGCAGATTTGTCACTCATTTTCGCGACGTCTATGTTTGACATACATGTGTACCTTCAGTCTTGTTCTAAATCGTCTGTACAAATGACCCATTAACATATAACTAGGTTTTTAGTAGAAAATTGATGTGAATTACATTATTTTTGTCTTAACATTTTAATGCAATATTTGTATGGGTTGGTTAAGACTACCTTGAAGGATGAAGACCTTTTTTGGTAGGCCTATACAAATCACAAGTTTACATAGCTGTATATCCAACTGATTTTGTCATCAATAGTTTGAAACAAGTGAAGAATGCCTAAATGTTAAAGATTTTTAGTAATTATACATAAAGCTAATTGTTTTGTTTTAGGTTAAGTTAATTAAATAATACTTAAAGGTTTACCTTGATAACTAGGGATTTTATCATAGACTTAGATAAAATGATGTGAATAATAAAACATAAATGATTATAATGCTATTTTACATGCATGCAGAAACAATTCGCTAAACTTAGGCTATTAATTTTTTTTTCGAAAATTTTGTGGCTATTATTTGAAAACAGCCAGTGTGAGCACTGAATTTGATTATGAATTTATTTGTTAATTGCAACAATATCATTAAAGTAAATCTGTAGATGATTTTGGTACATTTGAAAGTGTGGTGTGCTTTATAGTTGAAAGAAGTGGTAGGTAATATTTTAAGCCGATGTCACAAAATACAGTTGACAAAATTGCAACAGGCAAAAAATTTGTTGCGACAGGTAAGACTTTTGTGTTTACCTGTCGCAATGTCCTGTGAATGGAAAACAAGTTTTCGCGTACATTATATTATAGAAAGGGTGTGCAGCAGCCACAGATCCAATGGATATCTGGCATGGTGACTGGATTTAGGGGTACTGCATTCTGTACTGCACTGCTCCAAACCTAAGAAAGCAAATCTGAACATGCTTGGCTTCTATCATACTGGCATCTGCAATAGACGGATTGATCGTGGACAGGTCCAGAAATGTTTTTTGTATGTTATGGTCAGTATGGTAACATTAAACATCACCCCTAAAACAGACTACTTGCCAGATATCCACAGGATTAATAGCTGCTGCACACCCTTTCTATAATTTAGTAGTAGATTAAAATTTTCAAGACAAAAATCTAGAGGTGTTTTTATTGCTCAAACCAGGTCCCTGTGGTTAGTGGTGGGGAGTGAGGGTAAATGGAGACATGTGATTTGGGTTAGAGAAAAGTCAGTCAAAAGCTTGGGAAATGATTTTGTAGTCTGTGACTGGATTAGTGCCACTGCTGATTTATTGAATGTATTATGTTTTGGCTTGTGACACTTGTTTGCACTGCAACTCTTGAGAAATAAAGTGTTTACTAGATGGAAATGGCTAAAAGGTTTATTATTTTATTTACTCTGCTTTGATATAAAAGATTGCAAAAGAATATGTGCATCATGTACACAGATTCCAAAAAGAAAACACTCTTGTTCTTCAAATACAAGTAAAAATTATTTCTATTTTTAAAGAGCATATCTTAAATTTTCTGATATATTTTGCTCAAGCAGAATGCAGTTGAAGAAACGTTTAAAATGGCTGCGTCCACTCTTATTTGTTTGCCAATATTTGAAGTAATTTTAAACATTAATGAAAAGGAGAAAAATATTCAAATTTGTGCATAGTGCTTTTTTTTTAAAATAATGGCCAGTATTATCACCTCGGAGGTTAAAATTTTACTGATTTTCTAATCCTGATCAAGGTTATCATGAAATGGTCATTATCAATCATGATTTAAATGATTCAATATTGTAAGTTCACATGTATGCAAATCCTCAAATCATATTTAATCTGTAGTTCAGAAACTTTAAATAGACCTTCTTCATCAGCCAAGAATTCCCTAGATTATAATATAAATAAACAAAATGAAAATTTATCTTCAGATTCTGAAATGAAGCCACCAGAAAGAAAGAAACGTAATGGTTTTCAAGGGGCAGAGTGGCCTAATGCAAAAGGTTAGTAATGTTCATTAATTTCTACTGTCTTATTCTTTTTAACTGCCTGTCTGATTTTGAAATAATCTTATGGTAGTAACATAGTACAGCTTGTATCTGTGACGATGAACATAATATCACTACCGCTACCATACGTTCTCTATGATAATCATGTGTATTCCGATTAAGGCTCCCAACATTTACACATGTAAACAGTAATGTTTCGATTCTGGGCCATAAAAGTTTACAGAATCTCAAACCGTTTAGACGAACAGCCACATGATTATAAGGGCGGACAAATATTTACTGAAATTTAGCAGTCATAAAAACCCTGATTGGATGTCAAGATTTTCCACAGGGTTTTCATTACATTTAGCTGCTCAATCTCAAGGGTCATTTTGATAAATCTTTAAGGGAATCTGACAATTATTAGCAAAAATACCCCTTATTTATGGAAAAAAATGACCCTTCAGCTAAAAATCATAGGGGTCAAAATGAGGCTTTTTGGACATTTCAAGTCAAAGGGTCTTCTCTCAGGTCAAATGGAACTCCTAGATATATTATTCAACTTGAGATTAAGAAAAATCTGATTATTTGCATAGTGCACTACTGGTGAAAATAATAGTATCAACTGACATATTATGTCCTTGAATATAGGTGACTTTCCTTTAAAAGCCCTATTACATGATGGCCTTGTCTGTAGGAACCTTGCTGATAGACCTTTGCACCAATGTAAGTTCTGAAAAAACATTGTTTTGTTACATTTTAGAGTACCTAACATACCAAGTGAGCGAAAATCCATGTCCAAGCTATCTAAAGGTCAAAGAGTTTGAAGAAAAGGGTGAGTCTAAGCTTTTTAATTCAAAGTAGTGGTGGGAATTTGCAAAAAAAATGATTGAAAATTGGTTGTGGTAAAATACTGATTGTTGAGTGTTATTGGATCATATTTATTGCTTAAAAGAAACTTACTTTGTAAAGTTGCTATCAATTTTTGTGGTATATAAATATTTTCTATTTCGCAAAAACGTTAATTATGCTCCCAGAAAAAATTCAGGGAGCATATAGTCGCCGGGTTGTCCCTCCAGGGCTTTTTTTCCTTCTATAGCAAGGGCCGTTTATGGGCGCCTTCCCCTCAGAAAATTTCTTTAAAATCATGCAGTTTTCCCCAAAAAGTAACTTTACATCAGATTTTTTCATTCCCCTTTATAGAAAATATCATGCTATTTTCCCCAAAATTATAGGGCATGGGCCCCTTCCCCAGTCAGTAAAAAAAGCCCTGCCTTCCATCAGTTTGTACGTCCCGCATTCGTGTCCGGCCCATTACTTTGTTACTTGAAGTCCGATTTTAAAATTATTTCACAGAAATGAACACTATAATGAGATGACATGCATGCAAAATTTGGGTCGCTATCTTGAAGGTCAAGGTCAAAGCATGACCTTGTAGCAAAATTGTGTCCTGCCGATAACTTTTCTTTGAAGTCAGATTTTAAAATTATTTCACAGAAATGATCACTATAATGAGACATGTTGCGCACATCATTTTGGTCACTACCTTGAAGGTCAAGGTCACAGCATGACCTTTTAGCAACATCGTGTCCCGCCCATAACTTTTTTATTTGAAGTCAGATTTTAAAATTAGTTCACAGAAATTATCACCATAAAGAGACGACCCGTTGTACACAATATTTGGGTCGCTACCTTAAAGGTTAAGGTCACAGCATGACCTTTTAGCAACATCGTGTCCGGCCCATAGCTTAATTATTTGTTGTGGGATTTTAAAAAAAATTCACAGAAATTATCACCATATTGAGACGACATGTTTTGCACATTTGGGTCGCTACCTTGAAGGTCAAGGGTTACAGCATGACAATGAAGCAAAATTGTGTCCTGTCCATAACTTTGTTACCTCAAAGCGTGTTATTTCTGTGTTTTCTATTTCTGCGTTTTTCAGTTACCATGAAGGATAAATTTCTGCAGTTCATATTGAAAAGATGAAAAAATAACAAGACTGTTATGTGTAAACATCTAATGTAACAAATGAAAGACTGTCAATATTACTTTTATTAGTTTATTTTATCAAATAATTACTAATTAATTATTTATCAATAGATAACAGCTCAACTGTCAAACAACGTTTTAATTGAATGTTCGAGTAATGTTTGAGCAAATATTGCGTTTATGTAATGCGTATACGATAAAATTTTATTAAAGACAATTGTTCCTAATTATTCTACCCTCTATTGTAAAACGGAATATCTCGGACATGGTAACTCTGGTGATAATAGTTTTACATGAATCATTGAACATGATTTAATTATTTGCGATTTAAATTTTTGCTTGGATATTCTTTTGCTGGATTTATTTCTGCAATTTTATAAGACCTCAGAAACGCAGAAATATTGCACCCGCAGAAATAACTCGCTATACAGTATAGTTGGATAGCACTACCCCGTTTTCAAAATTCACCTCAATAGTTATACAACTAATTTTTTTGTGACAAAGTACCCATTCGGGGAGCGTCAACCGTCTTCAACAGTCTCTAATGTTTAGATAATTAAGTGTGAATATGAGATACTTTTAATACTGTAAATAAGATTGCCATTAATTTAAGCTTTGTCATGCACAAACTCTCGTTTCCCATCTCAAAGGTCATGTCAGAGCTTGTCGGCCAAAACTTTGACATGCATTGAGCCTTGTTTATGTTTGGCATGAATGTTAACCTCAGCGGGATGGAGTGTCAGGCAAAACTCCAGTTTACCATCTCACAGGTCAAGGTCTAAGTTGTGGGTCAAATGTCAGATGTGATGTCAGATCTTGTCTGGCTCATAACTTTGACATACATTAAGGTATCTAGTGTATTTTTGGCATGAGTGTTAACCACAGTGAGATGGAGTGTTTTGTGTAAAACCCTGGTCCCCATCTTAAAGTTCAAGGTCATTGTAGGGGTTAAAAGTCATGTCAGAGCTTGTCCATCCTATAACTTCGACATGCGTTGAGCAGTTTTGTTAATATTTGGCATGAGTGTTAACCTCAATAAGTCATTCTAAATTGCATGTTACCAAGGGCCTCGACATGTTGCCAACATGTGTCTAGTTGCTTTTATATTTTGTGTGCCTATGTTATGTTTTTCTTAGTTTAATAAATATGGAAAACTGCCAGGACTGGTAGCCGACATGGAATAAAGCCACCATTTCAAGTTATCACATTTTGAGTTATTGCAGTTCCACTGTAGTTACAGACCTCATCACATGATCTCTTATAATTGAATTTCATGTTTCAGGCCGTGGTGTAGTTGCCTCAGAAAATATAAGAAAGGGTAGTTTTGTTGTTATGTACGTAGGAAAAAAAGTACAAACTGAGCCGTCAGGGGATGATACGTACATATATGAAATCAGAAGAGGAAAACGTTTTTGGTAAGTTTGAGAGAAAAATAGTAGCATAGCTTTTGGTTCTTGTATTACATTGTTTCCAGTGACTTACACACCAACAAAATTTGCAGTATAAGGATATTTTGCTATCTGAGGACTTAAAATTGAAGTGTGTGGGGTTTAAAAAAAATGCATGAAACTCGATGGTTTCCAGATCTTTTGAATTATGATTATTCTAACTAAAGTTTTGTGTAGAGGGACAAATTAATTTGCCATTGTCCTTCGGTCTTCCATCAGTCCATCCTTCTTAGAATATTGTTTCGTTCCAAGCTCTTAAACTATTTGATGTATAGTCTCAAAACTTTACATGAATGTTGGTCAGCATGTGTAGTTTGGGTTTCATGTCCCAGTTCATTCAATATGAGTTATGGCTCCTTATTGTGTAAAATTGTCATTTTAGTGTTGTCACGCCTAGCTCATAAAGACCTAGTCACAAAGCTTGACAGGAATTTTGGTTGACATTTTGTAGTTATGCACCTGGGCTTTGCATCACGATTCATTCAGTCATGTAAGACTTATGACCTCTGACTTGGTAAAAACTTAGCCATTTTAATAATGTGTAGCACGTAGCTCAAAAGTATTCATTAAACCTAGCATTACCAAAGTTTACACAAATTTTTTCAGCATGTGCAGTTGTGCACCTGGCGTTTCTCATCACACACTTTCTTGTGTTTGAAGCTTTGACAATAAGGTCAAGTGAGCTATATAGGGCTATCATTGCCTTTTTTGTATTTAGCTCTTTTAGACTCTTCTGGAATTTTCTCAGTCTTATTTTTTCTTTTGTCATTATAGGATTGATGCCACAGCTGATGATGGGTCGTATGGGCGTCTCATAAATGATGACCATTTATCCCCAAATCTTCAAGTCAGAATGATAAAAGTTAAGAAACAATATGTACCAGCATTTTTTGCTCTGCGTGACATCACTTCAGGAGAAGAAATTGTGTATAACTATGGAGGTGTAGACTATGCATGGAGAAAGGTAAGTTTTAATTATAACAGCCCTGTTAATTCAGTTTGCTCGCAGGACAAGTTGAAATGAGGCTAAACTTGCCCATTAAAATTCTAACTTGCCCATGGATTCTAATTAACTTAAACTGCACAATAACTTTCTAAAATGTGAAATAACCAAATTAAATCTATCCATATTGAATTTCTGATTTTAATACATCAAATGATTCAAACTCGGAATTCCAGATAAGGAGATTTTTTTTTTATTTTACACTTAAAATCTCTAAAATATTCTTTAACTATGAAAGTATGAAAGAACAAATACTTAGGAAATAGAAAAAAATATCAGTCCTGTAACTGTACTAACTATTTTTCCTTGTACTGTTTATCTGTTTACTCCCATGGTTTGATAATTGGGGTAATTAAATTTTACCAACATTGTTGAAACAATATCTGGAATGCTGAATTATATACAACTGTACATAATTTAAAAACTCACGGAAATGTAACTGCTGAAAATGTAAATGTGAGGACCAAAGTGTAAGTCCACGCTTTTCCAAATGTCCTCACTCTGTGGGTGGGTGTAGAGAATTGATATTAAATTAAAGTCTGATTTTTTGCTCTGACAACTGCAGCAAAGCATTGACACCTGCAGGTGGTGGTCTTATCAATTAAGCCTTTTGGGAAGTGAAATTTTCTGGATTTGGTTGGTATCAGAATTTAAAAAAAATAAAGGAATGACATTTATGCAGTTTCATCAAAATCGGTGTATTAGTTAAAATATTTCACAGTATGTATTTTCCAATGTTGGGAAAGAGTAAACGGCTTTGGAATATTGGGTAATGCAGACAGTTTTCTGATAATGGGGAAGAACAATGAAGTAGAGTTTAAATTTTTGGGAAAATAAATGTTTTTTAAAAAAAATTTGGATACTGGGGATTTGCCAAAAAAATTCAGCCCTAAAAAGAAGGATAAATATTCCCAAACATATTTATATCACTCCTCACAATTAACATCTTCTTTTCTGTACCCAATTTACAGCATTTACATGCTAAAATTCCAAATCCCAAGTTCATGGTTTGCATTACCCAAAGCAGTGAGAATTCTGTAGACATTACAGGCAAATTTATGGATGTTCATATGAAATCAACTTTTCAAAAGTGTTATATCTTGAATACTTTGCATTTTACAATCATTGCAATCTTAAGCAATTTATATTAATTGCTGTGTGCATGTACTGACAGAACAAATCACCAGATGGTGAAAAATCAAGTACAGGTATGTATAAGGTTAAGTTATACATTGTTGGAGTTTAAAATGCGTTCTTTAGAGATAGCATCAATTTAATTTAACAATGTATCGCTGATTTTCTACTGATAAGTACTCATACCTATTTTGAAACACTTATGTGTAAATATGGCTGCCATCGTGGCTGCAAAGTTGAAAAATGCCAAATACCATAGTTGCCAAGTGGAATGATAGCTTGTATTGCAATACGAAGTAAAATACATGAAAACAGTATGGATATTTTTATTTATTTCTTTATTCATTCAAGACCAGTATCCATGCCTCTAGAAGCAAGTATTGAACTCGGAGCGACGATAATTGGAAAGTGATGTGCAGTTGTTAGTAACAGCCTAAATATTAACTCATTTTTTAATTACAATTTAATGCAAACATTCAAGTAAACTGGAAATGAAATTCAATTGCAATGAATTAAAAAAAAAAATATTCCCAGGTCTGTTAACTGTTTTAAGATCCTAGTTAACAGAAATAGATATGTGTTGATTTAACTTAAATATTTCTCTTCTCATATTGGAATCAGCGATACATGTTTCTTTGAAGATTTATATATTTTTAGCTCACTTGAGCCAAATACACATGGTGAGATTTTGTGACTGCTCAATGTCCATCATTAAGTGTGTGTCCATGGACCTTTTCTTTTAAAGATACAGCCTTGATATTTATTGACATGTACAGTTTTGCACACTAATCTTAAAACTAACTTTCATTGACCATGAATGAGACCTGACCTACTTTGGTTTATTTTAGCATCAGTTACTTCAGATTCAAGGTCTTCATGACCCTTTTGTTTGATTTATAGTTTATTTGTTTGTTCATTTGTTGGTTTCAAATTTGTTTCCATATTTAAGGCTTTAGATCCTTCATTGTCATAAAACAGGACACATGAAATGTAATAATATATTTATTCTATACTTAATTTTAGACATGTTTGCAAAATTTAAAAGATTTTTACCGTGAAATAAGTAATTTATGGCAAGTTTTACATTTTATGGGGTCACTACTCTAAATTGCCAAAAATAAGTCAACCTATGACTTGTAAAAAGTGTCTTATTTTTCACAAATTCTTTTAAAATATGGCAAATATGGTATCAAATTGTCCATTAGGTATCATATTATCAAGCAAAAATATCAAATGTTTCATATTAATTACAATAAAGTATATTAAAGTAAAAATACTTTGTCATTTGTACTCGAAAATAGCCATTTTTTTAATTTCTGATTATGTACTTCATTTTTTTAAAGATTTTTTTTAAAGTTAGTGACAAAGACCATCCGAATAAAATACACAGAAATTATTTACCATATTACCTGAAATATCTAGCAAAAAAATGACAATTTTTACCATGTAGTTTGTATGATATACTGCACCTTAGAAGAACACCCGCCAAGATTATGTTGGCCATTTTTCTTATTAATCAGATAAGTAAACATACAGACAAAGCAGCATGAATCAATTAAACATGCCTTTTAAAATAAATAAATTAATATTCTAAGTTCTTAACATGCTACAGCAGCAATATATAGTGTCACATTTGAAATACAATAGCATTTTATACATTTCTGTTGAACTTACATGTAGAGCTATAGCCTATTGGGTTTTGAAATAATAAAATTGTGAGACCAACTGTAACCGTTCCATCTACCATCTCATTTGGAGCTTACACGTTAAATGATTTCAAACATGTAGAAATAATAGTATGTTCACAAGCTATTTCTTTGAGAAATAAAGTGCCAAAGCAGGAATGACTGAATCCAATGTTCTCTTTGTGTTCGTCACTCGCGGCTGACCTTCACAGTTCTTCATTACGAAAATGTTTCTTAGTCCATCTTCATTTCCTGTCATTAAGGCGTTTTATTGAGAAATAAAATAAAAACGCTGTGGGAATATTCATTATGTCCTTTTCTAAATCAAAATGCAGTAAAGTGTTCAAAAACGAATACTTTCAATAATTTAAGTTTTTGAGACTATTTAATGTCGTGAATAGCCGAGTAATGTCGAAGTGGCTCCGTAACTTCTACGAAAGGTAGCGTAATAAGGCGATGATTGACGATCTAATGATGGTCCTAAATCGTTAAGGCGTTTTATTGAGAAATAAAATAAAAAACGCTGTGGGAATGTTCGTAATTATATCCTTATTTAAATCAAAATGCAGTAATGTGTTCAAAAACGAATACTTTCAATAATTTAAGTTTTGGAGACTGTTTAATGTTGCAAAAAGCCGAGTAATCTCGAAGTGGCTCCGTAACTTCTATGAAAGGTAGCGTAATAGGGCGATGATTGATGATCTAATGATGGCCCTAAATCGTTAAAGGTACAGTCTGAAGATTAAGACTAAGAGTATCAAAAAGATCTACCTATTTCACCTCATCACTGTTTATATGTTTTAAATACAATTGAAAGTTTTTGGCTTTGGCTTTTAACTAAGACAGCCATGAACCACTAGTTTAAATATTAAGTGGGTGGTGGAGGATGAGGGGTAGTGATGTGCCGATGATCAGAAGATATCAATTAGCAATTTAGCAGCGTCTAAAAGCTTCTCGATGCTGATAATTGATGTCATTCTCTCATAATTGATTAACAGCAGAGTGCGAATGCACACCAGATAAAGGTACAGGTTCTGTGATATTTTTGAATGGGTATAAGTGTAAGTAAGTAAGCCGTTCACTCGATTTCTTCAATTCAATTTTATTCACGCGACGTATAGTCATGTTAGCAGAGTTGTAGATTCGATAGTTGACAGCTTAATATTAAGATTCAGCTGTGTAAAAATTGTATATGTAGGTTATTTTCATAACAATTTATGGGCCACTAAGGACTTTCAATTTTTCATGACCGATTTTTTTACCAATTTTGAAATTTCAATCGGACATTTTTGCCGAAAATCGGACAATGTCCGGCCTGCCGAAAATTTGAGAAACACTGCTTATACATGTAAATCAGGCCCAATCCCCCAATGTATATATTTGTCAAATAATATGAGAATGAAACAAATTCATAATTTCTAGAATCTGTTTTAGTTGCAGCAAACCAAGGAGAACTGGAAGACAGAATTGGGACACAAACACCAATCTTGAAACTCAGTATAGAGAATGGTGAAGATATACAGGACCTGTCAAAGGAGAGCCCAACTCAAGGCGATGACATATCTCGGACAACCAGTATAAATTCCGGTAGTGAAATTAGCAAAGATGTACAAATCCTGCTCAAAGAAAGCCCATCTTCAGAGGAGGACACATCTAGGAAGCAGGCAACCTCCTTGAAACCCAGTAGTAGTAAGATTTGTGTAGGTACACAGTTTCTGATGGAGAGCCCAACTCAAGACAAGGACAAATCTGGGACACAGATGACCAGTATTAATCCCAGTATAGATATTGATGAAGATATACGGGACCTGTCCAACGAAAGCCCAACTCAAGATGAGAACACATCTAGGACACAGATGACCAGTATTAATCTCAGTAAAGATATTGATGAAGATATACGGTACCTACCCAACAAGAGTCCAGCTCAAGATGAGAACACATCTGGGACACAGATGACCAGTATTAATCCCAGTATAGATATTGATGTAGATATACGGGACCTACCCAACAAGAGCCAAACTCAAGATGAGAACACATCTAGGACACAGATGACCGGTATTAATCTCAGTAAAGATATTGATGAAGATATACGGTACCTACCCAGCAAGAGCCCAACTCAAGATGAGAACACATCTGGGACACAGATGACCAGTATTAATCTCAGTAAAGATATTGATGAAGATATACGGTACCTACCCAACAAGAGCCAAACTCAAGATGAGAACACATCTAGGACACAGATGACCAGTATTAATCTCAGTAAAGATATTGATGAAGATATACGGTACCTACCCAGCAAGAGCCCAACTCAAGATGAGAACACATCTGGGACACAGATGACCAGTATTAATCCCAGTAAAGATATTGATGAAGATATACGGTACCTACCCAACAAGAGCCCAGCTCAAGATGAGAACACATCTGGGACACAGATGACCAGTATTAATCCCAGTATAGATATTGATGATCTTATACAGGACCTGCCCAACGAGAGCTCAACTCAAGATGAGAACACATCTAGGACACATATGACCAGTATTAATCCCAGTATAGATATTGATGAAGATATACGGTACCTACCCAACAAGAGCCCAACTCAAGATGAGAACACATCTAGGACACAGATGACCAGTATTAATCCCAGTAAAGATATTGATGAAGATATACGGTACCTACCCAACAAGAGCCCAGCTCAAGATGAGAACACATCTGGGACACAGATGACCAGTATTAATCCCAGTATAGATATTGATGATCTTATACAGGACCTGCCCAACGAGAGCTCAACTCAAGATGAGAACACATCTAGGACACATATGACCAGTATTAATCCCAGTATAGATATTGATGAAGATATACGGTACCTACCAAACAAGAGCCCAACTCAAGATGAGAACACATCTGGGACACAGATGACCAGTATAAATCCCAGTAAAGATATTGATGAAGATATACGGTACCTACCCAACAAGAGCCCAGCTCAAGATGAGAACACATCTGGGACACAGATGACCAGTATTAATCCCAGTATAGATATTGATGAAGATATACGGTACCTACCCAACAAGAGCCCAACTCAAGATGAGAACACATCTGGGACACAGATGACCAGTATTAATCCCAGTATAGATATTGATGATCTTATACGGGACCTGCCCAACGAGAGCCCAACTCAAGATGAGAACACATCTGGGACACATATGACCAGTATTAATCCCAGTAATGATATTGATGAAGATATACGGTACCTACCCAACAAGAGCCCAACTCAAGATGAGAACACATCTGGGACACAGATGACCAGTATTAATCCCAGTATAGATATTGATGATCTTATACAGGACCTGCCCAACGAGAGCTCAACTCAAGATGAGAACACATCTTGGACACATATGACCAGTATTAATCCCAGTAATGATATTGATGAAGATATACGGTACCTACCCAACAAGAGCCCAACTCAAGATGAGAACACATCTGGGACACAGATGACCAGTATTAATCCCAGTAAAGATATTGATGAAGATATACGGTACCTACCCAACAAGAGTCCAGCTCAAGATGAGAACACATCTGGGACACAGATGACCAGTATTAATCCCAGTATAGATATTGATGATCTTATACGGGACCTGCCCAACGAGAGCCCAACTCAAGATGAGAACACATCTGGGACACATATGACCAGTATTAATCCCAGTATAGATATTGATGAAGATATACGGTACCTACCCAACAAGAGTCCAACTCAAGATGAGAACACATCTGGGACACAGATGACCAGTATTAATCCCAGTATAGATATTGATGATCTTATACGGGACCTGCCCAACGAGAGCCCAACTCAAGATGAGAACACATCTAGGACACAGATAACCAGTATTAATCCCAGTATAGATATTGATGATCTTATACGGGACCTGCCCAACGAGAGCCCAACACAAGATGTGAACACATCTGGGACACAGTTGACCTTCATGAATCCCAGTAGAGAGATTGATGTAGTTACTCAGGACTCTGAAATAGATACACTGGACTCTGATGTAGATACACAGGACCCCCCAAAAGAATGCCCAACAGGTAAGAACAGCCTCCATGTCAATGTTAAGATGTACAACAGATGTAGGTTAAAACTGTAGGGCTTGTGCCATGTCTGTATAAATTTTGACACTGTTTTGAATTGTATGGGTTTGAAGTTTTATCTTAAGATTTCAGAATTTATTGTACTTCTAATAGGTGCATTAGTTTTAGGCAATGGCTTTTAATGAACATAACAGCCATTGAGATAAAGCTACAAGTGACTGACCTGCTTCAGGGAGAGCTTGAAACCTAGGTGACTATTTTGTCAAGCTCAGTAGTAGACCATAAATTTGGCTGTCAGATAGACATGTCTGCCACATTTTAATTCAGACCAAAAGTTTTCATGCCACAGTATAAATTTATTCTTTTATATCTTAAAAATTATTTTTCGTCTAAGAATTAACAATTGGAAGTTATCACACTGTGTTCAATTTTTAATTACAGGTCAAGGAAGGAGACCGAAATTTCTGTTCATTTGCTCAGGAAAAGATAAAATAAAGGTATGTTTTATGTACACTGTTGAAATAAAGCTATGTTTTATGGAATTACTTTTCTGAACTTTTTACATTTAAATGTGGTATTCAGTTAAGAATTTCATACAGCTGTTAAGAAAAATTATATATTGTTTTGGGAAAATTAGAAAAATAATTTAAATGTTACACTACACATTCAGTTAATCAGTAAACTGAATTCTTTCAACTGTCTTTTATTCATTTGTCATAGTGTTTTTTGGGATAGATTTTGTAAAAAAAAGATTGTGTATTTTTAATACTTGATAATGTTCTGTGTTCCAGAAGCAACTGGTACAACTGACGAAAAAATGTGGGGGATGTTACAGTCATGTATTTTACAATGATACAACACATGTAATCATGGAAACAGGTAATTGGTTGTTGTGATTCTGTTACAACACTTGAATTATGGAAATTTTATCCTTGAAAGCTACTGGTGTATGGCCAGAGGGGACTAAGTTTGCCCTCAGTAAGTCAGTATGTATAAAAGATAATTCTTTAAAACTTTGAGTATCTTTTTGGCATCAATGGGTTAGTTAGTAGGACAAGAATCATAACTTTCATTTGCATATTGTCAGAATTATGGCCTGTTTTGTATTAAGAGAATCGTTTAAATTTTCATTTAGGTAAACTTTTCTGAAAAACTAAGCGCGTTTGCTTTGAAAGTTTGCAAAATTTGTTTATCATCATCAGCAGAGTACATAGACCATGAACCATAGCTCTTTCTTGCATTTTGTTAGAATTGTGGTTCTTTTTGTAGTTAGAAAATTTGTTAATTTCTTGAATACTAAAAGAGCAATAGCCTTTATAGTTTGCAGTTTGCAAACTACCTTCATTTGGAGAGTCCATTGGGCACAAACCTTAACTATAATGTGAATTTTGTCACAATGAAGGCCCTTTTTGTACTTTAATTTGCTAATTGCTTAATGTCAAACACTTGCAGACAAGCATTCGTACTGGTAGGAGGTGCTCTTGTTATTCTCGTGAATTGATTTATTTCACCATTTCGTTTTAATGTTTGAAAGATTCCATTTTTTCAGAGGAAACAAGTAGTCGTATTTGCCACCGAACCATGAAGTACTTTCTGGGAATAGCTCATCACTGTTGGATCCTTGGTCATGAATATGTTGAAAAGTCATTGGAAGCAGGGTACTACCTACCAGAGGTAACTTTTAATAAAAGAATGTGTAGATTACACAGGTCCTCATAAAGTCTGTACCTTGTTGACATAGTTGTTATATTACATCACACCACTGAATGTAAGATTACAAAATGTCCTCACATTGTTGGTCTGAAAATGTCCTCGCATTGTGGTCTGTTGTCAATCTTGAGTTGTGACTTTCCTAGAAAACAATACTAGAAGACTTGGCACTGTTTAACTGATGTTCAAACATTAATATTTTATATCCCGCTTGGAGCAGTTGAGAATTAGTGACAGAATGACAGTCTTCCAGATCTTTCTAGCTGTGCATCTGTCCTTGCATCTGCACCATTTGCACTGCTAGCCACAACATTTTTATGCCCCCACAAAGTGGGAGGCATATATAGGGAGTTGCACTCGACCATCCGTATGTACGTATGTCCCCAAATCTTGTGGCATCAACTCCTAAGCTATAAGGCAGATTTCTTTCAAACTTGCACAGTTGATCGTTATGAAAGGATTTTTTCCTGCGATCATTTCTACCAGAGTTATGGCCCTTTGTTATTACAAATTTTGTTGCTGCAGTGCGGGCATCAGTGTCCGAGGACACATTCTAGTTGTTCACTGAATCGTGAAGGCACTTATATTTGCACTTTCCTGTATTTATCTCTGAAGTATGTCCATTTAAAAAGCTATCATTGTTGTAAACATGAAACCAGAAATAGTATTTGGGCATAAATTCTAGCTTTGTTTGCTTAATTATAGCAAGGTAATTTCAGTATTTTTGTCTGCAATATACATTGTTCTGTTTTCAGGAGGAGTATGAAATTCAAGGTGATGTGGACTTTCCAAGGAGCTCTGGACCAAAACGGTCGAGGATTTCTAAAAAGGATATTTTTCAAGGTGTAAAACTGAGATTTACAAAAGGAACTAAATGCTTCAAGAAGGGTAATTTTTTACTTCAATTTATCAGTATGTCACACAAAAAGTCTTAGTAACTTTACCCTTATTCCTTATGATCTTCTGTTGTTGTTAGTTGATTGGTCTCATGGAGTAAGTGATTCTTTGATTCTGAGGGTGCATAATTCCAAGGTCAATGTCAGAGTGCAATAGGTTAATGTTGCATGGGGGAATTGTTTGGAAGAAGGCGGTATATAGGAGTCAATTGTCAGTGACTGTTACTTTCACTCATGCAAATTAATTTCAGAATAATATAAAACAAATGATTAACACAGAGGTCAGTGGTACATGGAATGCTGTTATTAAAGTGATCGAGACAAATGGTAAGATGGGGCTGTAAATCAATTCTGTTGATAGCTATTTCTAAAACATTGATTATTATTTAATACAATGAATATTATTTTAGAACCAAAAAAAAGATTAAAATTAAACATATTCTGTTAATTGGCTTTATTCATGTTTCCAGAGGAAGCTGAAGAAATTTTACTTTCTTTGGGAGGACAGCTTGGTGAAGAAGACACTCTAACAGTCTCCTTGGATGAAAAAGGTTTGTTTCTTTCTATACCCCTGGATAAAAGATAGAAGGCATGTTGTTTTGACCTGTCCTTCCATCTGTCCATCTGTCAGAAACATTAACATTGGGCATAACTTTGTTATTACTGAATATATGTAGGTTTCTTTCATATTTAGGACACAATATCTATTCTTACAAGACTTTCTGTCTGACTTTACTAGATTTGACCATGACTCCTACAACCCAGTATATAAACAGGAGACAGCAACTCATGCAATTTGTTTGTTAGAATTATAACTTTTTTTCAAGTAGAAGATTGATATATAATACATTGACCTCAATATATGCGAACAGTCAAATGTGCTGTCTCTGACAGCTCTTGTTCTCTCTTTTTTCTACATAGGCCATCATTTCCATCTTGCTAAAATGTCATTACCAATTTTCTTTCCAGGAGATTATAACACTTTGGACAGACAGTGGCTCCTTGATTCTCTCAGTTTATTTGAATGCCAGGACATAGATGAGTACATGAATTGCCATTTGAGGTAATACAACCAAAACAAAATTTTTAAGGATTTGAAGCACATAAAAGCCACACTAGTTAATATATTAATACAAATAAGATCTGACCCGAGATCTAAATGAACCAGATACATAACAATGTAACTGTAAGAAGTGAACTAAAACACTTAGAACACACACCTTTCCTATGTTTTTAATTGTGCTTTAATAGCTCAGTAGTAAAATGCTGGCCTTCCAATTAGGAGGTTGTGGGTTCGAACATGTGCTCAACATTCCAATGTTATATTTGATTGTAATACCTAGGTTAATAAAGGCTTTTTCCATTATACATGGGTGCAAGTTTTCCGGTTTTTGCCTGCTCTCATAATGCGACAAAAACGGTGACAGGTGGGAAATCTGGCTTAGAAAGCCCGATATTCCGGGCGCTGCATATTAAGAGTAAATGTCATAGTCTATTAAGTGGCTTGATTGACATTATAAAAAGTCTCAATTGTCAATTTTCAACATGACAAATTATGAAATGAATATATTTGGGAGAAAAAAAATATTTAAAAACAATTGTGTCTCAGGAAAACACAAGAATTAGCCTTGAAATTTGTTAAAATGCAGGAGCTTCCGGGGGCCTCCGGCCCCCTGGACCCACCAGAGACCCTGGCGGCCACCTGGCCCCCAGCAAAAACTTCAGGTTTGGGGAAATTTTCAACTTGCACCTATGATTATATTTGATATTTCACATTTATATTCTACAATCTTCCATTAACTCCAATCAAACTACTTGCTTTTCAACATGATTTTTGATAGCTTTCTATGATAAGGTTGTGACTTTAAGCTTCATATAAAATAATAAAGTATTACACTGTCTGTTTACCCATTTTGGTTAAGGTTTCCCTTAATGTGTGTTGTAAATAATTACTATGAATCAAGTCTTGTTACATCTCAATTTTGGTGGAGTTAAACAAAACTAAACAAAATCGCTTCAAGAGCTAAAAAAAGTCACATGACCAGTTTTATGATATTTTCCAACAACCAGAAATGATCATAGTTTTGGTTCCTCCTAATGGTATAATTGTTGTCGTCCTAATGCAAATGATTGAAAATTAGCCCTAATTCCGAGTCCTCATATTTACGTAAGATGTCAGATAAATGAAATGAGTTTTTGTTAACAAAGTGAGGACTAAAAAAATTGTTAGTCCTAATGCGAATATTTGAAAATTATGCTGGAGTCCTCATATTTACTTAAGATTTCAGATAAAGGGAATGAGTTTGTGTTAACAAAGTGAGGACCAAAATATTAAGAGATGAAGTTATTTATTATTAAAGTAGAGGGATCATAACCCACCATACACTAGAAGATTCCTATTCTGACAGCATTAAGTTTTAATAAAAGTTGCATTATTTCTTTACTTGCAGTTATCAGACCTGTGATGACCAAGAAGACATTACATCTTATGAAGACATGACAGTTGAAAATGATCAAGATAGTGACTATATTCCAGACAGTATGTCCGAGGATGGAGATGTTGATACAGATGTTGATGATGTGTCTGAAATAGTTCAGGAGCCGGACAGTGACAGTAATTTGTCTGAAATAGTTCAGCATCAGGGAGGTGATAATAACTTTCCAGAAATAGACCCTGTTCATAGTAACCTTGTGGAAAACCAAACTGACATAGTGCAGGAAACTAACAATTTAAGAAACAAAGGAATGTATGTTGCAGTTAGTAAAAAAAACAAAGATGGAACAAGAAAGTGGGACAAAAAACATGTGTGTGTTTACTGTGGGAAAGTGTATCCTGGAAAGCTTCCTAGACACTTTGAGGCCATGCATAAAACAGAACTGGCAGTCCAAATTGCATTAGCTTATGACAAAGGTTCCAAAAAAAGAAAACAGGCGTGGAAAAACATTACTAATCAAGGTGATTGTGCCCACAATTTAAGAGTGTATGAAAAAGGTGAAGGTGAAATAATACCATGCAAGCGTCCTCGGATTGTTACTGAAGGTACACAGTATGTTCAGTGTAAAGAATGTAAAGGGACATATCTGCGCTCTAGCTTATGGCGACATGTAAAGGCAGCTCACCCAAATAAAAAGGGACAAAATCAGATGAGAATGTCACATCAGGTGGAAAGTGCATCTTTACTACCTGTATCCTCTGTTGTAAAACAAGGATTTAGAGAAAAAGTCTTGGACAAGATGGCAAATGATGCAGTATCCATTGTTGTGCGTACAGATAATGACATTCTGACTTTTGGCCAAAAGCAGTTCATTAAACATGCACGTAATCCACATCAGTTCAACTATGTCAAACAGAAGATGAGGGAGTTGGCTCGTTTCTTGTTAGAAGCAAGAGTTGTGGATTGTTCTGTTCAGACATTAAGAGATTGCATTGATACACAGAAGTTTTCAGTTTGTATCACAGCTGTCAAAAATCTTTGTGGTTATGATGAAACAAGCATGTTGTTTGGAATTCCATCCCTTGCCACTAAAATAGGACATTCTTTGCATAAAGTTGCCAGGAGAGTTAGGTTGAGTGCCATGGGCACAGGCAACAAAGTTCTTGAAGACAAGGCTGACCGCTTCATTGAGATGTACAAGGAGGATTGGAAGGTTGATGTAGGCCATGCAGCCTTGGAAACCATGGAAGTTAAGAAGTACAACAAGCCATCACAGATTCCCCTTGCAGAAGACTTGAAAGTATTATCAGTTTACCTTAAAGGACAAGCAAATAATATCATGGGTATGTCTGAGATTACACAGGTTCAGTGGAGGGAACTATGTGAAATCACGTTAGCCCAAACTGTGCTTTTCAACAAAAGAAGAGCTGGAGAAGCCGAACGATTACAAGTTCAGCAATACCTTGATGGTGTACAGAATGGAAAAAACATGCATATAGAAGTGCTTGAATCTCTTTCGCCATTAGAAAGAAAGCTTGCGGAAATTATCAACAGAGTGGAGGTCAGGGGTAAAAGAGGCAGGCGTGTGGCAATTCTTCTCCAAGAAAACATTGAAAAGCAACTTGATGTCCTTATCAAACATCGATCCTCTGGAAATATTGATCCTGAGAACCTATTTATGTTTGCTAGGCCTTTTGACTCTGAAACCCCAGTAAGAGCTACTGATGCTTTGAGAAAGTTTGCTGCTATCTGTGGTGCAAAACATCCTGAGACGCTGACTTCGACCGGTTTCAGAAAACACGTAGCAACTGTCTCACAAATGTTGAATTTGAAAGATAATGAACTAGATGTTGTGGCAAATTTCCTTGGGCACGATATTAGAGTTCACAGAGAATTTTATCGCTTGCCTAGTGACACTATTCAGGTATGATTTAAGGTTTTTTATTTTTGCAGTTTGATCAAAGTCTAGGAATAAACACGGCATTTGTCATGTGTGCAGATCTGCATGTATGTGGGAGTAGTATGAAAAGTAACCCTTAGCTCCATAGATACACCTTTATTGTGTGTGCAAACAGTGTAGATCCAGATCGTCTGACACATCCACGTCGTCTTATCAGGATCTGCACTGTTAACTTTTAGATTCATTAGGTTATTTCTGACCAAGATGTGACCAGGGAATTCAGATCAGACGACACAGTTGGGCTGACTGATCTGGATCTACTCTGATCACACACATTAAAGTGCGTGTATATATATATATATATATATATATATATATATATATATATATATATATATATATATATATATATATGGATACCACATTTCAGTATAGTGCAAGGATTATCTAAAACAAGAAACTGTCTAGTCTATTTTTCTTCTTTTGTTTGAAAATCTCTGGTAATATTTTGACTCCATACTTCAATGAATGTTTCAAATAGTTGAGCGCTCTGTCTGCAGATATCTTTGGTCTACCTAATTGTTATTCATTAGTGGTTCTGAAATGAAAATTTTCACACTTTAAGATAATTGTGCTCTTAAACTCTACATAAACTTATAAGGTAAAATGTCTGTATCAAATTACACAACATTTCATCCATAATAGTGTATTAAAACATGTCACATAAAATAAAATGCATCTGAATATGGATATCAAGTTGTCATTCGCATATTGGAAAAACAGTAACAAAATGATAGATTATAGACACAATAGTTTTATGATTGCACACTACTACTTATAGTACATCTTCCTGTTTGTTCATAAATTTCTTTTGAATTTATTCATTATATTCTTTATACATACATCTCCTTTCATTCATAGACAAGTTTTGGGATTTATGATCAATATGTATTTTTCATGCATATAAACTAAATTTAAGAACAACTTTTTTTGTATTTACAATGTTCTAATTACCTTTTTAGCAACAAATCAAACTGATAGAATTTAATGTCATGACTGTTCCAATCCACAGGTTGCCAAAGTGAGTAAATTACTCCTGGAATTGGAAAAGGGCAACATAAGCAAGTACAAGGGGAAAAGTCTGGATGAGATTCAGTTTGATCTTGAAGGTATGTGCTGTTTACATTTTGTATATTTGTATGTTTGTATAGATACATTTTAGAGGACCTACATTCCGTGTTAAGACATTTTGAAAAGGGAAGACTTACACTTGGGTCCATGTATTGTTTGTGCCCCCCATACTTAAGATACCTAGATTTGCACTTGTTCATTAATACCTGCATCAGTTTTAAGCACGATTTCAAAGAAAATGAAGAGAATTTGCACCCACCTCAGCATCGCTCATTTTGCTGTTAGTTAGTTTTTGATAAAGTCAGAGTCACTTTATAATCTTGGATTATGGGTTACATTACTTGATTTTTTATGTTAAATTATTTTTATGCATAGGTTCTGGCACCAGAAAGTTTTTTTCCATTATTTAGAACTAACTTGTGATTTAAGTTGCTGTTTTAACACTGTGCTATCATTTTAAAATGGTATCATGACAAACTTCACTACCGGGGGCATTTGTGTTTTTGGAACACAGCTTGTTGTTTTTTTTTTTTTTATAAAGTTGAATCTAATTTATATTTCAGTTGCTATCACTTTTACTTGAAACATATTAGTTACTATCAAAAAGTTTATGTGTGCCCGTCCATGTGATTTGCCATTCGGATTTGTCCAGACTATAACTTCGAAATGAATTGAGCAATCTTGTTTTTACAGTAAAACCCCTCATTAAGACCACCCTCAAATTAAGACCACCACAATTTCAATGTCCCATTTTACAGTTCTGCTCTATTTTGAATCCTGAAATAAAGACCACCTCACTATTCAGACCACTTTTTTCAAGTCCCAGAGGTGGTCTTAATAGCAAGGTTTCACTGTATTTGGCATTAATGTTTACCTCAAATCCCAGGTTTTTATATCAAAGGTCAAGGTCTTAATTGGAGGTCAAAGATCATGTCAGAGGTTTTCTGGACCATAACTTTGCCATGCATTGAGCTTTCGTGTTTATATTTGGAATGAATGTTAGCCTCTGTCATGCACAAACACCAGGTTCCCATCACAAAAGTCACTGTTGGGAGTCAAAAGTTATGTAAGAGGTTGTCCAGCCAACAACTTTGAAAAACATTAAGCAATCTGGTTGATATTTGGCATGAATGTTGACCTCAGTGAGACAGAATGTCACATGAAAACCTCATAGGTCAAGGACACAGTTGTTGGTTAAACGTCAGATTTTGTCTTGTCCATAATTTTGAACGAAGGTAATATATGTAAAATATTTTAAAAAAGGTCCTCGGTTTGAAGTCCTCATAACTATATTTAAAGTAGATAGGTCCTCGTTTGTTTTTTCCACCTACCTATCAAGTATAAGCAAAATTTCAATAGCACCGACTGTTGCATTCGGAAATAAATACTACTCAATTTTGTGTTAAAGGCATCTCAAAAGCCTTATATAAGTGACCCCCCCATTTATTGCCCCACCCAGCATGTGAGGGCATCTGTCTTCTGATAAGCCAGGCTGCCACAGTCTGTAAGGATGTGTCTGTCACACAGGTATTGGTTAAGATCCAAGTGTATGTATGCTATATCTGGGGGTTGAACATATTCATTCACAGTTTGTAAAGGAAACAGTTGTGAATATACCAATCACGCAATCCAATATATATATATATATATATATATATATATATATATATATATATATTGGATTGCGTGATTGGTATATTCACAACTGTTTCCTTTACAAACTGTGAATGAATATATATATATATATATATATAAATCTTTATTTGTTTTCTTTCTTTGTTGGTTGATTTTGTTATTTCTTATACATTTTGTTATTTCTTTCATTCTTTTAGTTCTCATATATTTAAAGTTATATTTTATTTTGATTTGTAAAATGTAACGAAACGTTTCTAACAAAAGCAATTTAAAAAGTCAATCATTGTCAGAATAATGTCCTTCAGAGTCATTTTGAATACTAAAACTTGTATCTCTCATGTATTTTCAAAATTAAATATTTAGCTATGAAAAAAATACATAATCCTGCAGTTACAAAATTGACACCTAGTAATTAATGCAATAAATAATTTGTAAGGGATCATATAGTAAACAACCCACATTATCACTAACAATAATGTTTGTGGCTTTGTGTAAAACTAGCCTACTGTCTCACATCCATACTAGCAGGTAATTTAGTTTTGCATTAACCAATCAGATTAGTACTATGTTGGCTAAATACTCCCTGCAGTGATGACCAGCAATTAGCAGGTCATCGTCGGATACCCCCGGTTGATTCTATTACGTTACTCTCCATTCATCACCCGTGGGCAAATTGCTACTCATTTCGTCGTTTTGTTTGAATAGAACAGAACAGACATTATCCAATCAGATGATAGGTTACAAAAATAAATACTCTTCAATCGGAAGATCAATACGGTGACCTGAGAACGTAAACATGGCGACCGGTACAGCGCATCGCAAGTGTAAAGTATGTCTGTCAGCGATCCGCGACAGATGTTCTTACAGATCTTTGGGCACTCCAGCAAGTATTGCAAAATACACGTCGGTCTTAAACGAAATCGGTATCCTTGCCCATGAAGACAGTGACGTTGCGTGTAATTTGTGCGTAAATAAACTTAACCGGTGTTGCAAACTACAGGACGACCTAGCTACACGATTATCGGTCATCGAAGTGGTATGTAAGCGTAAACTTGATTGGTTGGCAGATCCGCTGGATTTTCTTAGCGAACCAATCGGATTGCGGCATTTCATAGTAAACAAAACGACGAAATGAGTAGCAATTTGCCCACGGGTGATGAATGGAGAGTAACGTAATAGAATCAACCGGGGGTATCCGACGATGTTAGCAGGTCTGGTCATAGCATGTGGGGGCCTGGCTCAGTGGGATACCACATTCCTTTCGAGATGCCTTTAATTATAGGATCAATAGGTCCAAAGTCAATGTCGAAGTGTCACTGAGACTAAAAATTATATCCACTTGATAAGAATGTAACCATATCGTTTTTGAAGTATGTAGGTCAAGGTGACAGTGACCTTGAAACTGAAAACGGTTTCCACTTGGTGACTTAAGCATACAGCCATCAATCTCCATGGGATAACTGGATATGGTCCTTAGATGACCCCTAATATTTTGGGGTTAGTAGATCAAGGTAACTGACAGGGTATATGTGTTTTACAAACAACTCTAGTTATTTTAATATTCAGACATCTTTTGTAATATGGAGTACATATTATTTCTAGAGCCACTGGAAGAGGAGAAGGATTTTATACCAAACAGAGAAACTGAGGAGGCACCAGACTTGATGGAAGCTGAGGAGGCACCAGACTTGATGGAAATTGAGGAGGCACCAGACTTGATGGAGAACGAAACTTCTTCAAACGCAGAGCCATTGAAGAAACAGGACAAGGTGAAACCTATGCAAAAAATCAAAAACAATAAAATCTCTACTAGGAAGTCTTGGAGTGAAGAAGAATGTGCAGCTGTCAAAAGACAGCTTGGAACTTTCTTTCACCTGGACAAGTTGCCAGGAAAACATCAAATTGTGGAAGCCAAAAAGAAGGAACCAGTCATCATGGGAAGGCCATGGAGCCAAATTAAATTTTACATCAAAAATAAAAAAGTCTCCAATAAAAGGAGAAGTGAGCAGCACATTTAAGACTTCATCTGTAAAATCCACCATGTTGTTTTTGCTAGAAACAATTCATCTGTAAAATCCACCATGTTGTTTTTGCTAGAAAGTATTAATAAAATAATTTAACCCTTTCCTTCATAGATACACCAAAAAGAGGGCAAAAAGTTTAGATCCAGATCAGCCGGCACATCCATGCCATCTGATCAGGATCTAAACTGTTTGCTTTTTGATTTGATCGGTTATCTCTGACCAAAATACGACCAGTGCAGATCCTGATCAGACAGCATGAATGTGCTGGCTGATCTGGATCTACACTGATCGCAAATGCATAAAAATGCATATATATGGAGGAAAGGGTTAATATTAAACGGAAAGCATTCTAGTGAGACAGCTTGTTTATAATTGATGGTTAGTTTTGTTTATTCATAGGTTTGAATCCTACTTTGAGCATATTTGTTAAAAGAATCCTCAAATTAAGATTTGAGATTACTAAACAATTACAGAGTTATGTAATTTTATTGACCCCCCTCGGTCAGTATTAGTTTCAGCCATTCCATGAAAACTGCATGTTTACCAAAACACAAGTCTTGAATTGTTGTATTGTTTACCCTTTATTTTAGACAAAAAGTGGGGGTCAAAATCATTTTTGAGTCATTTTCAGTTTTTACAAACTTTCGGATCATGGGCATATGACGGTGAATAAGAAGATATGTTTACATTCTGTATTGTATTGCATAGTATCGACGTAAGGGAATAACGTTTAAATGACAGAAATGTGCGATATTTAAGCTAAAATTTTACTGATTTTCATTCAGAATTGTTAAATGACTTGTAATTCTGCAATATTTTGTATTCCATAGTAATCTTTATGCAAGGAATATTGTGAGCTTTAATGTCTGCTGACAACTGTTATAAGAGTAAAACGATGTCGACAAATTTTTCGATTATTTGATCCTTCCACATATTTTTTGATTATTTGATCCTTCCTTGTATAATAGTTTACAATATAACACTTTACTTTTCTTCTGCTGTGTGTCTCAATATAAAAAGAGCTTCTTTGTATTGTTTTTATTGTAGCAGTTTAGTTAAAAGAATCAAACAATTGTTTAACTGTTTTGCAACTTGATAACTGCATACAGGCCTCGCAGCGAAACCGTTGTAAACCTTTAATTTTGTGTAAATTCTTTCAATTAAAAACTTTATTTGTGCTGAACAACCTTTAAAGCTTTTGATTTGTTGATTGCAATTTTATTTTAGGCTCACCAGACATCCATAAATTCTCTTCAGATATACTCATAAAAGCACTAATATGTAATGGGTATTTTTTTACCTACTGCAAATGTTTGCTATTTTTAGCTCACCAGAGCCAAAGGCTCTGAGTGAGCTATTGTGATCAAAGGGGACCAGATGTCCGTCGTTTGTTAACGCGATAGAGGCCACAATTTTTATCCGATTGTCATCAAACTTGGTCAGAATGTTTCTCTTGGTGGTGTGGCAATCCCTTTCCAAACTGGGTCATCTTGGATCAAAAACTAGGTCACTAGGTCAGATTAAAGCAAAAATTTTGTTAACAAAATAGAGGTCACATTTTTCATCCGATTGTCATCAAATTTGGTATATTAATGATCTCTACCAAAATTATTTAAATCTTGTTCTTGAGTTGCCTAGGTGCCCCGCCCTGGGGATTTAAATTTCTTTCTTTTAAATTCTATAATTAACCTTTGATTTTCTACAGTTATCAACATAATTTTGACACAAACTTTATACCATCTTAAAATTCAATCTTTTCTGAACATTTCATTCACTGGTTGTTCAGTGATAAAATTTGAAACAAAAATTTTAGTAGCAGAGTGAAAATATTCGTATCAGAATTCCAATATTTAAACCTGGTCTTAAGATAGTGAATTATGATGCATTATCAGAGGTCATTTCTCTTGTTGCTTGTCAATGACCTGTTGAACTCTACTGTTTAGGTCTGTGTTATGCAATATTTAGAACAGCTTTGGAGATTTTTATAGAGTAAATATTATGTCATTTTCTACAGATATGGACCAAATAAACATTCTTACTTTATAGCACTTTGAAAATCAGGCTTTTCTGAATATTTTATTCACTGTTTGTTAAGTAAAAAACAACAAACAAAAAATCTGTAGCAGATCCTAAAGTGGTTCACATTATTACAGAGAAGTTGAAATGCATATGACATACTTTTCATTGTTGATCAATTGGTTATTTTTCTTTGAGGTTAGCAGGAAAGAAGAATTTTACAAAATATTGTGACACAAATTACTTCTTCAGTTTAAAACAGACTGATATGTTTTGAAACTTTGCACATATGTTCACCATTAAGTGTAGAAGTGCGGACATGTTTTTTCATGTGGGTTAGTTAATTAGTTTTAGGAGAGAAGCAGAAATAAATCAAATCTGCTAATGCTAACATCCACAGTTTTACAGATATTGGCATGAAATTTAAACAGTAACTTGTTCAGTATAAAGTTTAGATGTGCATGTCATATTTTTCATGTGTATGAGATGCTTGAGAATTGAGTATGGTCTCTAGTCTCAGTTTTATTGTCTTTGGCCCTCATCTTGACAAAACCAGTCTTTAACCCTTTCATCCATATATACACATTTTTATGCAATGCCAGCAGTGTAGATCCAGATCAGCCAGCTCATTTGTGTCTACACTGTTTGCCCATATGGAGGAAAGGGTACATCTCATGAAGACATGACAGATGAAATTGATCAAGATAGTGACTATATTCCAGACAGTATGTCCGACGATGAAGATATTGGAGATGTTGATACAGATGTTGATAATGTGTCCGAAATAGTTCAGGAGCAGGACAGTGACAGTAATTTGTCTGAAATAGTTCAGTATCAGGGAGGTGATAATAGCTTTCCAGAAATAGACCCTGTTCATAGTAACCTTGTGGAAAACCAAACTGACACAGTACAGGAAACTAACAATTTAAGTAACAAAGTAATGGATGTTGCTGTAAGTAAAAAAAACAAAGGTGGAACAAGAAAGTGGTACAAAAAACATGAGTGTGTTTACTGTGGGAAAGTGTATCCTGGAAAGCTTCCTAGACACTTTGAGGCCATGCATAAAACAGAACTGGCAGTCCAAATTGCATTAGCTTATGACATAAGTTCTAAAAAAGAAAACAGGCGTGGAAAAACATTACTTATCAAGGTGATTGTGCCCACAATTTAAGAGTTTGTTTAGGATCTGCACTGGTCGCATTTTAGTCAGAAGTAACTGAACAAATAAATAAGCAAACACTGTAGATTTTGTTAGGACGGTAGGGGTATGCTGGCTGATCTGAATCTACACTGTTTGTCCACGCAATAAAGGTATATATATGGAGGAAAGGGTTAAACATTTTTGTAGGAAAAGGTATATTCTATTAATTTCAACCAAACTACTACCACGAAAGAAAACAGATTATTTGCATTAATGTAATTGGTTGAAGACTAAACGCTTCTTGGAATTAAACACAAGTGTGACAGTATGAAATGCTATAATACCGCAGCAAATGATGTAGAATCGTCATCTCATGAAATGTTAAAACATATCTTTGTGTGATGCTAAGGCCCGTTCTTTAAATTGTTGCAAAGTCAGCTGTGTATTTGCTATTTTCTTGAAATTTTTTCAACCTTTCATTTCATGAATCCAAGAATCTGGTGAGCGATAGGGCCATTTGGCCCTCTTGTTTAGGACCAAATCAGATTCAAAATATTATCCTCCTATAAATTTGCCTTGTCAGGCCAAGTAAACTGGTAGACATTGTGATTTTGTAATTTTTAAAATCTTATAAATTAAATCATGTTTTCACACCAAATCCATAATCTTTTATGGCAGTAAAACTAATCATTATAAAGTAATGTACATGGCAAATGATTAAAACTTTTGGCCCAGGAGAGGGACACTTCGTCTTCAAACACACCAAAAGCCTCTACAATCATGTCTGGTATCTGTTCATAATCATAAAGATATTTCTAGCATTTACTTAAGAAAATTGCTGGTACATACTAGTAATTTAACACATGAAAGTAGAATTGAATAAAGTTGGTTTTTCAGTAGTGATTTAATTGTTACTTATGCTAGGCATTGTCCGAAAAAGCATTTATTTTAACATAAATAACCTTTTAAAAACCTTGATTTGCATTCTACTTGGAGGCATGCAGCATGTTTTAATGATGCTGCTTGTTTTGGCAGAGTAGTTTGAAAACTGGAAGGTCTCTACCTAGGCATTTAATCCTACACTTGTTTTTTAAGTTAAACAGTTCAGATGATCAGCTGAATTAATCTGATATTTTCAAAACTGTTCTGCAATAAATGTTATGGATTCGATGTGAAATACTTTGGAAACATGTTTTCTCTTTACTTTCTTAAGGGACGGGGAGGGGGGGGGGGGTGATTGGGCATTTTCAGCTGATTTTGTGACTAAGCATTTTCATGCCTGAACTGTTTTAGTTCTTTACAGGTTTACAAGGGAATTTTGCCTTTCACTTGTTTTCGGCTCGATTATTTAAAGAATAAGGAGAACTATTAATTAAGATACTGGAGTGATGTTACAAAGTCTTAATTTCTCTGGCATAAATTTTTACCTAATTATCCCGTTTTACTTAAAATTTATGTCTGCTTACAATACACCCTCGAAGACATGCTCCTCTTCAACGCCAAGTTCTTTGAATAATCGAATACTAGTATGCTGTGCAGTGAAAGCTTTTGTTTCAGTTACAGTTTTTGACCGTTCATTGTAAAGAGTAGATAAATCTTGAAATCATTTTTAAATGGTGTGAAGTGTTTTAAATATTGTCCCTAAATGTGGTCAGAATTCAGGACCTTGTGATGGGCTCGGGGACCTCTGTGTTCCCTATTGGCCATCCTGTTTGAACTTAGTATGAAGTAAATGAATTATTGAATTTTCTGCTAGTCGCAGATAATACTATAGGCATGCTCTTTATATGTCTCTTGTTTTCTGAATACAATACTTAAGTGTCTATTGAAATAGAAATCTAATAGGAAAATTGAAAGATTATTAGCATTTTATTCTTGTGTTTGACACATTATAGCTAACACCAAATAAAAAATAAAAGCCATGTATGTCAATGTTGTGAGGGATTAGTGATCAATAATCAAAAAGTAACTATTTTTCCATCTTTAAGGTGATGCACAAGTTGCCCATCTTTGTGTAATGGTGATTACATTCTATTTTAACCCTTTACTCCATAACTTTATCACATGGTTAAACAGTGTAGATCCAGATCAGCTGGCACAATCGTGCCATCTGATCAGGATTATACTGTATGCTTTTAGATTTATTAGGTTATTTCTGACCAAGATGCTACCAGTGCAAATTCAGATGGCACAGATGTGTCGGCTGATCTATATCTACACCGGTTGCATGTTTAAACACAAACACACACATATATATGGAGTGAAGGGTTAATATATATTATCTTGTGTTAATTGTGTAGAAACTATTGTATTGTGATTGTACTTGTCAAATTTATGACACATTTAGAAATTAAAGTTCTCTTAAGACAAAAACAATGCTGTTTAGTTTTTAATTGCACAAGAAAAGAAATATTGAAGTATACTGTAGTAGTTGAGACTCAAAATTTTTATACGCCCGAAGGGACGTAGTATGTTATATCCCTGGTGTCCATCCGTCTGTCCATTAGCAATTTGTGTCAGCTCTGTAACTTAAACCTTTAAAGGATTGACACAAATGTCATGGATTTTATTTGTGTCTGCTTTGTAAGTCAAACGTTCACCACATGGATAATACAAATTAAGCCATGCTTTAATGATTCCAAACACTGTTAGGTAATTAAATATTTTATTACTTATTTACTCATTCCGGGTTTGTTTGAGTTTTGACTTTGAATTCGGCACATAAACGAATTTAGTAAGCTCAACTGCCCAAGAAAAACTCAACAAATTTTCTTGCCTAGTGATACTTGTCGTCAAACATGCATTAAGGTTCTACTCGAGGGAGCGACCTCATTTAGCTGCACATGGCAGGCGGATGCATGAGACAGGTTAAAACTTGAATGAAAAAATATTATAGACAAAAACAGAAGCTTATGCCCATGACTTTATTATATCATTTAAAACATGTTTAAGTTGATAATGAAGACCCCATGACAAATGTCTGGTTTGAAACTATGTTAAATGTTTGTGTGCAAGTCCTCTTAATGATAACTAGATGCAGACCTCACAACGAAAGTTTGATGTGAAACTGTGCTAAATGGATGTGTGTTAGTCCTCTTATCGTCAACTCAATGTGGTCCTCGTGCCGAAGGTGTGGTACGATATTGTGTACAATATGCAAATGAAGGTCCTCGGTTTGGAGTCCTCAGAAATATATATAAAGTAGACAGGTCCTCATTCGGTTTTTCTACTGATCTATCAAGTGTAAGCAAAATTTCAATAGTGTGGACTGTTACCTTCAGAAATAAATACTACTAACTTTTGTTTCAATCTTCTCTGACCACGTTTAGATAGGGTCCTCGAAAAGCTGGTATTTGTCATGGTCCTCAAAGGGTCCTATGTACAAGTGTGTGTGTGTGTGTGTGTGTGTGTGTGTGTGTGTGTGTGTGTGTGTGTGTGTGTGTGTGTGTGTGTGTGTGTGTGTGTGTGTGTGTGTGTGTGTTGTGTGTGTGTGTGTGTGTGTGTGTGTGTGTGTGTGTGTGTGTGTGTGTGTGTGTGTGTGTGTGTGTGTGTGTGTGTGTGTGTGTGTGTGTGTGTGTGTGTGTGTGTGTGTGTGTGTGTGTGTGTGTGTGTGTGTGTGTGTGTGTGTGTGTGTGTGTGTGTGTGTGTGTGTGTGTGTGTGTGTGTGTGTGTGTGTGTGTGTGTGTGTGTGTGTGTGTGTGTGTGTGTGTGTGTGTGTGTGTGTGTGTGTGTGTGTGTGTGTGTGTGTGTGTGTGTGTGTGTGTGTGTGTGTGTGTGTGTGTGTGTGTGTGTGTGTGTGTGTGTGTGTGTGTGTGTGTGTGTGTGTGTGTGTGTGTGTGTGTGTGTGTGTGTGTGTGTGTGTGTGTGTGTGTGTGTGTGTGTGTGTGTGTGTGTGTGTGTGTGTGTGTGTGTGTGTGTGTGTGTGTGTGTGTGTGTGTGTGTGTGTGTGTGTGTGTGTGTGTGTGTGTGTGTGTGTGTGTGTGTGTGTGTGTGTGTGTGTGTGTGTGGTGTGTGTGTGTGTGTGTGTGTGTGTGTGTGTGTGTGTGTGTGTCCTGTCCCTGTAATTAAAACAAAACAAAGAAATGCAGATAAAATGTGTTTGGTTGCAGGTATTGCTGTGGAAGGGCTGATGAGTTTTCTCGGTGGGTGGAGTGGGGCAGGACACGCCACATCAACGTTCGGAGGAAACATCGGGGCTATTAGTATCACCAGGGTACGGCTGGCTGAGATCGGCCTGTATCACATTGTGTCGATTAATACTTTATAATCACTTTAGACCTAGATAATATTGGAAGGATATTATTAGTATATGCCAATAATTGGGTGAGATTAACTTGAAACCACCTACCATTGTGTAGGGACGTAGTTAACGTGTCACTTATTATTACACGTACCATAAAGTTCATAAGCAAACATTTAAACACTTAAAATGCTGGTTTTGTTTATAACCGTTTTAGAAGACGCACGATGTTATGTTCGGTCCCAGCAAATGTTCAAAAATCCGTTTACGAGTACACCTACATAAATACTGCACATAAAATGGTTACACATTTTCTGCTGGCCTTATCGCTGAAGCCTTATTTTCCACTTGTCCCTTTGATTCTGTGATTGCAGGTTGCCAGTTTGCGAGTGTTCCAATGTGTCGGTATTGTGTTCATCCTGTTTGGCGTCATCGGTAAGTTGGGCGCCGTGTTTGTCACTATCCCATACAGCGTGGTGGGCGGTCTGATGATGGTCAACTTTGGTGTCCTCATCGGCGTCATGTTAGGCAACCTTCAGTTCATTGATATGAACTCCACCCGCAACATGGCCATCATTGGCATCTCCATGCTCGTCTCACTGATGATGCCACACTGGATATCGACCACCAAGAACGCTATAGACACAGGTAAGGCCAAGCCCCAGTAGGTCCTAATATGCTTTGGATGTCGTTAAAATTATTGGATTGTCGAGTTGTCTTTGTAAATAATTTCGGAATTTCAAACAAACATCATTGTGCCTTAAGAGTTATAAGTAATTCTTATGACCACCATTAGCCGCCCCTATTATTGAATGATTTTAAAAGACACAAGTATCAATCATTTGTAATTGTACATACAATTACTATAAGAACTATATTGTATTGACGGCTGCTCTGATATACAGGCAATGCCACTGCGGACAGTGTGGTGCGGATGTTCCTTGCCAACCCCGCCTTCCTGGCCGGCTTCCTGTCCTGTTTTATGGACAACACCATCCCAGGTAGAATCTTGTTATTCTTACGTGTAAAATATGGTTCGTTAATCAAGTTAATGTTCTTGTGATTATGTTATATGGTATATTGTTCAGGTTAAGGATGGTTGGAGGTAAGGTGACAGTCGTCTTGGTTGTAGTGAAACAAAATTGCTTCTCATGGTGTTCTTGCTAATGCTGTGGTTATTTCTGGTAATAATGGTGCTTATAATGATGGGGATATGGCCACTTCACTACCAGAATCACTTCAATATTTGTAATCTTTTTCGCGACCATTCCTATTTAACGACCACTCTTATTAAATGTATCATGATGCTGCTGCTGCCGCTGATAATGATGATGATGATGATGACGACGACGATGCTGCTGTTGATGATGATGATAATAACGATCATGATCTTGATGATGTTGTTGACGACGATGATGATGATGATGATGATGATGATGATGATGATGAACATGACGATGATGATGATAATGATGAAGATGTCGAGGAGGGGCACGACGACGTCTACAAAGATGATGATGAGGTGGAGGAGGAGGAGGATTAATATTTTAAAAAAGTTCTAATTTATATTTGCTGTATTTTATGCTAAATGACTAGGTACTGACGAGGAGCGAGGGTTACTTGCCTGGAAGGCTGACTTAGGTCAGGAGGACAATGAGAAGAGAGAAAAAGTGATGTCTCAGAAGGAACGCGATAGGAACCAGCGGCTGTTGAAATATATCTACACCCTTCCGTTCGCAGCCGGCCTTCTGAAACGGTTCCCTGCTCTTAGATACATTCCCTTCTACCCGAGATAGAGCTTAAGCATCAAACCAACCAGAAATGTTGTTGCAGTCTGACCTCCCGGCGTTTTATCAACATCGGAGTGGTTAGGGCGGATAACTACTTTCACGTAGTTCCGTATAATCTGTTTGAAACATGATGTTCTGTCTGAAACCACTTTTAGCCATGCTTGTCAACTTGAAATACTGTAGGTGGTCCGGCTCGTGAAACTACAAGCAGTTCATCACACTGTATATAGATGTAGCATTAGTCCGGCTTGAAGCCAGTAACACAAAAACAACAACATTGCAACCGCTTACGACATTTGCCATTCTCAAAGCAGCAGACAGGATAGTCAACTTTACTTCTGCCATTCTTATTTAATAAATAAATGTCAAATGGTTATCAAGTCTTATTTTACTACATATGATGTGATATCATCCATCCAACTTATGCAGCTTTAACAAAAACGTGCTTGTTATTTATTTAGTGACATAACATGTGTAAAACTGACTTTTAAGCATGCAGTTATTTTATATGAACAAGTATTTAAAAATATTGTTTAAACCATGTTTATTTTAAATAATACGAAGTTGATGTTGAATAGGTTAAATTATGTCAATTATAACTAGTTGCATGACCCTTCTGTTAGACAATGTACATTTGTAAATAGTGTATACAGTATCTGGTGGATAAGGATACGTGCTTCCAAGGACGTATATTTATTAATTATAATCTTATGTGCAGATATTAAAAGCAAGACTTTTGTAATCAGAAAAGTAAATTATACACCTGGCTGAGAGTTGCATGTGTGTGTCGTAAGTGATATAGTGTCATGCAAAGTAATGTACAATTGTGCTTTTAAATTTGTGATATAAGACTTGTGTACGTCTAGTAAATTATTTTATGTTCGCACTTCAGGGACATTTTCATTTCCATTCGTTGCGTTGTCAGTGGTTTATGATTTGAGGTGCAAACGATAATTTGCCATTACGTTTAAATTGGTATATTGTAATAAATTGTAATAAATACTTATGGTTGTTTCTGTAGTTTTTGTGTTAGGTATGTTCGCATGTTCATTGTTAAACACCCAGTAAAACTTATTGTGTAGAAGATCGTGCGTGCATGTGTTGTTCCGAACTATCCTCTACGCTTTATTATTCTATGACCAGCGGACGTATATATAACATGGCTACCCACAAAGGAAATAATCCGCTGCCATGTGACAGGTTAGTTCTACCACTAAAATGAAATCAAATGAGCCTGGAATCTTGTCACGGAGATGCGCTAGGACTGGACATTATCAAAATCCTGTCACGAAGGTATGGATGGGACATTGAGAATTGTCACGGAGATATGCTAGGTGTGGACACAATTTAATCTTGTCAAGGATATATGCTATCAATGGACACATTCGAATTTTGTCACGGAGGTATGTTAGAAGTGTACACGCTCGAATTTTGTCACGGAGGTATGCTAGAAGTGTACACGCTCGAATTTTGTCACGGAGGTATGCTAGAAGTGTACACGCTCGAATACTGTCACGGAGGTATGCTATAGGAGTTTACACACTTGAATCATGTCAGAAGGTGTGCTAGAAGTGGACACCATCTGATCTTGTCAAGGAGGCATGCTATAAGTGGAACACTCACATCTTGTCACAGAGATAGGCTTGGAGTGGACTCAATCTAATCTTGTCATGGAGGTATGCTATGGGTGGAACACTCGAATTTTGTCACTGAATTGTGCTAGCAGTGGACACACTCGAATTTTGTCACAGAGGTATACTAGAGTTGGACACACTCAAATCTTGTCAGAAGATTTGCTAGAAGGTGACACACTTGAATCTTGTCACGGGGTTATGCTATGGGTGGACAATCTGAAATGTTGTCGAGTGTCGTGCTGTTGTGCCAGTATAACAAAACAAAACATGGACATATATAAAACTTGCTTTACTGTGTGTTTAAACAATAACATTCAGAAAGCATAGTTACTGGACAGTTTCCATACAGCCTACTTAAGAAAAAAATACGAGCTCATCAGAGATGTTCTGTTCTCTTAATATAACCAACCTTGCAACCAAGACTGTACCCTCTGTAGTATGCTAGCATTTCCTTACAGTTATTATTGTTAATAAAACACATTATTGTCAATCATGATGTTCATATAAAGGTATCACCAGTTTATTTTATTTGCAATATCACCGAGTTTTTCAGGGTTTTTTTTTTCAATAATAAGTGGCAGGGGCGTCCCTTGATCCAAAACTGTGACGGCTCTCTTTTGTTGATTGGTTCTTGATAGGCGGAGTCGTTAAGCGCCACCGTGAAACACATACATTCGGTTTAGATGTTGAAAGTAAATTGTAGAAAATGTGCGTGTCATATTGGGATAACTTTCAAGTTGTGCGTGTGATAAACAATAATGATATAACTATATACGTATCTTTTTACAACAACCACAGCTTCAAAACCACAACAAGCATTTAGCGGAGTTCGACAAAACTGAACAGGATTCATGAATTATAGCCATTATGTTGTCATAAAGCTTAAACTTAAGGACGAATAACTTTCCTTCCGTTTAGCCATGAGTTGCACAACAATAACTTGACATGCCTAATTAATGTTGTTTACCAGTGTACCCACTTGTCATAAGCACTGTGTGGAACATGATCACGGAACTTATGTTGAATTATTTCTATTACAAAAATACATAAACGAACTTACATTGAGTACCCATGCATTGGTATCTAAACATTTAAAGTTCTATTAATATGCAGTAAAGAATAAACCAATGGTATTTCCTTACCACTTCATAAAATCTTAATATGTTTGGTAGCTCTTTTGACACAAATCATACCTTGAAGGTTGTTAACTATTTTTATAGCGTGTGTTTAGCATAAAATTGACGGTATAACTATTTGTAACATCAGACTTCACGGCATGGTTTTAACAATGTTAAATTCCAAGACGGTTGCCGCAAACCAAAGTAAGTATTCATCATAAGCGTCCATATTTTAGGAGACCGGGACTCAAACTCAGCAGTGAGGAATTGTGGAGTTTCAGGTTGGTCAGGTTTCCCTGAATCTTCAATATTTAGTCCAGAACTGAACAATTTGGCCAAATTAAAATGAAAACAACGTATACAGTTTATAAAACTCTTATCTAAGGAGATAAGTATAACATATAATTTAATAATACTGAAAATTGTCTTAGTTATGCACTTAAAAAAGATAAAATGTTAACTTAGTTAGACAGTGTCCTTAATTTCAAGACAAACAACAAAATCTGTACACAGAGACACAGACATTTCATTACAAAGCTACAAACATGACACCCATGAAACAAACTCATCAATAATTGAAACGGTCAATATGACCACTGACAGCCCATTTTTAACATTATATTGTATTTGCATCTACATCTTGGTTTTGTTACAAACTTAATAGGTAGACATGGTTTAAAATGCAATGTCCAATGGTTTGGTCCAATTTTGTTTGCAAGAAACTGGAACAACTCGATCTCGTTGTCACTGTCAAGTTGCACACCTTTGTCAACCGGTGTCCCCATTCTTCGCTACGTTTGGAACAAGCGTGTTGTACGATTAAGGATGGTACCATTTTGCATCTTGCCTCTCATAACTTCTCTCGTACCAGAAAAATCCAAGCTGACCTATCTGCAATGATGACATGTGGACCATCTGTTTGTTTTTAGACTGTTAGTACAAAATAAATCTGAGACATAGCTGTTATCTGAGACTTCTAGTGCAGTCTTAATTTAAATGTCTGATGTATTACTCATGGGGCTTTGTCATAGTTCGTATGCAAGTAGATTGTTTGCCAACAATTAAAACCTAGAAGCCTTCTGGAAAACAAGATCTTTAATAGTAAATATTGTTCTGGAAGTTAAATTGGTAAATTAAATGGTATTCGGATGGTGACTACATCAGAGACATGAATCAATAACCGTGGCTGATGAAAGTTGGGCGTTATTGCTACATACACTCATACTTTAACATGAGTTAGGGCGATTTTTACTACGACCTCAATTGGTAGATGGTTCATATCGCCCCAATCTTCTTTTCCTTTTTTCAAATCTGTTAATAAGCACGGTATGGATTTCTACGATAGTAGATAAAAACGTCGAATACCACATTTAAACGTATATCTATGTCGCTTATTTTATGGTCATTATAAATAAGGTTAAAGCACTTGTTATTTTTTTTTTTGTTATTTTTTTTTTTTTTGTTATTTTATTTGCATAAATGACACTTGTTAAGAATGTTCAATGGAAAACAGTGAACCCGTTAATTTGCAAAGTAAAACGTCTTCAAATCTTAAACGTTATTCAATTTACTGTCGATAAAGAAAACTCTCGGGACATCGCAGCTCTGTGTTCCGGCACTTTGAAATGTAAAGCGTTGGTCCGCGACTGAATTAGTTATGTTAAATTTCACTGAAATACGCATTATATTCATTTTCATGTTCATGCATTCATGTACCGCGAAACCGTTAGCCCCCCTTTGTGTATGAACATACACCATTTCTGATGAAAAAGAAAAAGGTTTTCTTGCATATCATTTGATAAATCTGAACAGATTGTGCCCTTATATTAAACAAATTTTCACACGCAATTCAGTGATGTCACGTGAGGGACGGTCAGGACGGCGACCGCCGCCACAATAATTTGACAAGCTACGGCGAGACAAAGACGGTGGTTTTTCTAGGCAACTATGACCCATCCAGTAAAAAGATATTAGAGAGTTTCAATTAAATAATTGAAATTTACTCAAAAGAAATGTCGAAACTGTTAGTTTATTAATTAGAATTTCTTTAAAAGTGTAAGTAAATATGGCCGTCCCTAACCAACCCAAAGATTTTTTATTTTCCGATGCGTTCCTTTGAGGAAAAGTCGCATGAACAGCGCTCATTCAAACCCCATTGGTTAAAGGACTTTTCCTGGCTTTACTTCGATGAGGTTCGTATATAATATATATATCTTATGTTGTGTGGGTATATGTATAACGTTTGTAGTAATTATGTTGTGTAAATCCGTTATTTCAGGTGATAAATATGATCATGAGTTGCTATAAAATGGTTGTGTAAAGCTGTTGAACAAACATCCTTATCCTTGTTCAGTTTTGTATTATTAAGATGGATTTCTTTCTCCAGAATGTACACGATTAATGTTTGTAATATACCTTTCCATCTCCCGCCGCCCCAATCATAGAAACGATGTGAGACCATTGGTCTGGTGTCATTAATTGGAGGACCTACACAGAAACAAGTGGAACAGTTTGACACACCGCTTCCGGAAATGTTTATCCATCTTGAGATACAACAAGGGGTTAATCATGCTGTGGACGAAATAAAGCCTGAAAAACACGCTGAACACTGCAAACTGCACGGGGGACATCTTAGTCTGGTCAGCCCAGGACAGAGCTACGTAAATAACATGAGTCAAGACATACACTAGAGTCACCGCAAATAACAATTTCAGACTCAATGGAAGCTGTGAGTGAGAGCTATGACAATATGGGCACGTTTCGTCCATCGACATGTCTGCTTCAGTTATGGTTCCTCGTAGAACATAGGAGCAGGACCGTTTCCGCATTACTCGACTGACTGCTCGTCCAATAAGCGCATATAATACAATCAACAGCACAGCCACCGTCAGCAGCAGTACGCACAATACCATCCTGTATGCATATCTACCATACGATTTCTTATAAGACGGTTCGGCATCGCACAGATACACTGATACAAGAACCCCGTCGCCGTAAGCCATTGGTTGTCTGGCGGTACCACAGAATAAAGCAGCAGGTAGACTGGTCAAAAGCCCGAGTACCACCATCAGCAGGCACAGGCGCCATGCTGTATTGTAGGAGAAGGATCGCAATCTGACAAATAGTAGAGGATGACATGTAAGGATGTATCTATCCAGAGCTATAAGCATGAGGCAATAGGAGGCTGCGGACGCTGCAAACACGTTTAAGAAACATTTCGTTTTGCATATTTCCGTCTTCTCGAAGGTAAAGTACGCTTGGTGTTTCCAGATTTCGGCGGGGATAAGCGTGACGCACGTGATGAAGTCGATTATTGCCAGACTGAGGATGTAAAGCCGTAGTTTCTTGTCCTTTATATTCCAGTTGGCGCCGTAAACAAAGAAGACCAGGATGTTACCCAGCACCCCGGTCACACCGAACACAGCAAGGATTAAAGTAATAGGCAATAAGGCGGCCGCGTAACGTCGGTTGTGTAACTCTAGCATTATATCTTGTTTCTGTGATGTAATGTTTGATGTAATCACATCCTCAAATGATGTATAATTCGACGCCATTCGTGATTTGTTTACCAAACCCGTAGAAACAAAATGTTTGATTTTCTTTGGGTCAGTGATATAAATACAAGTTATTGATTTGTTATCAGTGTAAAAAACTATATACCAGAATTCCTGTCAAGCCATATATATGAAGCTCCATTGAAACACTCCGTATAGATATAACACTGTATATGCGACGAGTACACACATTTTTATCCTTGTCAAAAGCTGTACAAAACAGTTAATATTAGATTCCATATGTATTTTAATCATATAACTAAGCAGACATCTGTAACACATCCATGGTTATCACACAATCCATCGTATACATTTATCCTACACTGGGACAATGCACTGTCACCCAGAATGAAAATGTCACAACTGCAATTTCGTTTTATGAATTGTCTTTCGCTCTGCACTGTCATTAAATTAACCTTTCAACAACGTATAAAATATACTCAAAGTGTCAGCACAAGATTTTGCTCAGTATGTGCATAATTTATCTCCATCACACACAGCGACCAGAACATATCTGCCAGAAGCTTGATGTGTTTTTTTTAAAATGCATGTATTCTCTCCGGCGCTACTTCCCTGCACCTTGTGGCAGCCTTGGTTCTATACAGGACATCACACACTCTTGTCACAGCTCAAATCCTACCCTGGACACCCGACACGCCTTGACACTTCAGTGGCCTTCATAAAAATACAGCTTCTGAAACATTGTAAAAATCGATTTATCGTTTTGGGAAGTCATATATTTTCAGAGTATTTTATTTCGGTCGAGTCAATGTCGCAGCAGATTTGTGAGGATATTTTTGCTAAACATATTTTCTCTCTTCTGAAATTGCATAATTTTATTGGAAGTGTAATTAATGTCTACACCGCTTATTGCTCGTGTACACTTCCTTACTTCTGTGACTAGCTGTAAATCGTGTCCTTTGTCACATATCAACGAAATATAAGGAACATACAGCAGTTATGTTCACTATTGGTGATTAAGTAGTAATAATAGAAGTCAGATTCTGATAATAATGCAGATCCGGACCGATCCATCCGCAGTGAGAAATCTGCTTAATTTCTCCCTTGTCTATGTGTAAATCAGGCTTCGATTACAATCTATTATAACTATGACATTGTAACTTCTTGTGATAGATCGGACCTTTCAGCAACAGTCTTGGAGAAGTGACCTTGTTTGAGCATTTGTTTTTAAAAAGAATATTTTGAAACCGTATAATCAGCATAGTCACGGTGAAATGTCTGCTATAATCTATAATATAATCAACATAGTCATGGTGAAATGTCTGCTATAATCTATAATATAATCAACATAGTCACGGTGAAATGTCTGTTATAATCTATAATATAATCAACATAGTCACGGTGAAATGTCTGCTATAATCTATAATATAATCAACATAGTCATGGTGAAATGTCTGCTATAATCTATAATATAATCAACATAGTCATGGTGAGTCTGCTATAAACTATATGAAGTTTGCCGTTTTAATAAGAAGGTCGATTTATGGGTGGTATCCTACTGTTTGAACCTCATTTCTTCTGACATCCAAATAAATAATTGTTACATAAATAGTTCTCGCGAAATACTGAATTACCCGCGAAATACAAAATTACACGGATGATAATATAACGGTGGCGGTGTATCAAATCTAAGAGGTCACGTGGTTTAGTTAGAAAAAAATGTCAACTGTGCAACGTGACGCAGATAAGAAACACATATACGTAATAAGTGGTATAGTGTTGCTTTTCACTTTTCACAAAGATGTTAACCGTCAATAAAAAGCACTCGCGGGATGTTTTCGAGAACAAACATTTAGTTTGATTTGGGGACGAAAACGTTGATTCAAACCAATTGAAAATAACTGTAAAAACAACACAGCTTATACCATCCTTCTCACACTGGTGACATTGTGGAGATGACACTTGTGGCCAGCGTTATCTGCGTGTCAAAATCCATACGATTCCAAGGTAATAAAATCAATTGATTTTTGGCAGCAGGCCCCCACAGACCTCGATTCACAGTCTGTTGACACAACACGTTACTAAGTGGCACACATAAAGAAAAATATTAATATGAAACCATGGGCGGAATCAATCTAACTTTCTTCAAATGTGAAGTAGCTACTTAACAATGTAGGAAGATCGAAGTGGGTTCCGAGAACTCCGGTGTATCCATGCTATTACCTTCGACGTTCTTTTCCGAACATGGGAATCCACTCGACCTTTACCCCTACACACCAGCTATGTCTCCGAGCCTACAGACGGACGATGATAGTGCGTGTGTGTTGAGTAATAAAAAACAATTCACAAGGAAAAGTTGTCAGCATCCTTCTGTCTCTAGAGACAATGGAGTCTGCACCTGAATATTTAATAAGTTTACTAACATAATATAACATATTAATTCCCACAGTGGTATAAATATTTCGAAGTATTTAGGATTTCATTATTAAAACAACGCATTGTCGTAGAATAACATTTCTACACGCTTACTTCTCATTATGTATAAAACTAGTTCGGGTATTTACTTTTAGACGTAAGACCCACATAATTATGTGTAACTACAACTCTACGATCAAAAGATCTGTCTCATCAGCCAATCCATTAATCGCTAAGTCGTAACGTCAAGGATTCTAGACATGCCATTAAAGTGCTGGCACCTTGTACATAATATTGTCAAAACACCTGCGATGTTTCCGTCATCCCCGTTATTTCTAAGAAGTTCCCATTGTTGTACAACAAGGCCAAACAAACGCCTAATATATTTAAACAATTTTTTCAAGGTTTCGAAAAAAATATATTTTCACTTTTACATAGCTCAAGTAAGTCGGAACTGATAGGGGGATATTTCCTCTCAAAATACGCCATCTAAATGTAGACAATAGTTGTGTTAATGTTTGTAGATGTACCTGTCAGGCTAAAAATTGCAAAATATACCAGTTGCTGCACTCCAGTGGAATCTATTTTCGCATAACTTTCCACCTAAAAATCGTCCACAAAAATTGTTGACAGTTACAATAGTACCCGAGAGGTTCCGACGGTAGATTCTGACAGACATGTGCTTAGTGTCGACAGATATATAGTTAGGTAGGATGTCGGTTGAACGTGCTAAACACGAATTAATAAGTCGTATCCTAATAGTGTACTTTCAGATCAGCAAGCTCCCACTAGGAGCTGTCTTGTTAAGATCTACACCTCCT